>CM060953.1:165550557-165878057 GCA_030765055.1 Mantis religiosa | reverse complement strand
GCGGGTCTTGCTCACCCCAAGCCTTTGTAGCGCCTCCTTCTTAGGTTGGACTCAAAGTTGGTACCCTTATCACTGTGTTGCTCTAACGGCACCCAAAATCGACATAACACTTGCTCAACGAGGCAGTCTGTGATTGTCTTTGCCTCTTGGTTTGGGATGGCATACACCTTCGGCCACTTGGTTAAGTAGTCCACGACCACCATTAGGTACTTTTTGCCTCGGTCGGAAACTGGGAACGGTCCAGCAATGTCAACAGCGATCCGTTCGAATGGCGCTCCGACGCTGTACTGCTGCATGCGACTCCGGCTCCTAGTCTGGGGGCCACGACTCGCCGCGCACACGTGACGCTGACGGCACCAACTCTCAGCATCTGCTCGGAGCCTCAGCCAGTAGTAGCGCTGCTGTAGTTTGTCAATCGTTCGGTTCGCTCCCAGGTGTCCTCCCGAAGTACCGCCGTCCACTTCCTCCAAGACTTCCGGGATCTTACTCCGGGGAAGTACCACCTGTTCTCTCTGCGTCTTCCCATCAGGTAATTCCCATACCGGAACAGCAAGCCCTTTCCGGTCTTCAACGTCTCCCATTGGATCCAGTACGACTTGTAGTTGGCGCTCCTCGCTGTGATGTCCTCCCAGGTTGGTTTTGACCCTGCCTCCACTTCCCTCAAGAGTGGCCCCAAGTCTGCGTACGCCAGTTTCTCCCTCCTCAGGCCTGCGCTATCCCAGCCGTCCGCAGGCACTGCCGCAACTACTCGGACTGCTGCGGCACGCTCCTTCTCTTCCACTCTGGTGCAATGGCCGTACTCTTCTGGACAGAGTCTTCGGGACATGGCGTCGGCGTTACCGTAGCGCTTTCCTCTACGATGTTCCGAGGTGAAGTCGTACTCCTGCAGTCTCTGGACCCAACGTGCTGTCTGGCCTTCCAGGTTCTTAAAGCTCAATAGCCAGGTTAGGGCGGAATGCTCAGTCCTCAGTTGGAATGGCTGACCGTACTGGTAATTGTGGAAGTGCTCCAAGGTCTTTACTAAGGCCAATAATTCTCGTCGGGTGACACAGTAGTTCTTCTCTGCTTTGGATAGCGTCTTGCTGTCACACGCTCATGGCCGTCCTGGATCTGCGATAGGACACCTCCAATGCAATGGTTGCTGGCGTCGGTGTCCACAAGGAAAGTGCCACCCGGTTGTGGGAAACCCAAAATTGGAGCACTGCACAGGGTCTCCTTTAGGTGCTGGAAAGCGTTTTCGCATCCTCTGTCCATGAATAAGGCCGGGGCTCCTATGTCAGGCGGGTGAAGGGTTTTGCGATGTTGCAGAACCCCTTTATGAAGCGGCGGTAATACCTGCACAGCCCCAGGAAACTGCGCAACTCTTTCTCATCCTTTGGGCCAGGCCAATCTCTAACAGCCTGTGTCTTCTCCGGGTCTGTGGCCACAGCGGTGGCTGAGACTATGTGGCACAATAGTTCACTTCGTTGCGGAAGAGCTGGCACTTCTTCGCGTTCAGCTTCAAGTTGGTCGCCAGCAGTCTCTGTAGCACCTTACTCAGATTCTCGAGATGGTCTACAAACGTCTTACCGACGATGATGTCGTCCAGGTATAGCAGGCAGGCGTTGGACTCATGAGGCGATGGAAGATACCTGGTGCGTTGCAGAGGCCAAAGGGCATAAACGTGAACTGCCAGAGCCCTTGGCCTGTCGAGAATGCGGTCTTCTCCTTGTCTCTTGTGTCTAGAGCTACCTGCCAGTAGCCCGAATTCAGGTCCAGGGTCGAGAACCACTGCGCACCAGCTAGCATGGCCAGGGTGTCGTCAATCCGGGGTAAGGGAAAACAGTCCTACCGGGTGACAGCGTTCAGCTTTCAGTAATCTACGCAGAAGAGCAGCTCGCCACTCGACTTCGTCACCATGTCTACAGGGGAACACCAATGGCTGTCAGACTCTTCAATCACTCCCCTGGATCTCATATCCTCCGGAATGTCTCGAACCGCCCCTTGCTTCGCCAGCGGAACGCGTCTATGTGGTTGCCGAATAGGTCGAGCGTCCCCGGTGTCGATGCGGTGAAGCACTTTATCCGTGCGGCCGTAGTCACTATCGCCTTGGCTGAAGACGCTATGGTATCGCCTCTGCAGTTGTCGAACTTTCTCCAGCTGTTCTGCGGTCAGGTGGTCGGCCGCCCTCTCTAGTAGACTTTCTAGCCGGGGCCCCAGGTGTTGCGTCGGCACCGGCTCCTGTGTCTTGTCGATTGCTGTAACGCTCACCACGCGCTCGCACGTTCCCAACTCCGTCCCGGCATGGACGTCGAATCGGTGTTCGTTGGATTTAGCAGTCTCATTGGCACCTCCTCTCGGCACTGCAGCAATGCCCTGGCTACACACAGTCCGTGTACCGGTGTCTTCTGGTCCAGTATCATGTACCTGGTTCTCTGGCCTTCCAGTCGCGCCATCACCACCACCTCGCTCCTCGCGGGTACAACCACGTCTTCGCTCAAGACGATCCTGCAAATTCCAAGGCGCTCTGCTGGCTGACGGATTATAACCTCTTCTTCGTTGAGCCGCAGGTCCTTCCTGCCGACGTCGACCGTCGCCTCATGGCTCCTGAGGGCATCCAATGCCAGTATCACCTCCTCAGCCACTTTCGCGACGAATACCCACAGACGTACGGTACTCCTTCTTCCCAAGGTCAGCTTCAGCAGGGCCTCCTTCTCCACAGGCAAGGTGTCGCCCGATGCCGTGACAAGCTCGTATGGTCGGCTCGGCTCCCTCGTCGGCAAACCCTTCGCCACGTCAGGTCGAATGATAGTCACGGCTGCCCCAGTGTCCACCAGCACGCGGCACGGCTTCCCTCTCATCCGACCTACCGCGATGAGGCTGTCATCCATACGACGGCTAACGGCGCACTGTGTCACTCAAGGGGATGGTGGTAACGGCGCCGACGAGCCCCTCTTCACGCCGGGCCTTACTCGTACTTCTAGCTGCCCTTCCTGGTGTGGACAGTCTCTCTGCAGGTGTCCGGGATGTCCTCACCCACAACACAGGCCGCTAGGTGTTCACCGGCGTCCCTCGGCTGGTCTTCGGTCTCCGGAGTGGCGGGCACCCCTCGTTCTCGAAGTCGGAATGGCTGTTACCTTGGCCGCCTCCATCCTTAATGCTGCCGTCAGCCCCTCGTGGATGGTTTTATAATCGCCGAGCATTAGGCGCCAACGAATCTCCGTATCTCGTACCCCGTCCACGAATGTGTAGGCAGCTTCCCGGGATATGAACTCTGGTGGGAGGTCGAATAGGGCCTTGCTTGCTAGTTGTTCAACTTCCAGGGCGAAATCCTGCAGCGCCTCCCCCGGCTGCTGTGACCTTGTCTTTAGCTGGCTGCGGTACGCTGCGGGTAAGCGGTGGTTTCCGAAACGATTCTCCAGGGCCTCCCAAATGTCTTTGGACACCGCCGTTGCCTGCACCGCGTTTAGGACTTCCGCGGCCCGTCCCTGGAGGCTGGCTATTAATTGTGTGGCCTCCTCCTTTGGCGACCATTGTTGTGCTTGACCACTGTGTCGAACTGGCGGCGGAAGACTTCAAACGTTGACGCACCGTCGTATTTGGGAGGTTTGACGCGCGGAGATGTTGTGTCGCATCCCGGCGCGTCGGCTTTCAAATCCTTCAGCTACCTGCCGACGACGTCCTCCACCATGGCGTCCAGGGACTTGACGCCGCTGTCGGCCTTTCCCTGCAGGTTGTTTACGCGGTTCGCAGGGTCTTCGATGTCTTCTACCACGGCGTTCAGTGTCTTGGCGTTATTCTCGGCCTTTTCCTCTAAATCATTAAGGCGGTCGTCTACTTGACCCATCCGTTTGCCCAGCTTCGTGACGTCATCCCTCATGCCGGCCAACTGTTCCTCAAATTTGGCGGCGAGGACCTCGTTCGCCTCCTTCATTTCCGTGGCCAGACTGTCATTTGCTGCCCTCATTTCTGTGGTCACTTCGGTCTTTATTTCTTCCATCTTCTCGATAATGTTGTCGTTGGCCGTCTTTATTTGTTTCAACTCGGCGGTGATGTTGTCGTTGGCCGTCTTCATTTGTTTCAACTCGGCGGTGAGGTTGCTTTTTGCCGCTTCTGTTTTTGTTGCTAACTCGTTCATCTAGGCCAAAAGCATATCCAATGCCGATTCCATGGCCGTAATGTTCGGTGATGTTATCGTCCCGCTTCCTGACACCAGTGTGGCTTTGTGGGTTCGTGAAATGAAAAGACCAATTGCACCACACCGACTTACAGTTAAACACTTGCCAATTACACAGAATTACGTAATGCACACAATTAAGATTCACCAGTTCGTCCGTTACAATTCCACTTGCACTCGCGATTACGTAAACTCCTCCGACGCACGTACGCAGTCCGTTCCCTCACTGGGCGCTCCGCACAGCTGTTCACCGAACACTGACTAACTTCCAGCCCGACGTGTTGCTTATATAGGGTCAGCTGGCCAATCTAGAAGTTTCTGGTTTCAGTGAATCACCGCGAAAATTCCAGAGGACAGGGGAAGGGCAAAGAGGCGGCCAGCGACAAGCGACATTTCCTAATCAACCTCTCAGTTAGTGACAGAGACTAATGAGTAGGCGCGGCCAGAACGCCCCACGCCCGACCCCACCTGAGAGGGTGTTTTCTCAACTTCCAGCGCTGCAGTAGACAAACTTGAGTTAAGAGGATGCCAATTCGAGCAATATTTGTAACCTTCCACTTCGTATGGCAGTTCTGAAATAATTGGCTTTCAGATATATAGGTACATAGGGAGTTATTTTATTGTTTTGATGTCCGTAACATGCCGTCCAAATATATGACACGAATGATATCATACAGCAAGTATAGTGTCAACTAACCCATTCTCTCATACCGTACAGGAATTACTAGCAGCTTCACAAGATGGGACACATGTAAGACGCAGTCTCTTTGTCACGTGTAGCTCAGAGTGAAGATAATTAAGTGCGAAGATCGAATCCTTGATCAATAACCGTTGCCAAGATTAGCACTCGTTTGTAGTATCAATGAAACTTTTCTTAATGGAGTGTTTTCAAATAGAACTTCCCTCCAACAGTCATTTGTCATTGCTGGGGTTTCGGTAAACAACGTCACGACTGCTTCTTCAACCTCCAGTGATTTAAGTTTTCAAATTATAAATTGTTTCTGTTTGAAGAAAATAGGAAAGTAAACTGAGAGACCTGTATATCTAGAGAACTGTAATAGGATATAATATAGCTCTTTTACTAGGACATGTAAGAGTTTCTCGGTCCATATGTTTGCTATTCAAATGGTTAGGCGGAAGAGATTTTTGAAAGAATATCACTGTTGACCGGTAAATATTCCCCTCGTCTACCTCTGTTGGAAATGCGTAGTGTTTAACGCCCGCTTTTACTACATACGTCACCGCAGGCAGTGACACTGATGATACATGAGATGAAGATGGAGAACCGGTGGATTGAGATGGCGGGGGAAACCGGAGGTCCCGGAGAAAACCCGACCCAGCGCCGTGTTGTCCACCACCCATCTCACTTTGCGGTCGCCTGGGATCGAAGCCGGGCTGCCCTGGTGAGAGCCAAGCTACCTCTGTTAGTATCTTACATTATTTTACCCTCAGTTTTTATTAATTATCCATCAGTGTGATAAATCTTAAAAGTAATGATACTGATTCTAGGATTGAGGCTTTCAACTTTATAGAGCAGTACTTGCAGAACTTCTGAACATGCACAAAAACGTATTGTGTTCATATCGGAGCTACTGTAATAGAAAATGTTATGTAGAATTCACAAATGACATCAAAACCTAAATTTAATATTATGAGATATCACTACATTACAATTTAACCAGCTTGCATAACTTATGAGAGAAATGTAAGTTCTTAGTGATCTTATATCGTGTGCTATGTTTGGGAGAATAGCAGAAAGAACAAAAACATGTTGTGTTTTATGAAGTAGTGTCGCATTGTTGTAACTTTTCGTAGAATTTACTGTATAGTGGAGTGAAGTGTAGTATTTCAGGCAGAACGTCCTTATCTTGCAGCAAGACTGTAAATTGTCTCATATATTCTTGTTAATGATACATATAATTATAATTCTCTGCTAAAGTATAACCAATAACTTTGTTCTTGAAAATATGTGTTAGGTTTGTTGCAGGTAGTAAACTTGCATATGGTATGCTCCATAGCATTAGCATTTTGACCTCCTAAGTATGTCAACCATTGAGGTATCAGTTCTGTAAAATAATGCATGATACGTTTAGAGCATTCGCACATGCAAAACTGTATCCTTACAATTTTGATACACAATACTGAGATATTATATGATAACCTATAAAATCTTGGTAACTTTTGAATCTAGACCGCATGTATCGTAGATAAAGGGATTTTCTTTGGAGAGTTTTAGGGTTTAGGAACACGTAGTGTCATTAATTGGGGACAGTTTTCTGTTACAAATCGAAAGGATCTAGAGTTTAAATGTTTTCTGAAATACCCTCACTGGGCTTCCCTTGCATACCTTCATTCATCAAGTGTCGATAGAGCAGTTCCATTATTTACACGTTTACAGGTTTCTTGTATCTAAGCAGTTAAGCGGGCTGTCAGATAGGCAGGTACTTAGGTAGATATGCATATAGTATAGTATAGTATAGTATAGTATAGTATAGTTTTGTGTACTCACATCTTCAATTTGATGCCTATTAAATATTTTATATGTATCACCAAAGTTTGTGGTAATTTTGATATTGTAAACAAGTTAGACTCGATTGTATATATGGTGTAATACTGCCCTAATTATTTTGACGGTACTATAATTCTGTAGGAATTCCATGGGTAGTAAAGTTAATTGAAATTAAATAAGAGCTCTCAAATACTATATTTGCTAAAAGATTGTCCAACAATTCCTCTCGGCATCCGTGATTGTTTAGCGGCAGAAACATTACATTTTGGCCACAATAACCCAGGTTAGTACAGAATAACTATTGGTAAATTAAGAAAAATAACAAAGTATAAATCTTAAATGATTCACTATAAAAATACATTGTACTAAACATGGATTATATATTATAACAAAATCTATATGAGTAGTAATATTTTGTCCATCTTTTCCGTCTACCAGTTATATATGTCATTCTGTATGTAATGGGCTTCTGTGAACATTTCCGACAAGTTTGACTCAGACATTTCTCTTGCCATACAGATATTTTAAACATATATTACTTTAATTAAGTAATTATGGTTATTTATAACATATTACAAAGTCAAACATTTTGCAATAATTTTAATTTTGGGGCCAGTGTTTTAAAGTGATTTTTTCTTGAAAATCCTCACATGTCGCTGCTTAAGTCACTGAATCTATATATAAATTTGGTGTTTAAACGGCTTTCCAGTTTTGAGTTTAGCTGAAAAAACACTTTTATTTTTTAAATTTATGTGTGATCGCAAATATTTATTTCATATATAATCTTGACACTCATAGAGTGTAACTCCTTGTCTACATACAGAGAGGAAGAAATCCGGTGCAATTAAAGTGTCCCGCGTGTTTACTGAATGGTTACGACCACAGCGACACAGTGGAAGTCTTATGCAACACGATGTACAGTATGCTGTAGATGTCAAGCATGATGTAATTGTTCTGCACGTAGCAATATGTCTTCGTTATTAAATTGCTTTCCCAAGAATTCCAAAGCTGAAATTTTGCTTTGAGGGAAGATAAATCGTGAATGGTAACTATTGTAACCTTTTGCCATATTCTTTAAAAAAGTGGATATAGAAGCAGAATATATATTGCTTTTCAGAACGGAAGTATTCAAAAGTTTGTATAAGTGATTCAAGTTTAACTGATTTTGTTTATATATTCCTTCCAATTTAGATCTTTCACTTTATTGAAGACATTGATTCAAGAAATCATTTGCACAAATGTCCCAATGTAATGTATTGCAAACGTAAGGACTCGTTTGAAACATCATGGAAGCTTTTCCAGATAGACTGTTGTGAAATATATTTTCTCTCCAACAGTGAATTGTCATTGGTGATTAAGAGTGTGCGTTTTCAACTCCGGTGCTTTAAGATTTCACATTAGATTAATTAAATGCTGTTTTAACTTAATACCAGAGGACAAAGTAGGATATATTACACTATTTTTATCAGAAGGACCTGTAAGAGATTCTCAGACTATGTTTACTCCTCAAATCATTGCATGGTATTTATTTTTCAGTACACTTTGCCAGTAAATATCCTCATCTGCTTCTCTAAATCACTTACATTATTTTAACCTCACTTTTTGTATACAGCACAGCAGTGCGACAAAGAATCTTAAAAGCAATAATACTGATTCTACGACTGCTGCTTTCATCTTTAGTAAATGTAGAATTTATGAACGTACACAAAAATGTATTGTGCTCACACTGGAACTATTGTAATGGAAAAGGAATGTAGGATCAGAAAACGGCATCAATAGTTGAAAGCAATAACATCAGATATCACTCATTTATGATTTAAATGGAATGCAGAACTTGAGACAATTATTTGTTCTTATTGGGTTTGTCATGTTCTATGTTGGTGCGAATAGCAGACCTGTAAGTTGCAGCTACCTTAGTCTTGAGTAGTTCGGGAGAAGGTAAATGATTGTGACCTAAACGACAGAGCCGAGTATCAACTCCCGAGCTAATAACCAAGGGGCTAATACTGCGTTTCATTTTACGGTGTAGTTATTTACACCCTTGATGTTGTCGCAAAGCGTAATAATTATTTAATATTTTTTCGTGAGTTTCAAACGTGATTACCATGCTTCACTATTAGCCTTTGAAAACCAATCCGTAATTCCTCTTAATTTGTAATCATACGCTTTAGATTTGTAGCAACTAAGGGAAAATAGCAAATCATCTGTTACTTGGCAGAATATACTGCGCTTAGATATTATTGGTATGGATAGTATAAAACCAAAATATTAAATAATCGAGGAATTTAACGGTTAAGAATGAAACATTCGTGGATAGATCGCATATATGACAATAAATGCCTTAATTTCTTTGGGAAGCTTCTATTATTATTATAAACCATTTCAATAGCATTATAATTAGCAATGTTCTATCATTGCCAAGTTTTGGGGACAAGCGTGCTAACCCTATAGCTCCTTATATTTAATGGACTTCGCTTTTATTCACTTATGTATATCCGGATATTGAACTTACTATGTTTCATGTTTGCTACCTGTGGTTAATATATCTCCATTCAATCCCAACCTTTAACACATTCCAATTTCATGACGCAGCTACCGTAGTTCTGGGTAGTAGAGAGTGAAAATTACGGGTATATGTTGGAGAACAGGCAGTTAAAAGCGTTGACCTTGTTTGCATATCTATTGATAACTCTGGTACTGCAGTTTCTGTTACAAAGAAACGCCACTGTCGAAGACCTCCAGATACCTACGTTCTCCGAAATCATCTCCCACAACTTCCTTCAGTAGCCGTGATCGTCTAGTCGTTAGGACTTTGCATTCTAACCGCGATAACGGAGGTTTTAAAAGGTAAACATTTGGAAAATCTCAAAAAGTAACAAAGTGTAAATATGAAAGGTTTGTTCTAAAAATAAAACTAATCGAACATAAATTGTATGTTACAACAAAATCTACTTCATATCTGTAGTAAGATATTGTGTATCTATTATAGTTCACCATATATACAAAGTTATCCAGAATGAAGAGGTCTTTTAAGGATGTTGCCTAAAAATTTAACATATGCCTTTCATTTGTTATAAATATATTCTGAGCTCATGTTACATTACTTTAAATCATTAGAGGTATTTATAATAAATGACAAAATCAAAAGCCTTTAATTTTTTTTTTTAATTAAAGCGTATTGTGTAGTTGTGATATTTACTTGAATATATTCACAAGTCGTCTGGAAGATACCGATATTTAAATGGCTTTTCAGATTTGAGTTTTGCTGAAACATTTTTTCTATTTTTGGATTCCTAGACATTTATTTCCTGTGCAATCTCTTCGTTGATAGAATACAATTGATAGTAAGCACGGAGCTACCTCCTCTACTATGTATTACGTGGAAAATAAAATATTATTTTATCACTAAAATAAGCCCTAAGAGGGAAACCGGTTCTGCTCAAATATCCCGCGTGTTTCTTGAGTGGCTGCGATCACAACGACACAGGGGGAGTCTCATGCAACACGAAGTACACGTCACACGCTCCAGATGACGGGCAAGTTGTAATTACTATGTATATGTCAATATGTCTTAGTTATTATAAATACCTTACACAACAGGAAAATCTTGATGCTCTGCTTTGTTGTAAAATATGACATAAATGTGTACGAAAATAAATTGGAGCCACATCTAATTTAATAATCAATATAGATCAACAACAATTAGTGTGTTTTGGATCGAAGGACTACAAAACCATTTATAGGTTCAACAAATTCAGCTACTGTTGTTAAAAACTCATAAGCTATAAGCTGTATCTGAGCGAAGAAGTTTGTTGATGGTGCTGGGTACAGTGATTTCAGAAATTATCATATGACTGAGGGACATGTTAATATGTGGAATGTTTGTCAAACGCAGGAGGTACCAAGCGGGATGAAAACTTCCGGTTCCGCATCAAGGTTCCCAAAATTCCTGGTCAGATACAAGTACGCTTTTTGCAGGATAGCACTAACAAACGGTGATGAACGACATTTAATGTTGCCAATACGATAAATAATTGTAAAGAATAACATTACATAATGATTATAATTTGTACCCTATTTGAGCTCAATGTACGATGCCAACAAGACATTACAGTTGGCTAAATAAACGAACAGAACGAAATTTTAAAGCCGGAATTGTAATTTCATTTTTAGCGCTATCGAACCAAAACAAAATTAAGTCTGAATAAATTGTTCATCGATTTCTAAAACTCGGAAGATTTGAAAGGACTGCGAGAATGTATGAGCGTCAAGAAGGAAGTAAAGGATTTTCTCAAAGACTTACTATTAAGTACGATGTTAGCATGTAGCTAAATACCGAGCATTAAAATCATGAAATAACCAGAATTGTGCCTTCCTAGCATATTTGCTTACCGTTTGATTCTTAAGATGAATGTAGTACTTTATAATGTGTCAAGGACGTTTTAGTGCAGAAGTACTTTCTGACTTTTAGAGGTCATCATCTCAAGCAATCAGGAATATGATGTCTGTAATGAAAGTGCAAAATTATTGGTTATGTCTCTTGTTTTCGTGGTGTATAATGATGACTTCCATAAATATTAATGTAGAACGAACCGTTCTTTCTGACCTATACAGCAATTTATTGTGGCATATCATCAAACATTTTTTGTTCCATTTGTACTGCACCTTTAACCATCAGTAGCTGTCACATCAGTAGCTGTCCCCCTTGGGAACATATCGCCTCTTCGTAATGTTAATGACCTTTATACGCTGAGTTGCTGATATTTTGGACTTGTAATCATTAGAACACACCCACATTCGCACTCCCATTTATACTTCCAGACTTTGGGGAGGATCGGTAATCAACTTGTTTGGAGAAAAGTCCCAACCCCAGCCGGAAATCGAACTTGGGATCCCTCGCTAAACAGCCTGGTGGTCCGCCTACTAGCTACAGGTCCAGCATCAAATATTTGTTACTGTTTCGAGTTTCATATCAAGATCAGTAAAAAATTAACAAAATGTTTGAGGACTATTGTGATGAACATGTCTAAATATTCAAAGAATGTGAAGCTACGCATTAGTTAAGTATTTTCAAGTTTAAATTACTTTGACAACAGCTTGTCTAAATTACAGCTATTTTGTAATTGTGATTCGGTTTCGATGTGTTCATATAAAACTACACTAAGCCGGGATTAAACACATGAAATTGGTAATTGTGTATGTTTCTGGTGCAGTGATCTTCAGGAGTATTATTATTGCAGAAGGAAGAACCAAATCAAAAAAGAGGAAAGCATTAATTACATTCCTCTAAGGATTAGTAAAGACCCCTAGAGTACATTGGATAAATGGAAGAAGAAAAATGTAACACTCGGTGGGAAGTCACATGGCAGCGTAATTGCAGATATAATTTCTCGACTCCAAATGTATTAGAGAAGTACAGTTACAAAAAAAATTCCTGATGTACCTGCAATGAAACAAACTATTTATGCCACTTTACGTCATTGTAGTTCAGGTCATAGCAATCCAATGCATACCGGTTGCCCAGATGGTATCACATCTTGGTGTTTTTATTATACAGCTATAGTAACTTGTAAAGAAACACCTAAACATAACAACACAACAATGAGAACATACTTGAGGCCTGATGTGGTAAGGAAACTAATGCCTGTATACCAAAGGCTGGCATAAGATGAAATCCTAAGGTGAAGTACATTGGGTAAGACACAAAATACAAATGAAAGGTTACATAGCATGATATGGCGCAAATGCTCAAAACAAGTATTTGTGTCAAAGAAGAAACCCCAGGTTACTGTGATAGTAGCCATCAGCGAATACAATCTTAATTGTTCTGCTTCCCTCAAGCTGCAGTCAGACAAAATAGACACTGAGATTTCAGCAGCATCTCTAAAACTCAGCCAAGGGAAGGACTAATTTCGCGTACTTCATTCAGCAATTTCTGCGAAAGTAACTTCTAAACCATCCAGAAGGAAACTAAAATTGGAGAAAACTACTGCAGAATAGAGAAGGAAGAGGCAGCTGGGCCCAACGTACACATCTGGAAAGTCTTAGTCTGCTTCAAGCTATGTAACTGAGGAGGAACATGTTTTGGATTTTAAAATTCCGTCTACTCTGTTATAGCTTTTTCAACATTTTTTGTCAATCAGAATCTTCCACACGATGCAGTTTCGAGTCAGTCCCTCCAAAATTTTCAACACATGCTCTTAGAAATCAAACCAAGGTATCTATCATACGCATTTTTAATTTTCACTAAATTCTGAAAGTTATTATATATAATAAAGGATTTAATCATTTTCACGCTTTTTGGTTTGTTCCATTACTTATTTTTTCTCCGGAACTAAATCATCACAAGAAATTTATATGGTAGATCTTTTCTTCATAACCAACTAAATATTTTTAGAAATATAAAAATTAAAACTTCGAAAATTTTCATCGTGTGAAGTGGTTTGAATTTTGCATAAATTAATTACCAAAAAGCTATTAAAGTCACAATGATCAAATTTTTAATTCAGTGTGTAATATGCATCAGAACTAAGTGGTAACAATTTCAGCAATATTGGATGAAAATGGTTGGCTTTGGGTGTTTTCAGTGCTGCGTCCCCTTAAAACTTAAATCGCTACTTCTAGCTTTAAAATTCCGTTCGAATAGTTCTGCTTAGCCAACTTAATAGCTTAATCACGTAATACACTGAACTCAAGTATAAAATGGCTCAATTAAATTATGAAAATAAATTCATATGCATATACAAAATGTTTCAGCTGCAATTGGAATGAAAATAAGGAGAATTTTTTTTTTTTTTTTTTTTAATAATTTAGTGGCTTTGTGGGATCCCGCTAAAAGCACTCCCGTTAGTAGAGGTGAAAATAAAGTGCTGGCCGTCTATAACGGCGAGCGGGTGAGGAGTGGTGTCCAGGCGTCGAACATGGCCAAAAGGCCCTGGACGAGGCGCGTGGGAAGTAGAGGCGAAAATGAAGGAAGGTAGTTAAGGTGGAAAGTGGTAGTCTTTATTAATTTCAATTAGTGAATTTTTGTGGGAGGGCATAATCTCCGGAAGTGAATTCCGGGAGGGTAGTTGATGTGGCCATCAGGTGTGCTGTGGTGGTCTCCAGATGCTGGGGCGGTAAGCTTTCATTCTCTGGGCGTTCTGTTCATCGTGCTCGGCTACTATTTGTTCTGCGGTCTTGAGGTCCTGAAGTCTGGCGTGGAGGTTGGTGTCCATGTCTGCTAGTTTGAAGAGGAGTTGGTCCAGTCTGTTGGTGGTGTTAGAGGATGTGTCTGTGAGGTGTGCCTCCACCCGGTGAATCTTTCGTTGGATTGATGCGAGGATTTCTTTTTGATCGGTGGCTAGTTGTTCTGTGAGTTGGAGCTGGGAGCTGATGGCCAGTGTCGTGTCGTGTAAGTTGTCAAGTGCGCCGGAGAGTTGGTCGATGGGAGTTAGTCGATCTGTCAGTTGTCTGTGTGTGGTAGTCAGGGTGTCGATGATGGCTGCGTGTTGTGTCTCCTGCTGTTGGGCAGCGGCGGTGGCGGATTCCTCCAGTTTGCCTAGTCGCTGGCTGAGGCTAAGGACCTCTGAGCGGAGGTCCTGAGCCTCGTCCGCTGGAGTCCGGTGATTGCTGGTGGCGATTGATGTGATGAGTTGCTCAAGGGTGTGGAGTCTGGTGGTGATGAGTTGGAGGTCCTCACGGAAGCAGCCAAGTGCCCGTTGCCATTCCGTAGATCCGCTGGTGGCAGTGCTCCGGGGTGTCGGTCCAACTTGGTTTCCGCGAGGATAAGCAGGGCACTGCGCCTGCCCTGTGAAATGGCCAAGGCCGTCACAAGTGGCGCAGTACCTGCGGCGTCGGCGGAGATCGTGAGCCCTGCAGTTTGCAGTGGGAGTGGGTGAGCCACAGTAATGGCACCGTGGCGGCGCGGTGCAAGTTTCGGCGCTGTGCCCGTAGCCACAGCAGTTCCGGCATGGGATGTGTCGGTGCAGTTTACTGGCCTCCACCTTCAGGAGCTGTCCCAGGAGAAAGTTCAGTTTCCTGCACTTATATAAGTTTCTGAATGCTTTCGTTCCTGCTTGCAATAGTTTTTCCCCACTTATATCCAAAATTATTAGAATATGGTTCCAGCTTACTATGGTTCACATTTAGGATATATATATGTCTATCGAAACGCAACATCTGTTTTGTAATTTTTAAAGGGTTTTAGTAAATAAGACATACTGATATATGTATACAAATCATTTCCAACTTGCGCGACATCTGTACCATACTAGCTGTACTTCCCGTTGCAAGAGACTTCCACTTTGTCGCTGTGATCGCAGCTACTCGGCAAACATGTCGGATATTTAACTACACCGGTTTTCTTCTTCGTGCTTAATTTTAGTATTAAAAAAGTACTTTCTGTACCGCGTACGTACATAGCAGGTAGAGACGAAGTTGCTTTTCTATCAATTTCGAGATGGCACAATATACATATTTCCGGATCAGAAATGAATAAAAATATCAAAACAAAACCGTTTTCAGCCAAACTGTCAATTATAAATGCAGAACGTATATATAGGTTCAGTGTCTTTAAACGAAAAAATATTACTGTAACACACCGCCCCTGAAATTTATCAAAAGTTTTGGCTTCGTCATTTGTGAAAGGAATAGCCTTAATGAATTAAATATGTACTATACGTTTAAAAATAAGTATAACAAGTGAGATACATCAGCTAAATTTGCAGAGGATGTCCTTAGAAGATCTTTTCATTCTGAAAGACTTCTGTACTTGTGGTGAAGCTAAGAGATAGACAAAATCTTATTATTCGTATAAGGTAGATTTTGCTGCAGCATTAAATTTAGGTTTCATACACTTTATTTTTTAGAGTGAATCGTTTCAGATTTACACCTTACTATTTTTCTGAATTTCTCAATAGTTATACTTTTCTAACCTGGGTCACTGCGGCCAGAACACAATGTCCTAAGTGCTAAACGGCTCACGGCTATCAAGAGGAATTGCAGCAACTGCTTTCAGCAAATATAACTATTTGAGAGCTCTTATTTCAATTCAGTTCAGTTTATTTGATAGAGAATTCTTATAGAACTATAGAATCGTCAATATATTTGGGATATTATTACACAATATTTACAATCTATTAATTAAAAGTATTTACTATATCAAGATTTCCATAAATTGACACAAATTATTCTTTACATTTGGTAGCACTAATACAAGGTGTACAATGACATATCACAACTTATTTATACAGACATTGGTACTATTATTGCTATGTTTATGGGTAGACAGATATGTAAGCTGGGACAAACATATTGATAGGTTAGTAGTGAAACTGAGCCGAGTTTGTTTACCTCTCTATCAGCTGAGAGTTCTAGTAACATTTAAGGTACTCAGAATCTCTTAATTTGCTTATTTTTATTATCTACAGTCATACACTGTAACACTGTCGCTAAGTGGTATAATAGTAAGATAATGTTTAAGCAGCAAAAGAAGATTAAGGATAATCTGTGATATTCCAAAATCAGAAGGCTGCAGAAGTCATTTCAGGAATTTCAATTTCTGGATCCCACCAAGTTTAAATATGAAACAACAATTATTAATTGATATGAAGTCTAATAATACAGGTTAAAATATAAATCCTGAAATAATCATAGCACACTAATAAACATAAATTTCACACATATATTCATAAAAGTAAGCTATATTACACTTCTGTAAAATATACTCGTATGTGTTCAAAATTATATAAAAAATT
Organism: Mantis religiosa; assembly: GCA_030765055.1. Classification (NCBI taxonomy): domain Eukaryota; kingdom Metazoa; phylum Arthropoda; class Insecta; order Mantodea; family Mantidae; genus Mantis; species Mantis religiosa. Next base: position 165,861,655 of record CM060953.1, on the reverse strand, counting down.
GAAATTCATTCATCCAATGAAAGCATCTCTCATAACTTCTCTCATTATCTGCGATCGTCTAGTACATACGACATTGTTTGTGGCCGCAACAAGCCAGGTTATAAAAGTATAACTATTGGGAAACACAGAATAATAACATACAATAAATGCGAAATGTTTCGCTCTGATCAGACATAAATTGTACATCTACATTAAATGTGTTGTAAAATTTTGTCTATCTCTTACAGTTTACCAGTCATACAGAAGTCGTTCATAACCAAAAGGATTTCTGAGGACATTTCCTGCAAATTTAAGGGACACATTTCGTCATACACATATTTTAAATATATATTACTTTAATAAAAATTATTAGGGCTGTTTATGATAATTGAAAGAGGCAAAAATTTTTGTAAGGATTTAATTTGTGGGGCGACTTTTTAAAATACATTCCTAAACTTCTTTATATGTCACACTTGAAGATGCTGAACCTGTATACAAGTTTGGTATTTAAGGGTTTATCAGCTTTAAGTTTCGATGAAAATGTGGCTTTTATTTTCAGGTAATCCCAGAAGATTTATTTCCTGAGCAATCTTGACAACGAGAGAATGCAAGTTCTGCTCCACATATTATGTATGTACGTGGTACAGAAAGTATTATTTAACGCTAAAATTTTCCTCGACAAAGAAAACCAGTACGAACATGTAGCTCAAATATCCGAGCGTTTACTGAGTGACTGCAAGCACGAAGGTATTCAAAAGCTTCTATAAGTGCTTCAAATTCAAAATACTTTTGTTTATATATTCTTTGCCATAACAGCTTATTTAACTAGTCATGTAGGATCCGAAAACGTTAGCAATAGTTGAAAGCAATAACATAAGATGTCACTCAATTACAATTTAACTATCATGCAGAACTTTGAGACAATTATTTGTTCGTATTGCTTTTGTGTCATGTTCAATATTGGTGCGAATGGCAGAGAGAAGAAAAACATTAAGCGGAGTCGAATTGTTGTAATTTTGCGTGGAATTTAATGTATGGTGTAGTGTAGTGCATCTTCGGTGTAATATCTACAGCAGAACATTCTTTTCTTGCAGAAAGAATGTCAATTGTTTACTTGCGTAGATGCTTATGAATGATAAATAAAATTACAATTGTGTTCTAAAATGTAATCAATGAACACGTCTTAGTTTCTGAACATGGGTGTTAGATTTATGCAGCTAGCAGTGAACTAAAAGACATGCTGATTACCACTAGGATTTTGACTTACTAATTTTGGCAGCCATTGATAAAGGTATTGATCAGTTATTTTAAGAACGGAGTATATATATAAAGCAAAGCAATCTTGTACCACGACTGTACGTTGTAAATATACTGGCAAAACGAGCCCCGAAGTGCGATATGCTTCACCCCTACGGTGCTTCTGTCGGGTAAATAAACAAGTGACGTGTGCCACAGTGACGTCATTCGGGTTCTTTTGCAACGCAATCAAATGTAGATTTTTGGAATTCAAGAGTTGACTAGGAAATCCAAACAAAGTTAATGACACTACAGAATACGAGTGAAGGCAATTACAACAATGCTAAACGACTTATATAGCCATTGTGTGAGAAATCGCTCTCTCATCTCATAATCTTGATCTGACAAAAAGCAGTTCTACGGAATTAACAAGTTTATGAGCTTTGTTTTGTTATACAATAAATGTTAGGTAATGATAAACATTTATTTTATGCTAAAGACATTTAAATAAATCCTATGTAGTATTCAAAAGTAAATATCACAATCTATAAGACGTTGCATTGAAAAATTATTTATATTTTAGTTTGTTAAATAGTGACGTATTTATAATTATTTTACAGGATTGGTATCTTTGGAAGTTTATTTATAAATATTAGTATTTCAATACTCTGCTGCAAAATACATTAACTTAAATGTAGAATATCTTGAAAATGATCTGTTCTGATATATTGTAAATTCTTATATTAATGATTAGGGAGTGAAATACTCTGTGTACACGAGAGATGAGACCAAAAAGCTTTGAATTCTTTGCTTTTCTACATCTTCCATTTCTTTATTTGCTAACTTTATAGCTCCTTATATTTAATGAACTTCTGACTTCGGCTTTATTCAGTTATGTGTATCCGATATTGAACTTAATAAGTTTAATGTTTGCTACCTGAGGTTAATATATCTCCATTCAATCCCAAACTTCAACTCATTCCAGGTTAACGTGACGGTATTATTGCCACTTCTTAACCTGGGACAATTTCATGAGTCAGCTATTGTAGTTCTGGATAGTAAAGGCTGAAAATTATGAATTATAGCCTAAATAACTAATGCGAGGATATGTCGGAGAATCGACAGCTGAAAGCATTGACCTTGTATGTATATCTATTGATAACTCTGGTACTCCAGTTTTTGTTATAAAGAAACGCTACTCTCGAAGACTTCCAGATATCTACGTTCACTGAAAGCATCTCCCACAGCATCTCTCAGTAGCGGTCATCGTCTAGTCGTTAGAACTTTGCATTGCTGCCGCAATAACCCAGGCTCGAAAAGTATATCATTTCCGAAATTCAGAAAAGTAACAAAGTCTAAATGTGAAATGTTTATTTTAAAACCCATCAAACATAAATTGTATGTTACAACAACGCCTACATTATATCTGTAGTAAGATTTTGTCTATCTCTTACAGTTTACCAGATTGTGGCCTTTTTCCTCCCCCGCTGCGTCTGCTGCTACTCTGTCTTTGGTATCAGCCACTCTTGATGTGACCTTAGCAGCCTGGATCCCGGTGATCTGGTCGCCTAGTAGATTGCTCTATGAGTTGACTATTCTTTGCCCTGGCTAGTCATTAGAGCTGAGACCACGCTATCTACAGGGTATGCGTGAGATAGGTTGACGAAATAAAAACAACACAGTTCATAGTATCAGCTTTACTATTCAGTTCGTTTCGTGCTCACAGTTCACCAGGAGTTGCCGCCGCGTTCAGATCGAATTACTCTAGATTTCCACTATCACTTTAAAACTATACTGAATTGCTGAAATCTATCACGATGGAATAAATTACTAACACTGTTTTGAAAGTATACTTCGCCGCTTAATTCACTGCTGGGAGATCTTGTTCCCTTAATAAGATTCTCATTACTGATTGTACTTCTCGGCGCAATCCGACGTTTGTGTCCCCGGCAGGCAAAACACGTCTACACTGTATCACGTCTCAGACTAGAAGACCGACGCTAAAACCTAATATTCCTTACCAAAACAGATATAGCCTCGCCTCCAGCTGGATTTCTCTGAAAAACTCTAGTTAGCGAGCTACAACCACGCGGACATTTCGCCGAAATACTGGTTTGGGCCAGCTTTGGATCGGTCTACTAATGACCCAGGTGGCGACCCAACCCGTGACCACAGCCTTTCGACGGAACATCTTCATCCATATAGACCAGCAACTTTATTGCATAGCTCTGGGTTAAAATACTTATTCGCATTCTACTAATTGAATTTAAATGCTATTGCTTCGTTCCATGAACTTATCCATCTGTAGTATTCATTATCTTAAATTCTTTCACCTTACTTCCTCATTATAACTTAATTATCATTTTATTCATTGTTAAAATCGTATTCAATCATACGGCTGATAAATACGGCATCAAACTGCTCCCGTTTCATTATTTAATTATCCCATAATTTAAGAATGGAACGTCCTTGCCCGAATAACATTACTATTATTATCAACAACTCCACACGTCGGCAACTCTGGTTCACTTTACAATTTTCTTTGCATTTCAGCTGCGTTACATACAATCATAGTGACAAAATTTATAATACTAGTACATAATTTCCTTTTGTTTTCAACACTTCACATTATGAACATCTGAAATAATCCAATACATATTAGTTTACCATACGCTATATACACTCCACTTCTGAAAGTTTTACATTTTCTTGCATCATACAACGAACGTTTACATCATATTAGTTATGAACTACGTAATACTTAAGCTAGTTTACAAAATCTGTTTGTCTTCTGATTCTATATAAAGGTGTAATTTGCCAAAAGTCCTTGCACCTTCTTGGATTTGTAAATTGTTTTGGTACTCAGTTTTGTTGCTTTGAGTTGGTTATTTTCATAGGATTCACTGCACTTCCACTTCACTTTAAAGTCTTAAAAGTACTTATCACCACAAGGTTTTTTTTCTCACAATTTCGATATTTTGTGATTGGATACTATTAAGATTATATATATTTGTTCGTCTGAATTCATTTTCATTAATTGAGTTGTATACATTTTCATCTATACCTTATCCTATATGCCTCTGCATGATTATTTGTTTATGTCCGGTACGGACGGAGAAGTTGTTTGTGCCACCTACCCATGAGTTTTCTATTTACCGCATCTACTATTTCAAATGTATGTTCCCCAAATTTTTGAATAATTTCCCCAGGACCTTTATATAGTAACTACATGCGCTTGTTTCTGTTCTTCAAGGCGCAGGACAACTTGTGATCTTTAATTAATACTAGATCACCTATCTCTGGGTTCCATTTGTGCCTTCTTCGTTTTCTCTTCGATTTCCTCTTTTCGGCCTTCTCCTTTATTCTGTCGAAAGCTAATTTAGCTCTTTGTTCTTCACTTAGGGTCTCATATTCAATACTTACTTTTTTTTTCAATTTCCTTAAAGATGGGTTCGGGTTCTTCGTTTAACATAAGTGTTACGGGTGCAAATCCTGTAGTCACATTAATGGTGTTATTTATTATCTTTTCAATGACTGGACAGTATCTTACCCAATCTTTGTGATTCTTATGTGGCAGTATCCTGAAATAGATCCCAATATCGCGTAGTACTCGTTCCGTCGGGTTTCCTGATGGAAAATAGGATGAGCAATAATATAATTTTATTCCGTGATCTGTGAGGGTTCCTTTAAAGCATTTACTCCGATGGACGGTCGCGTTATCAGACAAGACCGCTTTTACCGGTCCGTATTTCGGCATATAATCATTCACTATCTTCCCTACACAAGTCCTGCTGCTTATGTTTCTTACGGGGTATATTTTTACATATTTGGTGAAGACATCATGAAGTACAAAAATGTATCGGTACCCAAATTGACCTCGAGGTAATTCTCCGTGAGCGTCCACTGTGACTAGCGCATTCTTTTCATCTCTTAAAATCGCTTGAGGTTCTGTATCGAATTTCACATTGAATGGTTTCGCTCGTTGGCACATGTCGCAAGTTGAACATATTTTCCGTACTTTTCTGGCTAAGTGTTTTATGTAGCAGTGTTCACTTATTACCAAATTTAGTTTCTCACTGCCGGTATGTGCTAAGGCTTTGTGATATGCGGTAATTAACCGGTTTTCGATCCCTCTCGGAATCATGACTTTCCACTTCGGTTCTGTCCGTCCGTGGAACTTGTAAATTTTTCCGTTGTATATTCCAATGTTCTCCTTTAATTCTACTGTGATCGGTGACGCCTTTTCTCGAATTTTCTTCAATTCTTCGTCTTCTTCCTGGAGCTTCGCCAAGTTTCTCAATTCTTTCGTGAGTGATCTTGCTTCCATTGTGTCTAGGTACAAGATCGTGACCTCGTGTTTGTGGTCGTCGATCGTGTCTGGTATTGGGTAGTTTGTCTTCATTCTGGATAGCAGGTCGCTGAAGATATTATGTCTCCCCGGAACATGACGGATTTCTATTTGGTGTGACGTAATCTCGTGCACGTATCTCAATATTCTTGTACTGGTTAGCTTGCAAGAGTTCATAAAGGCCAGACTCACATGATCGGTATACACAATGATGGGGTTGTTGTAAACATATTGTCGAAATTTCACCAAGGCAAAATAAATCGCAGCTATTTCTTTCTCAGTCGTGCACGCTCGTGCTTCAATTTTGGATATTCCTCTGGAGGCTACTGCTATTAAGTGGTCCGTTCCATCTTTATCCCTTTGGGTCATTATCGCTCCGTATCCCAATTCCGACGCGTCTGTGAAAATAATGAACGACAGATTTTCCCGGGGTTTTTCCAGTACAATGGAAGCTGCGAATAATCTTTTCACACTCAGAAAGGCCTCTTCTTCATCCTGCGTCCTTCGCCATTTTTCTTCTTTCTTCAACAACTGTCTCAAAGGGGCTACGACAGTTGCGAAATCGAGAATGAATCTGGATTGATAATTGAGAATTCCGAGGAATCGACGTAACTGCTTTATATTCTTCGGAGCCGGAATTTTATTTATGCTGTCTATCCGTTCCGGATTTGGTCTCATACCTTCCTGGGAGATGACATATCCTAGGAACTCGGTTTGTTTGACGAAGAAGGCAGTTTTACTTGGTTTAATTGTCATGTTGGCAGCTTTTAACCGGTTTAAAACGTAATCAAGGTGCTTCAGATGTTCACCAATTTCTGACGAAAATATGACAAAGTCGTCCACATATTGAGCCACGAATTTCTTTATGGTTTCTCCAAAAATAGCATACAATGCTCTCAACAATGCGCCTCCGCTTGTGTTCATTCCAAATGCGCAGACGGTAAACTGGTAAAGAATTCCAGAATGTAAAAATGCAGCAAATTTTCTCAATTCTCTCTTAAGTGGAATCTGCCAGAAGGAGGTGGTCAGATCTAAGGTAGAGAAGAATTTTCCTTTGTGCAACTTGCTCAACGTTGCATCCACGCTCTCGGGTCTAAATCTGTCTGGTTTACAATGCTTGTTTAGCTTTCTTGCGTCTAGTGTTATTCTAATTTTCCCACTAGCTTTGCTTACTATGCACAGGGGGTTCACGTATATGGAGTCTGAAATTTCGATAACCCCGTCTTCTAGCATGTCTTCTATCACTTTATCGACTTCTTCCCGAATAGCGGATGGTATGGGTCTCGCTTTATGTGTAAACGGCTCTATGGGCGTCATTTCGAAAGAGTGAATATATTTCGTGCATCTTCCTGGTTTATCCGAAAATACCTCCTGGTGTCGTACTAAAATCCTAAATAATTCTTCTTTCTGCGCTGTATTCAGGTAGTTAGCCTGACTGACTTTTTCTCTGAACAAATCTTCCAAGTTTTCGTAGTTTTCCGCCTTGCGGTACAAATTTGTAGTCTCATAATTCCAATTCCTTGCGGGATTTTCTCGGGGTTCAGCTTCCACATATTCCATAATCGTTCCAACATCTTCATCATACATCTCATTGTTACTCGATTCGGCAGCATATTCTTCGACATTTATTTCGCCAAGCTCCATTGCTCCAATTTTTAGGCACTCAACAAAGAATACGTCTCCCCGGATTTCATCTTCACGTTCATCTCGTACAACTTCTTCCGAACCGCTATCGTCGACAAATGGCACCACTACTGTTTCTTGCCCTGTTTATAACTTGACAGATCTATTCTCGAAATTAAAAATGGCTTTCCATTCATACAGGCAATCACATCCTATAATTATGTCGGTAACGAATCTGGGTACGACCAGGAACAAAACCTCAATAATTCTACCATATATTTCTACGTTGAGCATGACTTGAAATTTCACTCTTTCTTTTTTCTTCCCTACAGCTAGTGAACAAAATATACCGCTTACTGGTAAAGACATTATCTTCAAACCCCGGTTGATTAGTTCTTCATAAAACTTTTGCGAGCACACTCTACTGTTAGCTCCAGTGTCTATAATTGCAGTGTCCGGAATTCCGTTAATGGCAACTGCTGTCTTCACTTCTGTTCCTCAGATTGGTTTCCTTCTGTAACATCATTTGCCCTCTGACGATCTTATTTTTCGCATACGGTTCACATAGTTTCCTCCCAGTCTTCACTGAAGGCGCGTTTGACTGGGTACATAGTTTCCCTGAGTCTTGCTGTAAGCTCCAGTTCTCGTTGCATTCTTTCCTTCCAAATTTGCTTCCTGAGAAGGATGGCCGCGGTTTTCGAACACTTGCCTGGTTACTTGTAGGGCTTCGGCCCTTTCTCCATTTATCGGCGAATTTCTACCGCTCCTGCTCCATTCTCCGTGCTGCGGCGACTTTGGCCTACATTCTGGAATGTTGTCGACCCTCCAGTAACCATTTCCCGTGCTCCGTTCTCCCTGCCTGGGTGACCTCGGCCTAACTTCTGGTATATTGTCGACTTTCCAGTAGTCATTTCCTGAATGTCTTCTTTTTCTCTCGTTCCATCCTCCTCGGTTCCTTTCATGTCTCGCCGCGTTTACGTAATTTACTTGTACATTTCTGTTTCGGTCGTGCCCGTTGCGGTTCCTCTGGTTGCGGTCAAAATTATTTCGGCCTCGGTTCTCCCACTGCGAATTTCCTCCTCTGGGTGCGGGACCTCGGTATCTATCTCGGACATCCTGGTTTTGATTGCAATTGATATGTGCCCCTTGCCCGAAATTATTTGAAATTTCCCTTTCGTTGCTCGCTCCAGGCCTAGCGAAACTTTCATTTTTACTCTTTGATTTGTTTGTCTCCAATGCCAACAGCAAATCGATCATGGTGGCGACGTTTGTCGGTTTAGCTATAATTAAATAGTTCTGGAGTGCCTCTGGGAAGTGTGTCGTGATAATGGCGATTAATTCTTGCTCACTCATAGGTGGATCCAGCATTTTAGATTTCCTAGCAAGTTTCGTGAAATAATTAACCATCGACTGATCAGTTCTTGGGTCATACTTTCCACTACTCAGTTCTAATCTTATGCTAGACTGCCTGTTATGTCCCCAGTATCTGTTCATAAATAACCTTTCAAAGGTCCTGAAGTCATTATTATTTCCCATTGATACCTCTAACCAGTTATCTGCATTTCCCTTAAGGCATTTCCTAACAATTGTCATGCAATACTGTTCAGGAATACACTTTACAGAAAAATATTCATGCAGACTCCTCAAAAAATCCTTAGGATTATCGGAATACTCATGTTCAAACACAGGTGGCACAATTTCATTTAAGATGTGGTTTGGCCATTGCATTTGACCACCACTCCTTTCAACATGTACATTATTACCTCTGGGTTCATAACTGGAGGTACTTGGACCCATATTAAGCATCGAAATGTCGGCTGAGGCACTTTGTCTCGCTTCGTTTCGTGCAGAGCTTTCACTTATCTGACTAGCATTAGAATTAGGTTCAGTTACACACAACCTCAAATTTTCTAATGTTTCCTTCATTCCATTAATTTCTGTAGCTACCTCTTTCATTTGTTCATTTATTTCGTCTACACCCCTACCCTGCCTTCTAATTTCCCTTTCTGCTTGTTCTAATCTACTTCTATTTTCCCCTGATTCTTTGCTAGCCGTTTCTCTAATTTGGTCTAATTCCTTGCTAACTATTTCCCTCTCTTTTTCAAATTGCTTTGCTACGTCCTCTCGTAATTTCTTGTATTCTCTGCCTGATTTCTCACTTACTTGATTACAAACTTCGATTCTTATACTTTCTATTTCCCCCCGTACTTCAGTTCTAACTTGATTGATTTCCCCTCTAACCTCTGCTTGAAAGGTTTCTAATGCTTTCTGCTGACTTTCGAGCTTCCTAACCAAATCTTGCTGTCCTGCCTCTAATTTTTGACCAGTACTTTCTAATTTCTGACTATTACTTTCTAGTTTCTGGTTATTACTTTCTAATTTCTGACTTAATTCTAGATTATTACTTTCTAATTTCTGGTTCGTACTTTCTAATTTCTGACTTAATTCTAGGTGACTACTTTCTAACTTCTCCATTATCGCTTTCATCATGGCTACCATACTCATATTCGTATCTGAGTCATTTACATCTACTCCCTGGCTATTATTAGTTGTTTCCTTGGCTACACTAACCTGTACAATTTGATTGTTACTACTACATTCTGTATCCCTTCCTACGTTATTTTCTAGACCCTGAGCATTATTACTTTCCATTGTCATTTCTAATCTACTCTGTATATTCTGAGCACTTTCTCCTATTTCTGCTACTTTCTCTTTAACAATTTGTATAGTACTCCCCTGCACGTCCATGCTTTGTGAATTTGACCGACCTTTCACCTTTCCGTTTCTTAAAATACTATCCATCAGTTCATTGCAACAACGACAACAACACTAAAATGTTACACTCAGTACCTTTGGTTTTCTGCTGGAGCTTCCGACGATCCTGATGCTGGTTGCTTTTCCTTCTCTCGAAGCGCCACGTTGGTTCGCCAAGTTTGTGGCCTTTTTCCTCCCCCGCTGCGTCTGCTGCTACTCTGTCTTTGGTATCAGCCACTCTGGATGTGACCTTAGCAGCCTGGATCCCGGTGGTCTGGTCGCCTAGTAGATTGCTCTATGATTTGACTATTCTTTGCCCTGGCTAGTCATTAGAGCTGAGACCACGCTATCTACAGGGTATGCGTGAGATAGGTTGACGAAATAAAAACAACACAGTTCATAGTATCAGCTTTACTATTCAGTTCGTTTCGTGCTTACAGTTCACCAGGAGTTGCCGCCGCGTTCAGATCGAATTACTCTAGATTTCCACTATCACTTTAAAACTATACTGAATTGCTGAAATCTATCACGATGGAATAAATTACTAACACTGTTTTGAAAGTATACTTCGCCGCTTAATTCACTGCTGGGAGATCTTGTTCCCTTAATAAGATTCTCATTACTGATTGTACTTCTCGGCGCAATCCGACGTTTGTGTCCCCGGCAGGCAAAACACGTCTACACTGTATCACGTCTCAGACTAGAAGACCGACGCTAAAACCTAATATTCCTTACCAAAACAGATATAGCCTCGCCTCCAGCTGGATTTCTCTGAAAAACTCTAGTTAGCGAGCTACAACCACGCGGACATTTCGCCGAAATACTGGTTTGGGCCAGCTTTGGATCGGTCTACTAATGACCCAGGTGGCGACCCAACCCGTGACCACAGCCTTTCGACGGAACATTTTCATCCATATAGACCAGCAACTTTATTGCATAGCTCTGGGTTAAAATACTTATTCGCATTCTAGTAATTGAATTTAAATGCTGTTGCTTCGTTCCATGAACTTATCCATCTGTAATATTCATTATCTTAAATTCTTTCACCTTACTTCCTCATTATAACTTAATTATCATTTTATTCATTGTTAAAATCGTATTCAATCATACGGCTGATAAATACGGCATCAAGATATACAAAGTAATTGAGAATGAAAAGGTCCTTTGAGGATATTGCCTGAAAATATAAAATATGCCTTTCATTTGTTATACATATATTCTAAGCATCTATTACGGTAATTCAAATCATTAGAGATGTTTATAACAAGTGGCAAAATTAAAAGAGCTTAATATTTTTTAACTTAAGGGGTTTTGTTTAATTGTGATATTTACTTGAAGATCTTCACATACCGTCCTTGAACATATCGATATACAACCGGCTTTCCAAATATTTGTTTTGGTGAAAACCTTTTCGTTTTTAGATACCTAAACATTTATTTCCTGTGCAGTGTCCATATTGATACAATACAATTAATAGAAAGCACGGAGCTGCCTCCTATACCTACTATGTATTACGTGGTACATAAGTGGAGAACGGTTCTTTTCAAATATCGCGCGTGTTTACGGAGGGACAGCGATCACAGCGACACAGCGAAAGCCTCATGCAACACGAAGTACCCAGAAGACTCTCTAGATGACAGGCAAACTGTAATGATTATGTATATATCAATATGTATTATTTGTTAAAATACTTTCTACAACAGGGCAACTGTGATGCTCCAATTTGTTGTAAAATATATCGTAAATGTATAAGAAAATAAATTGGAGCCATATTTTATTTAATAATCAATATAGGTCGACAAGAAATAGCGTGTTTTGGAACGAAGGAATGCAAAAGAAATTATAAGTCCAACAAATTCAGGTATTGTTTCTATTCACATATTCATTTTTAAAGTTTTTGTGGCGAGCAGTTGATGGCATTGAGAAAAATGATTTAAGAAATTATCATATCACTGAGTGACATGTGAATATGTGGAGCGTATGTCAAATCCAAGAAGTACTTCTGGTTCCGCATCAATGTTCCCAAAATTCCTGCTCAGATACACGTACGCCTTTTTGCAAGATGGCACTAACATACGGATATGAACGACATTTAATGATGCCAATACGATAAATATACGTAAAGAATAACATTCCATAATATTATTTACCCAGTTTGTACTCTATTTGAGCTCAATGTACCATGCGAACAAGATACCACATTTGGCTAAATATACTGAGATGAACGAAATTTTAAATCCGGAATTGTAATTTCACCTTTAGCGCTATCGAACCAAAACAAAATTAAGTCTGAATAAATTTTTCATTGATTTGCAAACCTCGCAAGATTTGGAAGGCCTGCGAGGGTGTATGAGCATGAAGAAGGAAGTAATGGATTTTCACAAAGACCTATTATTATGTACGATGTTAGCATGTAGCTAAATAACAAAAATTAAATTCATGATATAACCTGAATTGTGGCTTCATAGCATATTTACTTAGAGTTTTATTTGTTAGATTAATGTAGTACTTTATATTGTGTTAAGAAGCGTTTTACATGCAAAAGCAGTTACCTAACATTAGTTACTTTAACCTTCTTCCTTACTTATTGTTACAATAACGAGGATTTTCTGATTATTTAGAGGTCATCATCTCAAACCACCAGGATTATGATGACAGTAATGAAAGTGCAAAGTTAATGGAATTAGGTTATGTCTCTTTTTTTCGTGGTGTACAGTGATGACTTCCAGAAATATCAATGTAGAACGAAGCGTTCTTTTTCTCATATACAGCAATTTATTTTGACATATCATCAAATATTTGTTGATCCATTTGTACTCCGCCTTTAACTGCAATAGTCATATCAGCAGCCGTTCTCCTTGGGAGCATATCGTCTTTTGGTGAAGGTATTGACTTTTATACACTGAGTTGCTGCTACTTTGGATTTGTAATCATTAGATCACACACACACATTCGCACTCCCATTCGTACGTGCAGACCTTGGGGACGATCGGGAATTAACTTGGTTGGAGAAATGTGCCCACCCTAGTCGGGAATCCAACTCTGGACTCCTCGCTCAATAGAAGGTGCTCCACCTACTAGCTTAGGTCAGAAAATTTCGTTATTACAACAATAATTAAATAACCAGCTCAATGAAACCAATGCAAGGTAACTGATTTTGCATGTAAAACATCCTTGACACATTAAAAGGTGCTAGATAGATTAATCTAAAATATAACCGTAAATAAATATGTAATTATGGGACAACTCAGGCTGTGTCATGATATTAATTTTCGATATTTAGCTACTTGTCTTATCACCTAACATGGAGTGCGTGAAATGATACTCAAATAAGCCTAGGGTCCATAGTGCTTAGTTATCCAACACTCGTCTTTCAGGATAAGGGAAAACCCCGGTAAAAACCTCATTCAGGCAACTCACCCTGACCGTGATTCGAACTTGAGACTACTTGAACGTGACGCAGTCATTTTCTTGTAGCTGCTCATACACTCTCGGTAGAATTTCAAATCTCGGGAGTTTACCAAATCCAAGAAAATTTTTCTCATTTTTTTTTAATTTACTTCCGCCCCATCATTAAGATATATCGGACGGTGAATGAATTGAATGAAAAGATGCTCAATTGAGTCAAGGTTCCATGTAGCTTAGAGTTACCCAACATTCGTCTTGAAGGATAGGGGAAAACCCCGAAAAAAATTATCCAAGGAACTCACCCTGACCGAGATTCGAACTCGGGACCTCTTGAACGTGAGGCGTACATGCTACGATCCTCGCCACCGAGGCGGGCTTTAGCAGGCTTAATTTCACTTTGGTTTGCTTCCATTAAAACTTAAATTATAGTTGCAGCTTTAAAATTTCGTTGAAATTGGCCTACAGCTAGCCAACTGTGGTGCGAAAGGGCTCCATACAACAGAACAATTAAAGGATTTTTTAAATGTTGAGATAATAATTTTTTTTTACAATTACCATAATTGTATGCCCGTAAAACGTGAGCGAAAGTAATGTAATTGGCTACACCGAATGTCCTTCATATCCGGTTGTTACTGCCATCTAGCCCGTGCAATTGAAAAAAAAGGCGCTTAAAATGTTTGGTTCTGTCCAGGACTTCTAGGAACTTTGATGCGGCACCGGAAGTTGCTATCTCACTTGAATGTTTACTAAGAATCAACTGGCCAAGCTAAAAGAATTTTAGAAAATCAAGCATAGCAGTCAAAAGGGCAGATTGCAGAAGACTAAAACTATTGACTATTTCAAACATTTGCTGGAGCACAAAACTTAGGAAGACTTGTATGAGGAAACTTCAGGACATATATTCACTAGATTTGTTAATACCTACAAATACTACTACGATGTAGCCTGCCTTACCGTTGGTTAAAGTTAAAGTTTGTGAAAAACACTGTACATGAGTCACCAAGAGTATTAAAACTTACAGCGAGAAGCTTACATTCTTGAGTAATATTCTTAGAAATGGTACGGCCTCCATGAGTTTGTAAAATACCATAACAAATATAAACCGATATATAGAATTTTTATTCAGATATCAAAAATATTAGAGAATGTTAGAAATATAAAGTAAGTTACACATAAACAGAAAGATATATGGAATATTATAAAACGGGAGATTAATTCTTACATGCTGTTGCAAGGTAATATTGCACATAGGTGGTCTGAAAGGTTTCCAACGAATTAAAGTACCTACTAGAATTTTTTTCAGAATTCTTTTTATTTTTCAGTATAATCTTCTTGTAGCTCTATAAGTAAACTTCTCCCAGCGATGCTGCCGTCTCTATAACTCCTCCAAATAGCATTCGGCATTCTCCCTGCAAAATAATTGTTCACGAAGGTGATTGCTTCTTCATTCGACGAAAATCTCTGTCCACAATGCACAATTTTCAAATGAGGGAACAAAAAGAAGTCTGGGGCTAGATTTGGTGACTAAGGAGGATGGTGAAGCAGTTCGAACCGTAATTCGTGGCTTTTCGCCGCTACAACCGCTGAGGTGTGAGACGGTGCTTTGTCTTGATGAAACATAAATGTTTTTCATCAAATGTGACCGCTTTCCACAAGTTCTGTCTTCACCTTGTCAAGTAATAGTGCCTAGGATACTCCCGTAATGGGTTTCCTTCTTTCAAGGTAATCGATTAGAATAACTCCATGACTATCCCAAAAAAACAGTCGCCATCGGCTTCCCAGCCCTCCCCCCTCCCAAATGAAAAAACAGTTTTTGCTCCTTTTGTAGCAGGTAACCTCTTTGCAATCCCCTGTTTGGTCTGTACTTTTGTTTTGGGCGTGCATTCAAGTTCATTCTACAGCAATAAATCGGTGCCAAAACTCGGATTTATTGCGCCTAAACTGTGGACAGTTTTTTAATGCCTAAATGTTGTATTAATATGTGACAAACAGGTTCTTTTGACATGTTTATAGCCTCTAATATCCCTCTCACTTATATTCGGTGGTCGGCATAAGGCATTTGGTGAAGTTTTAGATGTTTCTGTCGGTAGCTGCAATATTTGGACGTCGCGAACTTTTATCGCCTCCCAAGCTCTTTCGGCCACGTTTACATTCACTGCCTGCCCAAAACTTCACTGTGTCAAATGATGGTGCAGAGTCCCCATATACAGAATTCAACTGATCTTTGATTAGTGTAGGCGTATTGCCTTTCAAAAACAAATATTTAATGACAGCTCGTTACTCTATATTGTTCATTACACTAAAACACTCACAGAAGATCACTCAAACGACTGTTTCATGACAACTGAGCATCCAAAATGGCTGAAACTTTGGTGTGTAACTGTCAACAGATGAACAGAGAAATTCACTAGCTTTTATTTACAAGTGCTGCCATCTTCATGTTGAGGTCCTTTTCAGACTCCCCTCGTATTAAAATCACAAAATAAAACGTACAAATCTTAGAGAAATGGCCAACGTGTTTAAGAATATCTTTCTAGATATGTCAAATAATTTTCCAATGAAAAGTACTTCAATTGAAAGTTTAGAAAATGTAGATCTAACTGGTAGAAATGATTACTCACTATCTTTGTCACCAGTCTGTTAAGACAAAATACTTGATGTAATTAAGGACCTCAAAATACGAAATCTGAAGCCCTTGATTGAAGTTCAAGCTATTTAATTAAACAATGTAGTATGAATATCTTAAATACTCTGTGTCAAATAGCCCTGTCTCTTCGAAGTGATACTTCTCCATAAGAACTGAAGGTAGCAAAGTAAAATAAATATTCAAATAAGGAGATGAGAAAACCAACAATAACTTTAGACCAATAACTTTGATTTCAGCATTTTCTAAAGTATTAGAAAAAATAATGTATGCCGTTCCTCCAATTTAATATAATTAATAATAATCAACATTATACCAGAGCGATAAATCTACCAGTTCAGCAGTAATAAATGTTGTTGAAACTACTTATGACACATTTGATCATAGAGAAGTTGGGATGGGACTAGTATTGGACGTAACCAAGGCTTTCGACATGGTAGAGGATGATATTTTGCTAAATAAGCTTCATAAATATTTGTGTTTAATATGATATGACAACTTGTCAGGTCAATTAAACGACATAGCCTCTGTAAATGGTCTTAAGTGAACCTTCAGCTACAATACTCAGTGCACTCAGTTAGTGAACTTTTTTTATATTTCAGGTAAAGTGTGAATATATCAGTTACGTGCTCTTCACTAAACTAATATGTTTTATTGTTTCACGTGGTCATGAATTCAAAATGCATCAATGAAGAGGGATCTCGGTAATTCCTGTAGTGCTATGCTAGTGTCGATATCTGTATAAGTAAGTTGTGATATGTGAATATACACTTTCTATTAATGCTAATAAGTATAAACGGTAATTTCAATCTAAACGTTTGCTGAAAACGGCTTTGTTTTATTTTTTTTTTTTTTATTTCCTGTGCAATCTCGACATCGACAGAAAGGAACTCCTCTGCCTGCCATGAATGTACGCGATACAGAAAGTACTATCTAATACTAAAATTAAGCCCAAAGGAGGAAACCGGTGTAGCTCAAATATCCGGCATGTTTACTGAGTAGCTGCGACCACAGCGACACAGTGGAAGTCTCATGCAACGGGAAGTACACGTTATAGGGTACAGATGACGCGCATATAGTAGGAATTGCTTTGTCTTATTTATTAAAACGCTTTGAAGAATTACAAAAATAATGTTTTGGTTTGGTGGAAAATAAATCCTAAATATGAGACATAGTACGCTGGATTCGTATTCTATAATAATGTGATATGCATGTATGTATTTATTAACTGCAATTGGGTACTACCCGGTGGCAGAGTTAAGAATACAGATCAAATTACAATACTAGATTTACAACAATAACACAATAAACAATACAAACATGATATTATTTTACTTTAGTCACTTAAAACTTATCTAATTACTTCTCTATTTACATATTATATACCATTATAATTCAAAAGTTAAACTATAAACCATCTAGATTTTTTCTAAATTTCTTGAACGACAGGGGACAGCCCTGAAAGACTGCTACAGGCAATTCATTCCATTCTTCAATGGTTCTATTAACAAAAGAAAATTTTCCTACGTCGGTTCTGTATCTTCTACCCTTAACTGTATCTTCTCCCCTATAGATGGAGAAGGGCTATTCTCCTTTGGAACGAAAGTATTCACAAACTTATATACAAGAAATTTAACTTTGGTGCATATATTCTTTCAATTTTTTAAATGTGTCTGATGTGATTAGGATATTATGTTGAATAACCTGTGCCGTTTGAACGAAATTTTGCAGTTAGAAATAGCAATTTCCGTTTTAGCTGTATCGAAACGAAATTAAGAAAGGATAAAGGTTTATAAATTTGTGCAATTCCCATGATTTGAAAGGCCCGCGGGGCTATATGAGCATCAATACGGAAGGGAACAAATTTTTAGAAAGACCCCTGTTAAGGAAGATGTTAGAACGTAGGTACATGCCAAAAACTAATATCATGACATAATCTACATTGTAGCTTCATACATATTCATTTATAATTAAATTATTTAGATCAATATGGCACTGTATAGTGTAGGTGTCAAAGATGTGTTACCTGGAAAAGCGTTAGTTTCATTAACCTTGTTACTTAAATATTATTTCAATTACGAGGTTTTTGTGTTTATGTTACGGGTCATGATCTCAAGCTACCAGATATATGAAGGCATGATGAAGGCACTTGATGGCAGGACGCATGGCAACCTAGTTGCAAATGTATTTTCCTGACTCCAAATATATTACAGAAGAGCAATTACAAAAACATTTCTGATGTATCTGCAATGAAACAAGCTATTTATGCCACTTTACGTCACTGTAGTTCAAGTACTAGCAATGAGATACACACCAGCTGCACTAATGGAGCCACTTTTTGTGCTTTTAGAAGAAAGCTATGGCTATATGGGGAAGATAAACCTAAATATAACAACACAACAATGAGAACATGCTTGAGGCCTCAAGTATTTTTGTCAATGAAGAGACTTCAGATTGCTGTGAGGTCAGTCATCAGTGAGTTGAATTTTGTTGTTCTGCTTCATTCAAACTGCAGTCGGACATAATGGACACTGAGAGTTTACCAGCATCTCTATAAATTAGCCAAGTGAAGAACCAATTACATTTACTTCTTTCAGCAATTTCTGCGAAGGTAACTCCTGAAACATCCAGAAGAAAACTTAAACTGAAGAAAACTGCTGCTTCTAAGAGAGCAGAAAGATGTGGAAGGGTACACATACATATACAGAGGGTTTCAGTCTGCTTCAATGTATGCAACTAAAAAAGAAAATGTTTTGTAATTTAAAATTTGATTTACTGAGTTATAGCTTTTTTTACATACTTTGTCATTCAAAATTTCTAACAGGATGCAGCTTTGATTAAGTTCCTTTAGAATTTTCAACGCATGTTCTTAGAAAACACATTGGGGTTTGTATCATATGAATTTCTAATATTCACAGTATTTTTAAAGTTATAGATATATAAAATGAAAGGTTTGATTATTTTCTGACTTTTTTGTTTGTTCCATACCTCATTTCTTCCCTGAAACTAAATCCAGCACAAGAAACTCAAATGATAGATCTTTTCTTCATAACCATCTAAATATTTTTAGAAATTGAACACTTTCATGGTGTGGAGTGGTTTGAATTTTGCCCATAATTTGAATTTCACAAATTAAAATACTAAGAACCATTAAGGACACAAGAATCAAATTTTTAATTCTGTGTCCAATATGCATCAGAACTAAGTGGTAACAATTTCAGCAAGATTGGTTTAAAATTGTAGGATTTGGGATTTTCAATGCTCCATCCTCTTAAAACTCAAATTGCTGTTCCTAGCTTTAAAATTTCGTTCAAATAGTACAGATCAGCCAACTCGGTAGCTGAACTCAAATAATGTACAAAATTGCTCATTAATATAATGGAAACATATTCATATATATAAAAAGATCAAAGTTAGAAATGGACTGAATGAATGCTGTAAATTGCTCAATTTCGTACATTTATATAAGTTTCTGAATACTTTCGTTCCGGCGTGCAATAGCTCTTTCCAATTTATATCCAACTTTTATAAGAAAATGGTTCCAGCTTACTTTGATTCACATTTAGGATATATTTTTCTATCAAAACGCAACATTTCTTTTAATTTTTGAAGCGGTTTAATAAATAAGACATACAAATATATGTATACTAGGCAATTCCAACTTGCGCGACATCTGTACCATGCAACGTGAGATTAGCGTTGCATGAGTTTTCCACTGTGTCGCTGTGGTCGCGGTTACTCAGTAAACATGACGGGTATTTCAGCTACAGCGATTTATTTCTTCGGGCTTAATTTCAGTATTAAAATGGTACTTTCTGTACCGCGTACATACATCGCAGGTAGAGAAGAATTTGCTCGTAAATGTCGCGATTGGACAGTAAATAAATCCTTCCGTATCATAAATGAATAAAAAAGTTAAAGAAAAGCGTTTACAACAAAGCTTGAAATTGAAAGCCGTTTAAATAACAAACTTATATATAGCTTCAGTGTCTTTAAAGACGCCATGTGGAGATTTTTGAAAAAATTTCGCATTAACACACTGCCCCTTAAATTTGTCAAAACTCTTGACTATGTCATTTGTTAAAGGAATGGCCCTAATTGTTTTAGTATGTACTCTCTGTTCAAAATATAAGTACAGCATGCGAAATGCGTAAGCTAAATTTGCAGAGGATGTCCTTAGAAGATCTTTTCATTCTGAAAGACTTATGTAAATGTGGTAAAGCTAAGAGATAGACAAAATCTTATTACTCGTATAATGTAGATCTTGTTACAGCATTCAAGTTAGGTTTCATACATTTTACTTTTTAGAGTGAATCGTTTCGGATTTCCACTTCCTTATTTTTATGAATTTCCGAATAGTTGTACTTTTCTAACCTGCGTTACTGCGACCAGAACACAATGTCTAAAGTGCTAATCGACTCACGGTTATCGAGAAGAACTGCAGCTACTGCTTTCAGCAAATATAGCCATTTGGGAACTCTTATTTCAATTCAATTCAGTTTATTAGCCAAAGAATTCTTACAGAAATATGCAATCGTCAAAATATTTGGGAGATTATTACACAACATTTAAAATGTATTACTTAAACTTATTTACTTTACTAAGATTACCATAAAATTATACAAGTTACTGATTATACTTGGTAGTACTGATACAATGTGTACAATCATATATCACAACTTAATTATACAGACATTGACACTATTATTTCTATGTTTGTGGGAAGACAGATATATAAGCTAGGACAAACATTTTGATAGGTTAGTAGTGAAGCTGGGCCGACTTTGTTTACTTCTCTCTCAGCTAAGAGCTCGAGTAACATTTAAGGTACACAAAATATGTTAATTTGCCTATTTCTATTATATACTGCCAAACACTGTAAATCTGAGGGTAAGTGCTATAAGAGTAAAATTTAAGCAATGAAAAAGGACAAAGTATTATGTGTGGTATTCCAAAATCAGAAGGCCTCAGAAATCATTTCAGGAATTTCAATTTCTTGATCCCACCAAGTTTATATATGAAACAATAATTATTAACTG
Source organism: Mantis religiosa (assembly GCA_030765055.1). Lineage (NCBI taxonomy): Eukaryota > Metazoa > Arthropoda > Insecta > Mantodea > Mantidae > Mantis > Mantis religiosa. The sequence continues at coordinate 165,840,624 of CM060953.1, read as the reverse complement.
GTATGGAGGCTAATAACACAAATTATGACAAATTCTGAAACATACAATCATAAGACACGCAATACATACAAATTTCACAGAAATATTCATAAAACTAAGGTGTTTTAAACTTATTTAAAATATATCTGTTTAAAATTATATAAAATTGAAGTTCATTCATTCACTGATAGTATCTCTCATAACTTCTCTCATTAGCTGTGATCGTCTAGTAGATAGGACATTGTTTGTGGCCACAATAAGCTAGGTAAGATAAATATAGCTATTGGGAAAAACAGAAAAATAACCTAGAGTGAATGTGAAATGTTTCGCTCTCATCAGACATAAATTGTATGTTATAAGAAAATCTACATTATATGTGTAGTAACTTTTTGTCTCTCTTACAGTTTACCAGTCATACAGAAGACGTTCACAACGAAAAGGATTTCTGAGGACGTTTCCTGCAAGTTTAAGAGACACATTTCGTTTGTTCTACACATATTTTAGACATATAGAACTTTAACTAAAATCATTAGTGCTGTTTATGACAATTGACAAACGCAAAGATTTTGAGAAGGTTTTCATTTGAGGGGCGATTTTTTAAAATTTATTCTTAAACATCTTCACGTGTCACCATTGAAGATGCTGAACCTGTTTATAAGTTTGGTATTTAAAGATTTTGCAGCTTTGAGTTTCGCTGAAAAGAGTTTTTTAGATTCAGGTGATCCCAGAATATTTATTTCCTGTGTAATCTTAACATTGAGAGAACGCAATTTCTCCTCCACATGTTACGCATGTACGAGGTACACAAAACATTTAAACACTGAACTTTTGCTTGACGAAGAAAACCAGTACAAACATGTAGTTCAAATGTCCTGTGTGTTAACTGAGTGACTGCGAGCAGAGCACACAAGTGGAAGTGTCATGTAACACGAAGTACACGTTTTACACTACAGATGACGCACAAGTAGTAATTGCTTTGTATATATCAATATGTCTTAGTTATTAAACATACTACCTAGTATTTTAAACGAAATTTTTAACTCCATTTTTGAGAAAATCAAAATTTCCATTTCCACACCACACTACCCATAAAATGGGTAGTGTGGTGTGGGGGCTTGGTTTCTTGAAATCCTTCTGTTATATCTTTAGAAGTTGTTCAATTTAAATATCAAGTTTTGTTAGATGGAGTCAACATGAAAAATCCAATGCCACGGCCAGGATTTGAACCACGGATCTCCTTGTTTCCGTTCAGTCGCTCTAACCCATTGAGCTGCTATGGTCAACTTGCACTACAATCTTAATACTTAGTTTTTGTGCCATGCAAGTCTAAATATGATCGATAATACGTTGGAACTATATTTTATACAATAATCGACGTATACTGAGAATAATTACTGATTGTCAGAGCAAAGGTTTACAAAAACTTGTATAAGTCTAACAAATTCAACATCTTTTCTTCATTTTGTGATTCCTATAGTATGTGTTTCTTTACAGTAACAAAGATACGTGCTTAATGCATGGACAATGGTACTAAAGAACGGACTGTTTGGAAAAAGGTGTCCACTCTAGCAAATAGTGGAATAATGTCACAGAAGAAGACCTTTTCCAGCTTCCAGCGCCAAATTATGAATATCTCAATGTGGTTTGAATTTCTAGGGGACAAAATTAGGGTATGTTACACCATTTTTATCCAAAGGTGTACAAGGGGTACATGGGGTACAAGGTGTAGACTTATATTGCTTTACCACTTTATCTAGTGGAATGTGTCCTAAATTAACAAATGATATAAAACTTTTTCTTACAGTTTACCAGTTATACAAAGGTCACTCAGATTGAAAAGGAATTTCGAGGGCATTGCCTGCAGATTTAACATATGCGTTTCATATTAATGAATTAAAATCTTTAGAGATACTTATAATAATTGCATTTTTTTACTTAAGGGGTATTCCTTATTTGTGATACTTACTTTAAGATATTCACATGTCCCTCTCAAAGTTACCGACATTTAACCGCCTTTTCAGATTTGAGTTTTGCTGAAAAGTTTTGTTTTAGATTCCTAAACATTTATTTCCTGTGCAATCTGTACATTGATGGAATACAATTGATAGAAAGCACGGAGCTGCCTATATTACGGACTATGTGTGTACGCGGTACATAAAGTATTGTTTTAACATTAAATAAGACCTAAGAGGAAAACCGGTTCTGTTCAAATATCCCGCTGCGATCACAGCGACACAGTGCAAGCCTCATACAACGGCAAGTACACGTAATACGGCACAGATTTCGCACAAGTTGGAATTGCTTTGTATAGTTATATCAGTATGTGCTATTTATTAGAACGCTTTACCTTGCACCCTGGTGTTTTATTTAAATAAATAAAACACCAGGGTGCAAGGTGTTGCATCCTGTCCTTCAACCCCCAGGTACCACTAGTAACCTCAGAAAAATTCATCATCCTAACAATCAACATTTCATCCTACAACATCCCGATATTACCTTACCTGCGGTAAAACCCTTAAAACGGGTGGGCACGCAGCAAAAACCTTCTGGCTTTATACAGCCAGCCAGCACCACATGGCATGGTATGGCAATTACAAAGCTGATATGCTACTTTGATTTGAAATATATTCCAAATGCGAATCATAGTTGGCTGGAACAATATTCTATAAAATGTTATATATACATGGGGAAGAGCTATCGTACATCGGAACGAAAGTATTCAGAAACTTGTATAACTACAAAAAATTGAATTCCTGTCAGTCATATATTACTTTCAATTCGCTGTTGGATACTCTGTCCGATTGCATTAGGACACCAGGTTGGCTTAACCTGTAACATTTGAATTTAACTTTAAAGCTAGAAATACCAATTCAACTTTTTAGTATATCGAAAGGACACTAAGCTTTAATAAAATGATCATGATTTTGTAAAGTTCACAAGATTTGAAGGTCCTGCGAGGCATATCATGACAAATTGAATTGTACCTTCATACATATTCACTTATAATTAAATTATTTAGACCAATATAGTACTTTGTAACGTAGGTATCAAAGATATTTTATATGGAAAAGCATTAGCTGCATTAACCCTGTTACTTTATTCAATAACGCGTTCATTTTGCTTGCTTTTAGCGGTCATCATCTAGAGCTACCAGAAATACGAAGAAAGATATCTAAAGCGCAGAATTAGAGGAAGTCGTGTAGTTTTCTGCTTTTGGGATGCGCAGTGATCTCTAAGAACCTTATTAATATCTGAAGAAGTTTTCTTTTTCACCTATACAGCACATTATAGCACATCATCGAATATTTCTTAAAGTTTGACTTTAATTTCAACATCACTGGAACATTAACAACAAACTTGATGACTATCATGACTAACATGTTCTAAATTTTCAGGTAAAGTGAAGTTATTTTAGGCAGTTGATTAACTGTATTGGTTGGTTTTATGTTAATAGTGTTAAATATAAAATATTTGAGTCTTATATAACTGTCCATGTAAGGCAAGCAGTTTCCAGTGTGTATTACTTTAAATACAGCTTTCCTAAATTACAGCAACTTTTAATTGTCATTTGATTTCCTTGTGTTCATATAAAGCAACATTAAGCCAAAATTAAATACTATTAATTTCATTGTGTGTATTATTCAGTTTATAGGCTTTGTACATTCATGGTATAGTTATCCTCCCGTGAAGAGGATTTAAATATTGTAATTGTTTTGTTTTGGGGGTGGGGGTAATTTAGTGGATATAATTAGCTGTCATAGAACACAGAACTTCTTAATTGCTTGTAAGCTTCATAGACCTATCTGTTTACATGTTTTCACAAATCTGCGGTTCTTATGCTTTTTTGTTCTAACATGTGTACAAAAATTTATACAAATGTGGAGTTAAGCGACAGCACTTTTGCTGTATTAAGTAATCTAAAATGCATGAATTGTTTATAAGGATATATTTGCAATGTCGCATGGCAGCATCTGTTTTTGAAAGAAAAATACACTGTGTTTGCCTTGTGTATTACTTCCCTTGCTCTGTCAATCCCAAGTATGTGAACTTTCAGGAATACCAAAAAGTGGCTGTGGTTTTGTATAGAATTCAATTCCCTTAGATTTGTGTAGAACTTATATTTTTTTATCTGACAGTATCTCTGTTTACATATAATCTGGATGGCTTAAATTAAAATCTTCGAGTGAGATGCTGGGATATGAACCTTTATATAATTTTGCTTTAAGTTGCTCAGATATTTTGAGGAGTTAGGTTCTTTTATGATTAATCACCAATATATAATTATATCAGTGATAAAGAATCTCGTAACAGCATTCAAAAATATGATCTGAAATTCTATTAATTCAATTTTTGTCTATTTTGTTTAATGCAGTAAGCATTATGTAATATTATTGTACACACTACACCAATTGATGTACCTGAATGAGCTTCTTAGAAGAGATATGGTGGGATTAGAATTGATCTTGTAGAAGCTTTAACAAGATTTAAGTGCATTCCCGTGCAATGCAAGAAATTAAGATGTAATTGTGTCATCATTATCATATGCCACTGTTACTTTCCTTTCTAGTATTTCTCTTATTCTTAAAACATGTGCAATACAGCTGCGGATTTGGTCCGAAAGACAGTGTCCATAATCTCAAATTAGTAAAACCTCATAATAAATAGCAGATTATAGTCATTATTCTAGTTAGGATACCTGGCGAGTCACGTGCCCCTATTTATCTTTGAATTTATACAACGTGCTAAGCGACATATGTGACTCATGTCTTTATTGAGTGTCCTCTAATGTATGATTTGCACAACAGCTTATAGAGGACGAGTGGACAACTCAGTGCATAAGTGTTGTATGGGACAGAATAAAATCACTATATATGTCGATTCTAAATCCTTTACCAGATACAGAGAGCTACGTAATACGAACTGGAAAAAATAAAACCAATATTCAAGAAAGGCCGTGAGAAAGCCATAACATTTATAGACCAATAGGTTTGCTTTCAGCTTTTCGTAAAAAATAAGAAAAGAGAATTTACAAGAGGATTATGGCATTTCCTTTACAAATTTAATGAGATTAATAATATTCAACATGGATTCCGAAGAAGGAAATCTACTAGTTCCGCAATAAAAGATTTTGTTAGAAATACTTATGACATGCTGGACCAAAGAGAAGTTGGGATGGGGCTTTCTGCATCTAAGCAAAACTTTTGATGTGTTGAGTCATGATATTTTGCTAAATAAGCCGCACATATATGTGTGGTGTTATTGGGTTTATTTCAATTGGTTTAAGGTATAACTGGATAAGAGAGAACAGGTAAATGAGATCGAGTATTTTTGAAAACGTTCAAAAAGAAATAAAGGAGGAGCTATCACAATAAAGTACCTGTAGTATCAGGGGATCCACAAGGATCTACTCTACGTCCGCTGCTATTTTTACCACATATAAATGCAACATGATTCGATCGCAAAAGGCGTGATGATTGAAGCTGCTGATTATTTTCCCACCTTTGGTGACGTTCTAGTAGAAATCTTGTAGATGCCTTGGAGTTCTGAAGCAATGAGCCTTACCTCTGTTCGCAGTCTCGGAGTAAAGGTATCTGATACTGGAATTGTTGGAAAATAAACAACAGTTCTTCTCTTTTAAATATTGCGGGACTTTTCCACAAAACAAATAGTAAACTCTGCTACAGTTTTAAATAACTTAGAAGCTGTCCTTCCACAAACAATTGTTGTTGCATATTTCTGTCGCACGCAGATGTATTCACAGCTACACATTTTTATTGACGATCGCAGAATGGCACAAAAACACGTCTTACTATCAAGACCGTCGTTTGCAAAGTGACGCCAAGCTCTCTGATTATTCTGGGTTCTCTGCACACGATGTTTCTAGAACAACTAAATTACTTCTCTTTAATTGGTTCACGTCACCACATTACGTAATTACTTATTGTAATTCCCAATAACAACAATACTAAATAACGTTTAACTTGCGTCGTATTACTCCGTGGCCTACAAAACTTCACATTTCCTATTTTATAAAAATTACTTTTTCCAGAGCAATTCAAAATAAATTCTTAACCGTCACAAAATGATCTACTGATGTAGGTAAATTGTAGGTGAGAAAGAAAACTTCCTTCTACATTATTAATGTTCCTAGAGATCACTGCTCATCCAAAAACCAGAAATATACACAATTTCCACTAATTCTGCACTTTCGATTTCTGCCTCCACATTCCTGGTAGTTTGAGATGATGACCGCTAAAAACAAGCTGAAAACATCGTTATTCACATAATAATTAAGTCACAAGGTTCATGGAACTAATGCTTTTACATATAAATCATGTTTGCTACAGTCGCGTACGCATTGTTGAGACGAGGCGGCGCGAGGAATGAGTTCAAAAAGATGGGCAGAGCAATGCGGAGATAAAAGCTCGCCAAAACAGGCTCGGAGGTAGTTGGATTACTGGAGAGTTCGTCTTTATTCTAGCGCCGTCTTGATTGTTTGAGGACATTCCGGACAGTGAGTAAGCTATAAATAAGGAAGCCGCAGCTCCTCAATAGGACATTCGTAATTGGACGCGTGTGCGTGAACAGCTCTAAAAGTGAACACTTTTGGTCAATGACCTTGCAAGTTATGTGTGTATGTGACGTAATTCTGCTACCATAAAGGTTGAAAAAGTGTGTTTCTACGGAAATTAATAGCAATTTTTATACTTTAAACCAGGACTTTCAATTTTACGAATCCACAAAGTCAAAATACCTAAATTATAACGTGTTATATTGAACGAGAGAACTTAGTTATAAATGAATATGTACGAAACTGCAATTCAGTTTATGTTATGCTATTAATTTTTGGCATTTTACTAGATGCTAACTCTTCTTTAGCAATAGGTCTTTCTGAAAATCTGTTCCCTGGCATCTTGCTGCTCATAGGCCCTCGAAGGCTTTTCAAAACTTTCAATTTTACAAATAGATGAACATTTTATGGGTTCTTCCAACTTAGTATCCTAATCTCATCGTACACTGAGCTCAAATAAGGTACAAAATGCGCCAATAATATTATCCAATCGCTTCATATACAGCAATGACAGAAAAACGTAGAATAACTTTAAGGAATAATTTATTCCAATTATATAAGTATCTATACTCTTTCGCTCTGAAGTACAAAAGCTCCTCCTCATTTATATGCAATTTTTATTGGAATATGGTTCCAGCTTACTGTGTTTCACATTTACGATATAGTCTCCATCAAAGCAAAACACCAGTTTAGTAAATTTTAAATCGATTTAATAAATAAGATATACTAATATATTCTTACAAAATATTTCCAACTTGCGCGCCATCTGTACCACACTACTTGTACTTCCGTTGCATGAGACTTCCACTGTGTCGCTGTGACCGCAGCTACTCGTTAACGTGCCGGATATTTGGCTACACCGGTTTTCTTCTTCGGGCTTAATTTTAGAATTAAAGTAGTACTTTCTGTACTGCGTACATACATGGCAGGTGAAGGAGTTGCTTTAATTCAATATCGAGATTGCAAAGGAAATAAATATTGTCGGATCTCAAATGAATAAACAATTTCAAGAAAGTGTTTTCTACAAACCTTTAAGTTGGAAAGACGTTTACATAACAAACTTATATATAGGTTCAGAGTCTTTAAAGAGGACATGTGAAGATTTTCGAGAATATATAACAATAACATACTGACCTTTAAATTTGTTAAAAAGTTTTACTTTGTTATTTGTTAAAAGAATAGATCTAATGATTTAAACAAGTACTCTATGTTTAAAATATAGGTATAACAAATGAAATGTATAACCCAAATTTGCAGCGGATGTCCACAGAAGATCTTTTCATTCTCAAAGACATCTATATAAGTGGTAAAGCTAAGAGATAGACAAAATCTTATTAGTCGTATAACGTAGACCTTATTGCAGTGTAACATGTATAAGACATTTTATTTTTTAGAGTGACTCATTTGTGATATCCACTTAATTATTTTTCTGAATTTCCCAATAGTTATACTTTTCTAACCTGGGTTACTGCGGCCACAACACAATGTCCTAAGTGCTAGACGACTCACGGCTATCGAGAGGAACTGCAGCAACTTCTTTCAGCAAATATGAATGTTGTCACCCGAACGTCCGAACTCCCTATAGAACCGACCGGCAGCACCAGGAGACGGTAGGCGTTCGCCAGGCCCAGTCATTTGTCTCATAGCGGTAACGAGGGTTGGCTGGAAAAACATCACGCTGTCGTCTCTTTTCGCTCCACCTGAGTTCTCGAACTTACGGAATATTTCATCTAATCCAGAACATTCTAGATTGGCCGTGTGCCCTATATAAGCAACACGTCGGGTTGGAGGAGAATCAGTGCAGGGCAAGCAGCGAAGTAGCGCCGTGTTAGTGAACGGACGAGAAGACTGTGTGCGTGCAACGGAAGAATTTACCTAATTGTGAGCGTACAGGGAACTGCAACGGACGAATTGGTGAATTGTAATTGTGTGTATTACGTAGTTCTGAGTAATCGGCAAGTGTTCAACTGTAAGTTGGTGGAAATAAAGAACATTGTTGAGTTTGTGTAATTGGACTTTTCATTTCACGAGCCCATAAAGTCACAATATTTGAGAATTCTTATTTTAATTAAATTCAGTTTATTAGTCAAAGAATTCTTACAGAACTATAGAACCGTCAAAGTATTTGGGAGATTATTACACAATATTTAGAATCTATTACATAAAATTGTTTACTGTATCAAGATTAGCATAAACTTACACAAAGTACAGTTTATGCTCGGTAGCACCAATACAATGTGTACAATCACAAATCACAACTTATTTATACAGCCATTGGCACAATTATTGCTATGTTTATAGGTACAAAAATATAAGCTGGGACAAACATTTTGATAGGTTAGCAGTGAATCTGAGCCGAGTTTGCTTTCATCTCTATCAGCTGAGAGCTTCGGTAACATTTAATCACTCAGAACGTGCTTATTTGCTTATTTCTAACATCTACTGTAATACATTGTAACACTGCGGGTAAGTGCTATAAGATAGTATTTAAGGAACGAAAGAAGACTAATAATTATGTATTATATTCCAAAATCAGAAGGCTGCAGATATCATTTCAGGAATTTCAATTTCTGGATCTCACCAGGTATATATATGAAACAGTAATTATTAACTGATAGCAAGGCAAATAACACAAATTATGACAGATATGTTGAAATGCACAATCATAAGGCACGTAATAGACTTACATTTCACACATATATTCATAACACTAACCTATTTTAAACTCTTTACAGTACATTTTTTTTAAAATTATATAAAGAATTGAAGTTCATTCATTCACCGAAAGCATCTCTCATAACTTCTCTCATTAGCTGTGTTCGTCTAGTAGATAAGACATTGTTCGTGGGCGCAATAAGTCAGATTAAAAACAGTTTACCTATTGGGAAATACAGAAGAATAACGGAGTAAATGCGAAAGTTTTCGCTATCATCAGACATAAATTGTATGCTTCAACAAAATCTACATTATATGTGTAGTAACATGTTGCCTAGCACTTACAGTTATGTTGTCATACAGAAGTCGTTTATAACGAAAAGGATTTCTCAGGACGTTTTCCGCACATTTGAGAGACACATTTCTTTTGTCATACACGTATTTTAGACATATAGTACTTTAATTAAAATCGATAGAGTTGTTTATGACAATTGACGAAGGCAAAGATTTTGAGAAGTTTTCATTTGTGGGGCGACCTTTTTAAATATATTCTTAAAATTCAACACTTGTCACCCTTGAAGATGCAGAACCAGTAAGCTATTTTGGTATTTATAGGTTTTACAGGATTAAGTTTCGCTAAAAATGTGGTTTCTAGATTCAGGTGATCCCAGAATCTTGTCATTGCTAGAATGCAAATCTTCTTCCACATATTATGTATGTACGTGGTACAGAAAGAATTATTTTAACGCTAAATTGTTTCTCGAAGAAGAAAACCAGTGCAATCGTGTAGTTCAAATGTCCCGCGTGTTTACTGAGTGACTGCGAGCAGAGCACACAGTGGAAGTATCATGTAACACGAAGTACACGTTTTACGCTGTAGATGGCGCGCAAGCTTTAATTGTTTTGTATACATCAATATGTCTTAGTTATTAAACGTACTATCTACAGAATTACAATAAAAACTATTTGCTTTTTGTGCCCAGCATGTCGCAAATTTGAGCGATAGTAGGATCGACCTATATTTTATACAATAATCGATGTAGAGCGACAATAACTACTGTGTGTCAGAGAAAAGGTCTGCAAAAACTTGTATTAGTCTAACAAATTCAACTTCTTTTCTTTATATTTTGATTCTTAATGCCAAAGTGACCTGTTTAATGAATGGGATAGGCTATTAAATAAGAACAGACTGTTGTGTAATAGATGTTCTCTCTAACAAATACTGGAATTGCTGACTTTCCTTAAGGCAAGGTTACACAAGATACGTTTATTCAGCTTCCAGCACCTCAAGCTTTCATATTATGAATATTTGAATATCTAGAAAACAAAAATAGTATTTTACACTCTTTTTATCCAAAGGAAACAATGGTTACTGTTCAGATGGTATTTATCTTTGAAAATTGCTACTGTTTGCCTATACTTCTGTAGGTGACTTACACGATTTTAATTTTACTGTTTGATATATGGTACATGTGTGAAGGCAATAATACTGATTCAAGGATTGTAGCTTTCACTGTTAGAGGGCAGTAACTGTAGAAATTGTGAACATGCAGAAAAATGTATTGTGTTCAGTTTGGGACTACTGTAATTGAAAATGTGATATAGAATTCGGAAACGACGCCAATGGTTGGAACGAATAATACTAAATATTACTGAAATACAATTATTTCGGTGTACAAAACTTACGATCGTTTTAACCTTGTGTGCTCTACTTGTGCAATTAACTTCTTAGTATTACGATAAGGGAATGAATAACAACGATTTATAAGATTGTAGTAGTCGATGCAACAATACTTTAATTGGACATTTAATAACTATATGTGCTAATAGAAAATGTGACAATACCTATTTAGTTATTTATAAATACTTATATTACTCAACAGGGGGTGAATTACGAGGTATAATCCAAGCGACATACGTCTTTGGTAAAGTGTGTGACATGTATTTGGATGCCGCGGGTTCTAATCCTGGGAGCCCCGAAAGGTTTAGACCCACGCGGGTAGTGTTGAGTGATCTCGGATACGTGCCAGCTGAAAACGTCGGAGACCGCGTCTTTGCTTGCATTCGTTATTGGGATGTGATCGCCCTATCAGTCTCTCTCCTGCTTCCTTTCGTTCACGTTAGTACCACAAAGGACCGAAAGGACAATTTAAAGATATTCTGCTCCGTTGTGGGTGCTCTCTCTTACATTTCTTGACACCTTAATCCAACGCCCATTCGCCGTCCTTGATCAAGCACATCCTATTGTATTGGTATACTAAGATAGCTGAGCTGTCGAACACTTAATAATTCGGAGGCCTACTGGACGATAGTTTCGCCGACAATCTGTTGTTATTGTTTTAACTTGGTTTAACATTTAAAGTTATAACTAGACCGCGAACAAAATGCAGTTGGAGGCATTTCAGGTTCCTTCTCCTCCTCACGCGGGCTGCACTGTTCAACTGTTTCACTCGCTTTCGCATTCACTGTTACATTGACTCCTTGCATTTTCTACCGCAAAACTGCTTAGCTCCTCAGTGTTTAAAGAAACTGTTTTTCTTATTTTAAGTACCACAAATGATAAACATTAGATATAGTTTTTATGTTTTATGAGTGGGTAATGCTGAATATGGCTCACATAAATTCTAGAAGTTAAGTAAGTAATCTTAAATATTGGAAGTTAATTGTTATTTCACCCTAGCCTGGTGTAGGACGCACTATGGAAGGGTACAGCCAGACTGAAAAATTCAATGCCATAGCCGGGATTTGAACCACGGAACTTCTGGTCTCCGTCCAGCCACTCTAAACCACTGAGCTACCATGGCCAACATGACACTAAATTCTCCATTTCATAGCGTGTCTTACACCTGTCTAGTGCGAAGGAACAATTAATTTCCATTAATTGTACCTAATTGTAGTCTCAACTATAAAGCCCGGGTCTTAAAGTACTTACAGCATAGTAAGTCTCCATTAAGGTAGTTGTGTTTTGACAACTCCTAGTGGTTTACCGGGAAAACACGACTTAGTTGGAGAATCTTCAATATTACCTACTCATAAAATAGCAAAACTACGATTCTACCTATATGTTGATCGATTGTAAGGTTATGTCTGAGATAATTATTTTCTGTTAACTTTGAAAGTCAAAACAGCATTAAAATACACGCGATTGGTGTGGTTTGCGCTCTAGCGTATGATGGCATGGAGGGGTGAGAGTTACGTGAAGCTTGGATGGCGAGAAGGCTCCCTCGCACTTGCATTTTGTTTGCCATTGGTGGCTAGCTCCTTCGGAACAATTGGTCATCAACAATGAAGTACAGTCGTTTACTTTTGTGTGTAGGGTTATACTTTGGTTTGTCATTCCATTCACACAATAACGCTATATATAATGGCATCTAACACGTCCTCTCATACCGTTAAGGAATTACTGGGCAGATACACGTACGCCGTTTTGCAAGATGGCACTAACATACGGATATGAACGACATTTAACGATGCCAATAAGATAAATATTTGTAAAGAATAACATTCCATAATATTATTTACCTAATTTGTACTCCATTTGAGCTCAATGTACCATGCGAGCAAGATACCACATTTGGCTAAATATACTAAGATGAACGAAATTTTAAATCCGGAATTGTAATTTCACCTTTAGCGCTATCAAACTAGAACAAAGTTAAGTCTGAATAAGGTGTTCATTGATTTGTAAATCTCGCAAGATTTGAAAGGCCTACGAGGATGTATGAGCGTAAAGAAGGAAGTAATGGATTTTCACAAAGACCTATTATTAAGTACGATGTTAGCATGTAGCTAAATACCGAAAATTAAAATCATGATATAACGTGAATTGTGGCTTCGTAACATATTTACTTAGAGTTTTATTCTTTAGATTAATGTAGCACCTTATAATGAGTCAAGAAGCGTTTTACATGCAAAAGCAGTTACCTGACATTAGTTTCTTTAACCTTGTTCCTTACTTATTGTTACAGTAACGAGGATTTTCTGATTATTTAGAGGTCATCATCTCAAACTACCAGGATTATGATGACAGTAATGAAAGTGCAAAGTTAATGGAATTAGATTATGTCTCTTGTTTTCGTGGTGTACAGTGATGATCTCCAGAAATATCAAGGTAGACCGAAGGGTTCTTTCTCTCATATACAGCAATTTATTGTGGCATATCGCCAAATATTTGTTATTCCATTTGTACTCCGCCTTTAACTGCAATGGTCATATCGGCAGACATTCTCCTAGAGGGGAATATCGTCTTTTGGTGAAGGTATTGACTTTGATACACTGAGTTGCTGGTACTTTGGTTTTGTTATCATTAGATGACACACACATTTGCACTCCCATTCCAAAGTGCAGACTTTGGGGACGATCGGGAATTAACTTGGTTGGAGAAATGTGCCCACCCTAGTCGGGAATCCAACTCTGGACTTCTCGCTCAACAGAAGCTGCTCCATCTACTTACTACCTACAGGTCCAGCATAAACTATTTCTTACTGTTTCTATTTTCATTTCAATATCAGTGAAAAATTAATAAAATGTTTGAGGACTATTGTTATGAACATGTTCTAAATATTCAGGGAATTTGAAGCAATTTTATTTAATTGTTTGGATATATTAGTTGGTTTTGTCTCGGTAGTCTTAAATTTAAAATGCTTGTGTGATATTTATCACTACACGATAGGTAAGTAGTTTCCAGTTTAAATTACTGCAAATACAGCTTTCCTAAATTACAGCTATTTGTAATTGTGATTTGTTTTCAATGTGTTCATATAAAACAATATTAAGTCAAGATTAAATACATGAGTATCATTATGCGATGTGTTTATTATGGTGTCGTTATCCTTCACGGAACAGGATTTTGACAATGAAATTGTTTTTTGTTTTAGTTGCCTGGATAGAAAATAAACAAGCTTTTCTTTTGTCTTGCACTGAGAAATATTTTGAAGTTTTAGATTCTTTCAATTTTACTCACATCATTTTCTCCTATAGGAAGGTGCACTAATACAGTCTATCACTACACACCGACAAAACAAGAAGTATACGTAATTTCCGTTATTTCTGCACTTTCAACATCCGTCATTGTGTTTCTGGTAGCTAGAGATGAAAACCACTAATAATAAGAACCAGAAAATTTCGTTATTACAACAAAAATTAAATAAGCATCTCAATGAAACCAATGCAAGGCAACTGATTTTGCATGTACAACATCCTTGACACATTATAAAGTGCTAGATACATTAATCTAAAATTTAACCATAAATAAATATGTAATTATGGGATAACTCAGGCTGTGTTATAGTATTAATTTTCGATATTTAGCTACGTGTTTTATCACCAAACATGGAGCGGTTGAAATGATACTCAAATGAGCCTAGGGTCCATAGAGCTTACGGTTACCCCATATTCGTCTTTCAGGATAAGGGGAAACCCCGGAAAACCTTATGCAGGTATCTCACCCTGGCAGTGATTCGAACTTGAGACTACTTGAACGTGAGGCAATCATTTTCTTGTTGCTGCTCATACACTCTCGCTAGATTTTCAAATCTCCAGAGTTTACCAAATCCACGAAAATTTTTATCAGTTTTTTTAACTTACGGCCGCCCCAACGTTAAGTTACATCGGACAGTGAATGAATTGAACGAAAAGATGCTAAAATGTGTCCGGGGTCCATGGAGCTTATAGGTAACCGAAATTCGTCTTGAAGGATAAGGAAAACCCCCGCAAAAAAAAAAAAAAAAAACTTATCCAGGTAACTCACTCTGACCGAGATTCGAACTCGGGACCTCGTGAACGTGAGGCAGACATGCTACTATCTAAGAATGAGGCGGGCTTTATCAGACTTAATTTCACTTTGGTTTGCTTCCATTAAAACTTAAATTACAGTTCCAGCTTTAAAATTTCGTTGAAATTGGTCTACAGCTAGCCAACTGTGGCGCGAAAGAGCTCCATACTGCAGAACAATACAAGGATTTTTTAAATGTTGAGATAAATAACTTTTTTTTTACAATTACCATAATTGTATGCCCGCGAAACGTGAGCCAAAATAATGTAATTGGCTACACCGAATGTCCTCCATATCCGGTTGTAACTGCCATCTAGCCCGTGTAATTGAAAAAAAATTGAAGCGCTCAAAATGTTTGGTTCTGTCCAGGACTTCTAGGAACCTTGATGCGGCACCGGAAGGTGCTATTTTACTTTAATATCTACTAAGAATAATTGGACAGGCTAAACGATTTTTAGAAAATCAAGCATAGCAGTCAAAAGGGCAGATTGCAGAGGGCTAAAACTATTGACTATTTCAAACATTTGCTGGAGCACAAAACTTAGGAAGACTTGTATGAGGAAACTTCAGTACATATATTCACTAGATTTGTAAATACCTTCAAATACCACTACGATATAACCTTACCGCTGGTTAAAGTTAAAGTCAGGGAAAAACGCTGTACATGAGTCACTAAGGGTATTACAACTTACAGTGAGAGGTTTACATTCTTCAGTAATATTCTTAGAAATGTTACGGCCTTCACGAATTTGTAAAATACCATAAGAAATATGAACAATCTATAAAAATGTAATTCAGATAGCTAAATTATTAGAGAATGCTAGAAATATAAAGTCATTTACACATAAACAGACGGATATGTGGGATATTATAAAACGGGATATTAATTCTAACTTGCTGTTGCAATAAAATATTGTGCATAAGTGGTCTGAAAAGTTTCCGAACTAAGAAAGATACCTACAAGAAATTGATTCAGAAATCTTTATTTTTTTTTCAGAATAGTATCCTTAGAGCTCTATACATTTCTCCTAGCGATGCTACCATCTCTGTAACTCCTCCAAATAGTAATCGGCGTTTTTCTCTGCAAAATAATTGTTCAAGAATATCATTGTCTCTTCACTGGACGAAAATCTCTCCTCTAAGTGCAATTTTCAAATGAGGGAACAAAAAGAAGGTGCCTGGGGCTAGATCTTGTGAGTAAGGTGGATGATCATGTTTTCAAACCGTAATTCATGGATATTCACCATTGCAACTGCTGAGGAGTGAAAGTTTTAACACCACCCTTGCATAAAAATCACAAAATAAAACGTTACAAATCCTAGAGAAATGGCCAACATATATAATAATTTCTGTGTAGATATATCAAAACATTTTCCAATGAAAAGAAATTGAGTTGTAAGTTTAGCAAATGAAGTTCTCATTCGTAGCAATGATTAATCATTATTTCTGTCAACATTTTGTGAATACAAAATGCTTGATGTAATTAAGGACCTCAAAATATGAAATATAAAGCCCTTGAATGAAGTTCAAGCTATTTAATTAAACAATGTAGTATGAATATCTTAAATACTCTGTGTCAAATAGCCCTGTCTCATCGAAGTGGCACTTTTACACAAGAAATGAAGGTAGCAATTTATAATTAATATTCAAATAAGGAGGTGAGAAAACCCACAATAACTATAGACAAATAGCTTTGCTATCAGGGTTTTCTAAATTATTAGAAAAAATTAATGTATGCCATTACTCAAATTGAATATAATTCATAATAATCAACATGGATTCCGGAGCGATAAATCTACCAGATCAGCAGTAATAAATGTTGTTGAAAGTACATATGACATGGTGGACTGTAGAGAAGTTGGCATGGGAATAGCTTTGGACCTAACCGAAACTTTGTAGGTGGCGGAACAGGATATTTTGCTAAATAAGCTTCTTAAATATATCTGTTTAAAATTAAATGACAACTTGTCAAGTCAATTAAATGACATTGCCTCTGTAAATGGTCTTAAGTGAAACTTCACCTACAACAATCAGTGTTCTCAGTGAATATATTTTTAAAATTCATTTAAAGTGTAAATATATCAGTTACGTGCTATGCACTAATATTTATAAATATATTAATATTTATTAATATTTATTGTTCTTGTTTCACGTGGTCATGAATTAAAAATTGATCAATTAAGAGGGATTTCGATAATTCCTGTAGTGCAATGCTAATGTCAATATCTGTATAAGTAAGTTGTGATATGTGATTGTACACTTTGTATTAGTGCTACGAAGTATAAGCGGTAATTTTAATTTAGAGTTTTACTGAAATCGGCTTTGTTTTGACTTTTTCATTCTTTTGTGACCAGAAATAGTTATTTCCTGTGCAATTTCGACATTGAGAGAAAGCAACACCTTCTCTAACTACCATGTGTGTACGCGGTGCAGAAAATATTATTTTAATACTAAAATTAAGCCCGAAGAAGGAAACCGGTGTAGCTCAAATATCCGGCATGTTTACTGAGTAGTTAAGATCACAGCAACACAGTGGAAGTCTCATGCAACGGAAGTAGAACAGATGACGCACAAGTAGGAATTGCTTTGTATACATAGATAAGTATGTCTTATTTATTAAAACGCTTTGAAAAATTACAAAGCTAAAGTTTTCGTTTGATGTAAAATAAATCCAATATATAAGCCATAATAAGCTGGAACCATATTCTATAAAAAATGTATAATAGATGGAGAAGGGCTATTCTGTTTCGGAACGAAAGTATTCAGAAACTTATATAACTAAAAGAAAATGAACTTTGATTCATATATTCCTTCAATTTTTAAATGGGTACGATGTAGTTAAGATATTAAGTTGGCTAACCTGTGCCATTTGAACGAAAGTTTACAGCTAGAAATAGCAATTTACGTTTTAACAGTATCGAAACGAAATTAAGAAAGGATAAAGGTTTATAAATTTGTGAAATTCGCAAGATTTGAAAGGCCCAGGGGGCAATTGAGCAGCAAGAGGGAAGAGAATACATTTTTATAAGGGCCTCCTGTTAAGGAAGATTTTAGAACGTAGGTAAATGCCTAAAATTACTATCATGACATAATCTGCATTGTATCTTCATACATGTTCATTTATAATTAAATTATTTAGATCAATATAGCACTGTATAGTGTAGGTGTCAAAGATGTGTTTCCCCGAAAAGCATTAGTTTCATTAATCTTGTTACTTAATTATTATTTCAATTACGAGAATTTTGTGCTTTTTTTACCGGTCATCATCTCAAGCTACCAGATATACAAAGGCAGAACTCAAAAGTGCAGAATTAGTGGAAAAAGTGCATTTGTCTGGTTTTGGGATGTGCAGTGATCTCCAGGAATATTTTTATTGTAGAACGAAGAAGGAACCTGAACCAAATCAGAAAAGAGGAATGCATTAAGCACATTGCCAAAAGGATTAGTAAAGGCCTCCAGGGCACGGTGGATGAATCGAAGATTGAAAATGTAACACTTGATGGCACGTCACAGGGCAGAATAATTGCAAATGTAATTGCTCGACACAAAATATATTTCAGGAGTGCAATGACAAAAAACATTCCTGATGTACCTGCAATGAAACAAGATATTTATTCCACTTTACGTCATTGTAGTTCAAGTGCTAGCAGTCCAATGCATACCAGCTGCACTAATGGACCGACTTCTTGTGTTTTTATAATAAAGCTATAGCTAGATTGGGAAGAAACACCTAAATATATGAGCACAACAATGAGAAATTACTTGAGGCTTGATGTGGTAAGAAAACTAATGCCTGACTAACTAATGCTGGCATCAGATGAAATCCTAAGGAGATGCACATTGGTTAAGACACAAAATGCAAATGAAAGTTTACATAGCATGATATGGCGTAAATGCTGAAAAGAAGTATTTGTGTCTAAGAAGAGACTTCAGATTTCTGTGACTTCAGCCATCAGTGAATTCAAATTTCATTGTTCTACTTCATTCAAACTGCAGTCAGACATAATGGACACTGAGTGTTTACCAGCGTCTCTAAAAATTAGCCAAGTGAAGGACCAATTACATTTACTTCTTTCAGCAATTTCTGCGAAGGTAACTCCTGAAACATCCAGAAGAAATCTAAAATTAAGGAAAACTGATGGAGAGCAGGAAGGGACAGAAGGGTCCAACACACATATCTAGAGGTTTTCAGTCTGCTTCAATGTATGTAACTGAAAACGAAAATGATTTGGAATTTAAAATTCTATTTACTGAGCTATAGCTTTTACAACATATTTTGTCATTCAAAATCTCTTACAGGATGCAGTTTCGACTCAGTCCTTTAAAATGTTCAACACATGTTGTTAAAAGGCATACAAAATTTTGTATCATATGAATTTCTAATATTCATAATATTTTTAAAGTAATTGATATATAAAGTCAAAGGTTTGATTATTTTCTGACTTTTTTGTTTCTTCCATATCTTATTTTTCCCTGGAACTAAATCCAGCACAAGAAATCCAAATAATAGATCTTTTCTTCATAACCATCTAAATACGTTTAGAAATAGATAAATTAAAATTTCGAAAACTTTCATCGTGTGGAGTGCTTTGAATTTTGCCCAAAATTTGAACATCACAAATTAATTACTAAAACCATTAAGGACACAAAAATCAAGTTTTTAATTCTGTGCCCAATATACATCAGAACTAAGTGGTAACAATTCAGCAACACTGTTTGTAAACTGTACAATTTGGGATTTTCAGCGTTCCACCGCCTTAAAACTTAAATTGCTATTTCTAGCTTTAAAATTTCGTTCAAATAATACAGCTTAGCCAACTTGGTATCTTAATCACATAATACACTGAACTCAAATAATGTACAAAATAGCTTAACCACATTATTGAAATATATTCATATGCACATAAAATATTGAGCTTTGAATTGGAATTAATTAATACACGAAAACACAAGGCAACTAGAATACTCAGGTAGGCCATTCCGGAGAGTCGCGCTGCCATTGGCTAACGCGCATGACGTCACTGAGAATACAGTTCAACCGCGAGAGTTAAACACTAGCCCCTCAGTATGTGTTATTTAAGCTCTGCTACGTGTAAAATCGGAAGGAATAAACATCCACTTGTGTATTATAATGAAGGTTCTTTCTAGCAGTTGTATTAAGAGTTTAAAACATGTTACTATTCATATGTACTTAATCAGTGTAGCTCAAGAAAATGACGAAGCAACCCACTGAAGATTTTTCTTTACTGCAAGTTTCCTGATCATTTCTGTCTTCGCTCTTTTATTTAAGTGCCTAATTCTAATAAGGTTCTTGTCCTCACATTAAGAGAGATCACTTTATGATGAATTTCGGGAAACTTGGAACTTATTATAGAAATTAAGTTTTGCATCACTCCATTACACTTCGCAGCACTTTGTCCATGGAAGCTACAAAATATTACTTCTGTACCTTGTTCTGCCGTTTCAAAACACTGTTTTCTTTCTTCAGGGCTTGTATTCGAGTCTTTAGTCTAATTATTTCCTCTTCAGCAACAACAGAGTGGTCAGGAGCTACCTCCGTGCTGGTCGACGGGTCCAATTTTATTTTTTTGGGAGATAAGCATACTATAGTAGACAGCGCCCTCTTTCGCACGGTCCTAACTTCGCACCGGCGATCTCTTGCTGATATTGCCTATTAATAAAAACAGTTTCATTATTATTATTATTATTATTATTATTATTATTATTATTATTATTATTATTATTATTATTATTATTATTATTATTATTATTATTATTATTATTATTATTATTATTATTATTATTATTATTATTATTATTATTATTATTATTATTATTATTATTATTATTATTATTATTATTATTATTATTATTATTATTATTCCACGCATCAAACTTTTCTTATAAAAAAGGAGCGAATAAATTCAGTGTACACATAGAAACAAATACATAAATGGAATGTATCTAATAATTACCTGCAAATTGGTTTTGCTGGTACCTGCTACTACCGCCTCAAATATATCCCCATGCCAATTAGGAATTTTCTATGACGGTACAGTGTCGCCCTTTAATTTTCTTTTCAGCGGCAAACCTAACAGCTCGTTTTTTAAATCCCGTTCATAGTTTTCGGGCAGCAAGTGATCGGAACAACTCCTTGCATTATTCACATTAACCAGATCAGCCCTTTTACAGCGTAAAACCCAATTGCGCTGTAGTTCTCAATCTTTAGGCAAACAATGGAAAATCACATTCGTAGTTTTATACGAAGCATGTTTGCTTTCAGCAACAGCGCAATGGTTTTCATAATGTTACGACAAAAAACACAGCCAATAACTACAATAGCTCGTAATCAACTGCATCTCGTTTATTTCATCAGAAGGATTGTGGAACTTGCATGCACCAGCGCCTTATCTTATCTTATAATGTGCAATCACAATATTCCATTACGCACATTCACGTGTAAGCGTTCTTGCGTTGTATTCTCAGTGACGTCACGCCCCTCAGTCAGCAGTGACAGTGTTTTGCGCGGGAAGGCGGGAATGGCCTGCCCTGACGAAAACAGTTCAATTTCCTGCACCTATATAAGTTTCTGAATACTTTCGTTCCGGCGTGCAATAGCTCCTCCCCATTTATGTCCAATTGTTATTAGAATATGGTTTCAGCTTACTATGTTTCACATATGGGATATATTTCTCTATCGAAAAGGAACATGAGTTCAATAAACTTTAAAAGCTTTTTAATAAATAAGACATCCTAATATATGTATACTAAGCAATTTCAACTTGCGCGACATCTGTACTGTACTACGTGAAATTAGCGTTGCATGAGTCTTCCACTGTGTCGCTGTGGTCGCGGTTACTCAGTAAACATGCCGAGTATTTTAGCTACAGCGATTTATTCCTTCGAGCTTAATTTCAGTGTTAAAATAATACCTTCTGTACCGCGTACATACATGGCAGGTAGAGAAGAAGTTGCTTTATGTAAATGTCGCGATTGGACAGTAAATAAATATTTCCGTATCACAAACGAATAACAATGTTAAAGATAAGCGTTTTCAGCAAAACTTCAAATTATAACTCAGTTTATATAACAGAATTATATATAGCTTCAGTGTCTTTAATGACGACATGTGGAGATTTTTGAAAAAACTTCACAATAGCACACTGCCCCTTAAATTTGTCAAAAAGTTTTAAATTGTCATTTGTTAAAGGAATGGCCCTAATGATTTAAATAAGTTTTATATGTTCAAAATATAAGTATGACAAGCGAAATGCATACAATAAGTTTGCAGAGGATGTCCTTAGAAGATACTTTCACCCGGAAAGACATTTGTATAACTGGTAAAGCCAAGGGATAGACCAAATCTTGATACGCATATAAGGTAGATCTTGTTGCAGCATTTAAGTTAGGTTTCATACATTTTATTTTTTAGAGTGAAACGTTACAGATTTCCACTTCGTTATTTTTATGAATTTCCGAAAAGTTATACTCCTCTAACCTGGATTACTGCGTCCTGAACACAATATCCTAAGTGATAGACGACTCACGGCTATCGAGAGAAACTGCAGCAATTGCTTTCAGCAAATATAACTATTTGGGAACTCTTATTTCAATTCAGTTCAGTTTATTAGACAAAGATTTCTTACACAAATATGTAATCGTAAAAATATTTGGGAGATTATTACACAATATTTACAATCTATTACTTAAACTTGTTTACTATATCAAGATTACCACAAACTTACACAAATTACTGTTTATACTTGGCAGTACTAAGACAATGTGTAAAATCACATATCACAAGTTATTTATACAGACATGGACACTATTATTGCTATGTTTATGAGTTGAAAAAGTATAAGCTGGGACAAACATATTGGTAGGTTGGCAGTGAAGCTGAGCCGAGTTTGTTTACTTCTCAATCAGCTGAGAGCTTGAGTAACATTTAAGGTACTCAGACCATGTTAATTTGCTTATTTTCATTATCTACTGTCACACACTTTCACACTGTGAGTAAGGGCTATAACAGTAAGATAATATTTAAGCAGCAAAAGAAGACTTAAGAATTATGTGTGATATTCTAAAGTCAGAAGATTGTAGACATCACTTCATGAATTTCAATTTGTTCATACCACAAAGTTTATATATGAAACAATAAATATTAATTCATATGAAGGCTAATAACATAAATTAAGACAGAAATGATGAAATACACAATAATAAGAGGCGCAATAGGTATAAATTTCCACATATATTCATAAAACTAAAGGGTTTAAACTTCTTTAAACTATGTGTTTAAAATTAAATAAAAATGAAGTACTGTCATTCACCGAAAGGATCTCTCATAACTTCTCGCATTAGCTGTGATCGTCTATTACATACGACATTGTTTGTGGCCGCAATAAGCTAGGTTAGAAAAGTATAACTATAAGGAATTTCAAAAAAATAACGTAGTGTAAATGCGAAATTTTTGGCTCTGATCAGACATAAATTGTATGTTATAACAAATTCTACATTATATGTGTAGTAACTTTTTGTCTCCTTTACAGTTTACCAGTCATACAGAAGACGTTCATAACGAAAAGGATTTCTGAAGACGTTTCCTGCAAGTTAAAGAGACACGTTTCGTTTGTCATACGCATATTTTAGACATATAGAACTTTAATAAAAAGCATTAGTGCTGTGTATGAGAATTGACAAAGTCAAAGATTTTGAGAAGGTTTTCATTTGTGGGCCGATGTTTTAAAATATATTCTTAAAGTTGGTCACGTGTCACCATTGAAGATGCTGAACCTGTGTATAAGCTTTGAGTTTCGCTGAAAAGGTGTTTTTTCGGATTCAGGCGATGCCAGAACATTTATTTCCTGTGCAATCTTAACATTGAGAGAACGCAAGTTCTCCTCCACATATTATGTATGTACGAGGTACAGAAAACATTATTTAAACACTAAACTTTTTCTCGATGAAGGAAACCAGTACAAACATGTAGTTCAAATGTCCCGCGTGTTTACTGAGTGACTGCGAGCAGAGCGCACAGTGGAAGTGTCATGTATGTATTTATTAACTGCAATTGGGTACTACCCGGTGGCAGAGTTAAGAATACAGATCAAATTACATATACTAGATTTACAACAATAATACAGTAAACAATACAAACATGATATTATTTTACTTTAGTCACTTAAAACTTATCTAATTACTTATCTATTTACATATTATATACCATTATAATTCAAAAGTTAAACTATAAACCATCTAGATTTTTTCTAAATTTCTTCAACGACAGGGGACAGCCCTGAAAGACTGCTACAGGCAATTCATTCCATTCTTCAATGGTTCTATTAACAAAAGAAAATTTTCCTACGTCGGTTCTGTATCTTCTACCCTTCATTTTGTACCTATGATCGTTTCGTCCATAATAATCCGGATTATCTAACCTTACATTAACGTCCACCCATGCCTTTACACCAGCATTAGCTTTGAATAACGCTACCAACCTCCTATTAACTGTCCGTCCCAGTTTACATTTGGCAGATTTAGATCCCCTGCTAATATAACATTTTTTTCCCCTTCGGAAGAGATTTTCTCCACTAGTTTATGAAGTGTAGCATAATCAGTTTCTCCAGGTGGTCTATAGCAAGCTATTATTGTTAAATTATTTCCTTTGTTTGCTTGATCAATAATTTCGATTGCCATAATCTCAACCTCTTCTTCTACCCATAGTGCTTTGCTGTTTTGCTCTGATTTAGCGCAAATAAAGATTCCACCTCCCCTTCCATCCCTGTCCCTCCTAAACACCCTGTAATCTGTTCTGAATACTTCTGAATCATTAATGTCAATATTCAGCCATGATTCCGTACCTATAATGACACTTGGATTGCATATTTCTACTAAATTCCAAAACTCAACAATTTTATTCATAATACTACGGCAATTTACCTGTAGCAGCCTTAAGGAATCAGCCCCTACCTGAAAGTCTACGTTTTCCTGAAGTTGGTGTCATTGCTGCCCTTGATGCTCGCTGCCGTCAGCCCACTTCGTCACCCTCGCGAACAAAGCTGCCAGATTTACGATCCTCTTCGGTTCAAGTGTACTCCATCCCGTCCATAGTCCCAGTCTTCAATCCACGAATTCGGGTCAAGAAACTGAGCACCCAGTCGCTCCGCTACCCATGAAAAAGCTTCATTTACCTGCATCACCTTTCTCCAGCTGGAGTCGCGTCGTCTTAGTACTCCACTGACGACTATTTTTGCTGAAGGAAACAGCTGTTTTGTCCTTTTAACTAAGTCGTACATGTCACCCAACACATAATTAACACTTCTCCGCAACTCATTGCTCCCGAAATGTAATACGATTGTCCGATAGTTGCCTTCCATCTCCTCTTGCTTTCTCTCGATTTCCCTCAGCAGACCGTCAACTCTTATGCCAGGATAGCAAACTACCTCCGCCGTTGGATTTCCAGCATGTCTCACAATAGAGTCACCGACTATAAGGCTAGAGTTCTCCTCTTCTTTAACTCTTTCTTCCCCCTGCTCCTTCAGTTGACGGTTTTCAGCTTCGAGCCTCCGAATGATATCTTCCGCCTGTTGTAGCTTAATACGTAGTTCCCGTGCTTCTTCTTGAAGCTGCTCCAGTTTCCTCTGATTTGCGGCGACGGTCTTGGCTCCCCTGCATTCCTTACATTCCCAGGTTTCCTCGATGTTCATGTCCCTCTTCACTTTCTGCCAGCCAAAGTGGAACCACTTCGAGCAATTACTGCACATAAGTCCGGTCCTCAGAACTTTAATACAGCACCCACATCGTTCGTCCGCTACAGGTCCTGGATTAATCTCAATTCCGCCTATCACTAGTAAAGTTACTAACACAAAAATTACAAAATAACTCTGTGAAGTTTCCGTAGTACCTTCACGCTGACTACCTGCTCCCCGTGAGCGCAGACCCGACCACATTCCGATCCTCGCCCGGTAAACCACCAAGTCAACACCCATTGTCTCAACTCGTTTCTACCTGCCTCTCTACCTGGCACGTCCGATCTCCTCAAGCTCCAGTCACCAACTCAAAGTACACGTTTTACGCTACAGATGACGCGCAAGTTGTAATTGTTATGTATATATCAATATGTCATAGTTATTAAACATACTATTTACAGAATTACATTGGCAATATTTATCTTTTGTGCCAAGCATGTCGTAAATGTGATCAGTAAGTTGGACTTATATTTTATACAATAACCGATGTAGACTGACAATAATTACAATAATTACTGTGTATCAGAGCAAATCTTTACGTAAGGTAATATAAGTCTAAAAAATGCAACATATTTTCGCTATATTTTCATTCTTATTAGTTACTCTCGGAACTTTTAGCCTACTAATAAGGCTGCTAATAACATAGACTACTAATTAAGAACAGACTGTTGTCAAATAGATGTTCTCTCCAACAAATAGTGGAATTGCTGACTTTCCTTAAGGCAATGTAGCATTAAAGTTTTTTTCAGCTTCCAGCACCTAAATCTTACATATTTTTAATGTTTGAATATCTAGAGATCAAAAATAGTTTATGTTACACTCTTTTTAACCAAAGGAATCTACGATTACTGTTCACATCTTAAGGTGGTATTCATTTTTTAAAATTGCTACGGTTCGCTTATACTTCACAATTTTTTCTTCAATCTTTGGTATATGGTACATGCATGGCGAAGGATCTCGAAGGCAATAATTCAACAATTGGTCCTTTCACTTTTGGATTGCGGCAATTTTAGAAATTGTGAACCTGCAGAAAAATGTGTTGTGTTCACATTGGGACTGCTGTAATTAGAAATGAGTTGTGGAACCCGAAAGCGACGCCAATGGTTACAACAAATAATATTAAATATTACTAAAATACCATTAAATCAGCATACTAAATTTACGAGACAATTGTATGTTCTATTTCATCTTGTGTGAGCTCCATCTGCAATTTATCTTCTTGGAACTGCGATAAGGGAATGAATAAAAATGATTTATAAGATTGTAGTAGTCGATGCAGCAATACTTTAACCGTACATTTAATGACGATGTGTGTCAATACCTCTTCAGTTATTTGTAAATACTTATATTAATCAACAGGGAGACAAATGCGAGGTAGAACCCAAGCGACATACGTCTTCGGTAAAGTGCGTGTTCTCTATTTGGATGCCGTGGGTTCTATTCCTGGGAGCCCCGAGTGTTATAGAGCTACTCGGGTAGTGTTGAGAGACCTCGGATGCGTGTGAACTTAACATATCGAAGACCGCGTCTTTACTTGTATTTGTTGTTATTGGGATCCGATCGCCCTATCAGTCTGTCTCTTACTTCCTCTCGTTCAAGTTAGAACCACAAAGGACCGGAAGTGAAAATTAAGGATATTCTGCTTCGTTGTGGATGCTCTTTCTTTCCTTCCTTGTTTTGTCTAGATTTACAGATAATTTGTTCGCTTTAAACCCGAATGACGTACACTTCGAAACATAATTCATTTCAATTATACAGTCGTTTAAATTTGTACTGGTCACAACGATACCAGTGTCATCGGCGACAAGGACTGTACTTGCAATGTCCTTTATATTAAGCGACATTTATATACATTTAACACTCAGCCTCTTTGTCGGGTGTAGTTCAGGGGGAAGTAAAAACATGACATAAGCAGCTGTTAGGATCGAACCCTGCATCAACGACTAGCAGGGCTCTTCGTGTTTGTATATCCATTAACGGTTCCAGCTTCCTTACCTTTTGTTACCGAACATCGCTATAATCCAGAGCCCTCAAATGTCTACAATTAATGAAAACAGCTTCAACAGTTCCTCTGGACAGCCGTGATCGTCTACTGATTAGGACAGTGATTTTGAGCGAAATAACCCAGGCTGGAATCTAATGGACGTATCTTCTGGTTTCCGTGCAGCCACTCTAACCATTTGAGCTACAACGACCAACGTGCCAACATGACATTAAATTCTCCAACGGACTCGTGACCAGAAGATCCGTGGTTCAAATTCCGGCTTGGCATTGAATTTTTCATTCTGGCTCTAGACTTTCATAGTGCGTCCTACACTCGGCTAGTGTGAAAGAATAATTAATTTCCCTTAAATGATTTACTCGCAAAATAAAATGTACTAAACATGGTTTATATATTACAAGAAGATCTATGTTGTATATTACAAGATTATACATTACGAGAAAATGGCGACAGCGGGCATAAAAGGTTCAGCGCAAATAGTCAACAGACGGATAGTGTTTCACGGTAATAAAGAGCTTGCATAAGCAGTTAAAGATAGCGCGAGATAAAGGTCTGCCGAAACAAACAAACTGAGAGCAATGGAAATTTCTGGTAAGGTCTTGGTTGATAGAGATTATTCGGTTTCTTTATTGTTCAAGAAATGTCTAGAATTTATCAATGAGGTATTTAAGAAGGCGATGATTCGCCAAGATTGAGTCGCGAGGGTTGTAAGCAGTAAACAGCAGTCGAGTATTGTTGTAAGGAGAGCTGATTGTTACTGTCATCGAACTTGGTAGGCTGTGTGTATGTAACGTAATTTTGTTACGTAAGGATTAAACATATTTTATATTTACACAAATAAAGAACAATTGGAAAATATGCAATTCGGAATTTTTATTCTACGAACACACAAAGTCACAATATGAGTATTAATATTTTGTCTATCTTTCTGGTCTACCAGTTATATATCTCATTCACAATGTAATGGGCTTCTTCGAACATTCCCTGCAAATTGAACACAGACAGTTCTCTTGCCATACACATATTTTAAACACATATTAGTGTAATTAAGTAATTAGGGTTATTTATAGCATATTACAAGGTCAAACGTTTCGAAATAATTTTAATTTAGGGGCCAGTGTTTAAGTGTGACATTTGCTTAAAAATCCTCACACGTCCGTCCTTAAGTAACAAAAACTATATAAAATTTAATGCTTGAATGGCTTTCCAGTTTTGAGTTTAGCTGAAAAAGCACTTTTATTGCTTAGATCTATGTGTGATACCAAATCATTTATTTCATGAGTAATCTCAACACTGATAGACTGCAACGCCTTGTCTAACTTCGTGTATGTAAATGATACAGAGAAGAAGAAATCCTGCGCAATGAAAATGTCCCGCGTGTTTACTGAGTGGTTACGACCACAGCGACACTATGGGAGTCTCATGCAACACGTAGTACACATTGTATGCCGTAGATGACGCGCAGGATATAATTGTTGTGTACGTATCAATATGTCTTAATTATTAAAAATCCTTTCCAAAGGATTGCAAATCTGAAGTTCTGCTTTGATGGAAAATAAATCCTAAATGGTAACTGTTGTAAACTGGCGCCATATTCTTTTAAAAACTGGATATAGAAGGAGAATATGTTGATTTTCAGAACGGAAGTATACAAAAGCTTGTATAACTGACTCAAGTTAAACATATTTTATTTACATATTCCCTGTAATAAGGTCTTTTTAGGTTCTATTGAAACATTGATTCAAGAAATGATTTGCGTAAATGTTACAATGGAATGTGTTGCATACGTAAAAACTCTTTTGAAACATCATACAGCCTTATCCAGTTGGACTGTTGTCAGACAGATTTTCTCTTCAACAATGAGATGTCATTGGTGACTAAGAATGTGCTTTTTAATCTCCAGTGCTTTAAGGTTTAACATGAGAGTATTCAAATACTGTTTGAACTTAATACCATAGGACCAATGTAGGATATATTACATTATTTTTATCAGAAGAACATGTAAGAGTTTCTCAGATTGTATGGTTACTCTTCAAATCATTGCATGGTATTTATTTTTCACTAATCTTGGCCGGTAAATATCCTCAGTTGCTTCTCTAAGTGACCTACATTATTTTAACCTCACTTTTTATATACAGCACGGCAATGTGACGAAGAATGTTAAAAGCAATAATACTGATTCTACGACTGTTGCCTTCACCTTTAATAATATAGAATTTCTGAAAGTGCACAAAATTATTGTATATTAGTATTTCAATACTCGGCTGCGAACTACATTAACTTAAGTGTAGAACATACTGAACATGATCTGTTCAGGTATTTGTAAATTCTTATATTAAACATTAAGGATTGAAATTACTTTGTTTATACGAGTGACATGACCAACAAGCGTTGAAGTCATTGCTTTTCTACCACAACTTCGATTTCTTATTTGCCTTTTCCCATCATTCTCCTCATCATCATCTGTTTCGGAGTTAAAGGACCATGCGACGGTGTACTGCATATTTCAGCTGGACGGTGCAGCTATACCTAAGTGCAAGACATTTCTTTCGTGCGTCTATCTGCCTGTTTGTCCATCCAACTGAGCGACTCTCCATATGGAACAATTGCCCATCGGCAATGTGGTATACTAATTTAGTGTTGTATATAGACGTTTACTTTGGTTTGTCTTTAAGTTCACATACACGCCATGTTAATGCTCTCTTCCATACTTAATACTTTAGGGATATCATTCAATATTGCTGCTGTATAACATATTCCCTCCAGACGGGAATGGAACCATTTGTTTGGATTTGAATGCCACCATGTTAATCACTATAACTCCTTACTGTTGATGGCCATATTCTATGTTTATCCAGTTATGTATATGTAGAAATTGAACGTGGTAAGCCTCATTCCTGCTACCTGTGTTTTAAGTATTTAAATATTAACTTGAAAGCAATCCAGACGTTTAAGATGTTTATGCTTGACGTAACGAAAATTGGTCGGACTTTGTAGTTGGGAGACCTATAAGGTGCAGCAGGTGTATTTCGGGTAAAAATGACCGTCACCAAAACGACAGAACCGAGTATCAAACCCCGAGGTAACTACAATGGACCTTAGCCTGCGTTTCATTTTACGGTGTAGTAATTTGCACCCTTGATGTTGTTGCAAAGAGTAATAATTATTTAATATTTCGTTGTGAATGTGGAATGTATTTACCATGCTTCACTATTAGCTTCTGAAAACCAATCCGTAATTCATCCTTGTTTGTAATCATACACTCTATATTTGTAGCAACTAAGGGAAAATAACAAATTATATGTTACTTAGCAAAATACACTATGCGCTAATATCATATTTTGAAGGATAATATAAAACCAAAATATTAAAGAATCGTAAAATTTTACGGTTAGGCATAAAACATTCGTTGACAGATCGCATATGTGACAATAAATACCGTAAATTATTTGGGAAGCTTTCTATATTATTATAAATCATTTCAATTGCATTAAAATGAACAGATGTTCTATTATTGACTAGTTTTGGAGCCTAGCGTGCTAACCTTATAGCTGCTTATATTGAGTGGACCTCTGACTGTGCTTTCTCAGTTACGTATATCCGGATATTGAACTTACTATGTTTCATGTTTGCTACCTGTAATTAATATATCTCCGTTCAATCCCAAACTTCAACTCATTCCAGGTTAAAGTGACGGTATTATTACCACTTCTTAAACTGGGACAATTTAATGACTCAGCTACTGTAGTTCTGGGGAGCAAATGCTGAAAATTATGAATTATAGCCTAAAGAACTAATCCGAGGATTATACGGAGAACCGACAGCTAAAAGCGTTGACCTTGTATGTATATCTATTGATAACTCTGTTACTCCAGTTTCTGTTACAAAGAAACGCTACTCTCGAAGACTTCCAGATATCTACGTTCACTGAAAGCATCTCAAACAGCATCTCTCAGTAGCCGTGATCGTCTAATCGTTAAGGTTTTGCATTGCTGCCGCAATAACCCAGGTTCGAAAAGTATATCATTTGGGAAATTCAGAAAAGTAACAAAGAGTAAATGTGAAATGTTTATTTTAAAACCCATCAAACATAAATTGTATGTTGCAACAAGACCTACGTTAAATCTGTAGTAAGATTTTGACTATCTCTTACAGTTTACCAAACAAACAAGGTTATTGAGAATGAAAGGTCTTTTGAGGATATTGCCTGAAAATTTAACCTATGCATTTCATTTGTTATACATATATTCTAAGCATCTATTACAATTATTTAAATCATTAGAGATATTTATAACAAATGGCAAAATCAAAAGTGCTTAATATTTTTTCACTTATGGGGCTTTGTTTAGTTGAGATATTTACTGGAAGATCTTCACATTTCCTCCTTGAACATATGGATATTCAAACGGCTTTCCAAATATTTGTTTTGGTGAAAAATTTTCGTTTTTAGATACCTAAACATTTACCTCCTGTGCAGTCTACATTTTGATACAATACAATTAGTAGAAAGCAACGAGCTGCCTCCTATACCTACTATGTATTACGTGGTACATAAGTGGAAAACGGTTCTGTTCAAATATCGCGCGTGTTTACGGAGGGACAGCGATCACAGCGACACAGCGAAAGCCTCATGGAACACGAAGTACGCATAACGCTCTCCAGATGACAGGCAAGTTTTAATGACTATGTATATATCAATATGTATTATTTATTATAAATACTTTCTACAACAGAACAATTGTGATGCTCCTACTTGTAAAATATGTCGTAAAAGTGCACAAAAATAAATTGGAGTCACATTTTATTTAATAATTAATATAGGTCGACAAGAATTAGTGTGTTTCGGAACGAGGAAATGCAAAAGCACTTATATGTTCAACAAATTCAGCTATTGTTTCTATTCACATATTCATTTTTACAGTCGTGGCGAGTAGTTGATGGTATTGAGTAAAATGATTTAAGAAATTATCATATCACTGAGTGACATGTAAATAACTGGAGCCTGTGTCAAACACAAGAAGTACTTCTGGTTCCGCATCAATGTTCCCAAAATTCCTGATCACATACGTGTACGCCTTTTACCAAGATGGCTCTAAATTACGGATATGAACGACATTTAATGATGCCAATACGATAAATATTTGTAAAGAATAACTTTTCATAATATTATTTACCTAATTTGTACTCTATTTGAGCTCAATGTACCATGCGAACAAGATACCACATTTGGCTAAGTATACTAAGATGAACGAAATTTTAGATCCGGAATTGTAGTTTCACCTTTAGCGCTATTGAAACAAAACTAAATTAAGTCTGAATAAATTTTTCATTGATTTGTAAATCTCGCATGATTTGAAAGACCTGCGAAGATGTACGAGCGTGAAGAAGGAAGTAATGGATTTTCACAAAGACCAATTATTAAGTACGATGTTAGCATGTAGCTAAATACCGAAAATTAAATTCATGATATAATCTGAAATGTGGCTTCGTAACATGTTTACTTAGAGTTTTATTCTTCAGATTAATGTTGCACCTTATAATGAGCCAAGAAGCGCTTTATATGCCAAAGCAGTTACCTGACATTGGTTTCTTTAACCTTGTTCCATACTTATTGTTACAATAACGAGGATTTTCTGATTATTTAGAGGTCATCTCAAACTACCAGGATTATGATGACAGTAATGAAAGTGCAAATTTAATGGAATTAGTTTACGTCTCTTGTTTTTGTGGTGTACAGCGATGACTTCCAGAAACATCAAGGTGGACCGAAGCGTTCTTTCTCTCATATACAGCAATTTATTGTGACATATCATCAAATATTTGTTGTTACATTTGTACTCCGCCTTTAACAGCAATGGTCATATCGGCAGCCGTTCTTCTTGGGAGCATATCGTTTTTTTTGGTGAAGGTATTAACTTTTATACATGGAGTATACATTCGCGCTCCCATTCGTACGTGCAGACTTTGCGGACGATCGGGAATTAAGTTGGTTGGAGAAATGTGCCCACCCTAGTCGGGAATTCAACTCTGGACTCCTCGCTCAACAGGAGGTGCTCTACCTACTACCTACAGGTCCAACATCAACTATTTCTTACTGTTTCGATTTTCATTTCAATATCAGTGAAATATTAATTAAATGTTTGAGGACTATTGTGATGAACATGTTCTAAATATTCAGGGAATTTGAAGCAATTTTCTTTACTTGTTTGGATATATTAGTTGTTTTTGTCTCAGTAGTCTTAAACTTAAAATGCTTGTGTGATATATAACACTACACGATAGGTAAGTAGTTTCCAGTTTAAATTACTGCAACTACAGCTTTCCTAAATTACAGCTATTTTGTAATTGTGATTTGGTTTCAATGTGTTCGTATAAAACAATATTAAGCCAAGATTAAACACATGAATATCATTATGTGATATGTTTATTAGTTAAGCGTTGTACATTCATGGTGTAGTTATCCTTCCCGGAACAGGATTTTCACAATGAAATTGTTTTTTGTTTCAGTTGCTTGGATAGAAATAGTACAAGCTCTTCTTTTGTCTTGCAATAAGAAATAGTTTGAAGATTTAGATTCTTTCAATTTTACTCACATCATTTTGTCGTATAGGAAGATGCACTAATACATTCTATCACTACACACCGACAAAGCAAGAAATATACGTATTTTCCCTTATTTGTGCACTTTCACCACCTGCCATTGTGTTTCTGATAGCTAGAGATGAAAACCACCAATAAGAACCAGAAAATGTCGTTATTACAAAAATAATTAAATAACCAGCTCAATGAAACCAATGCAAGGCAACTGATTTTGCATGTAAAACATCCTTGACACATTATAAAGTGCTACATAGATTAATTTAAAATTTAACCATGAATAAATATGTAATTATGGGACAACTCAGGCTGTGTTATAGTATTAATTTTCGATATTTAGATACTTGTTATCAACTAACATGGAGTACGTGAAATGATACTCAAATCAGCCTAGGGTCTATAGAGCTTAGAGTTACCCCATGTTCGTCTTTCAGGATAAGGGAAAACCCCGGAAGAACCTTATTCAGGTAACCAACCTTAACCGTGATTCGAACCTGAGACTACTTGAACGTGAGGCGACATTTTCTTGTTGGTGCTCATACACTCTCCCTAGACTTTCAAATCTCGGGAGTTTACCAAATCTAGGAAAATTTTTATCAGTTATTTTTTAATTTACGTTCGCCCCAAACGTTAAGCTAAATCCGACGGTGAATTAATTATATGAAAAGATGCTCAAATGGGTCCAAGGTCCATGTAGCTTAGGGTTACCCGAGATTCGTCTTAAAGGATAAGGGAAAACCCCGAAAATATTATCTAGGTAACTCACCCTGACCAAGATTCGAACTCGGGACCTCTTGAACGTGAGGCGGACATGCTACCATCTACGCTGACGAGGCGGGCTTTATCAGACTTAATTTCACTTTGCTTTGCTTCCATTAAAACTTATATTACAGTTCCAGCTTTAAAATTTCGTTGAAATTGGTCCACAGCAAGCCAACTGTTGTGCGAAAGGGCTCCATACAACAAAACAATAAAAGGATTTTTTAAATGTTGAGATAAATATTTTTTTTTACAATTACCATAATTGTATGCCCGCAAAACGTGAGCCAAAATAATGTAATTGGCTACACCGAATGTCCTTCATATCCGGTGATTACTGCCATCTAGCCCGTGCAATTGAAAAAAAAAAATGAAGTGCTGAAAATGTTTGGTTCTGTCCAGGACTTCTAGGAACTTTGATGCGGCACCGCAAGTTGCTATCCCCACTTAAATATTTACAAAGTATCAATTGGCCAAGATAAAAGAATTTTAGAAAGTCAAACATAGCAGTCAAAAGGGCAGATTGCAGAAGGCTAAAAGTATAGACTATTTCAAACATTTGCTGGAGCACAAAACTTAGGAAGACTTGTATAAGGAAACTTCAGTACATATATTCACTAGATTTGTAAATACCTTCAAATACTACTACGATATAACCTTACCGCTGGTTAAAGTTAAAGTCAGGGTAAAACGCTGTACATGAGTCACCAAGGGGATTACAACTTACAGCGAGAAGCTTACATTCTTGAGTAATATTCTTAGAAATGGTACGGCCCCCATGAGTTTGTAAAATACCATAAATATAAACCAATATATGAAACTGTTATTCAGATAGCAAACATATCACAGAATGCTAGAAATATAAGGTAATTTACACATAAACAGAAAGATATGTGGGATATTATAAAACAGGACGTTAATTTTAACATGCTGCTGCAAGGAAGTATTGCACACATTTGGTCTGAAATATTTCCGACCTAGTAAAGATACCTACAAGCATTGTTTTAAGAATTCTTTTTTTCTTTCTGCATAGTGTCCTTGTATCTCTATACATTTCTCCCAGCGATGCTGCCACCTCTGTAACTCCTCCAAAGAGTTTTCGGCGCTTTCCTCTGCAAAATATTTGTTCACGAATGAGATTTCCTCTTCATTTGACGAAAATATCTGTCCTGGGTGCGCAGTTTTCAAATAAGGGAACAAAAAGAAGTCGTCTGTGGCTAGATTTGGTGAATAAGTTGGATGGTCAAGAAGTTCAAACTGTAATTCATGCAACCGCTCAGGTGTAAGACGGTGCTTTGTCTTGGGGAAACAGAATTTCTTTTTTTGGGCAAATATGGCCGCTTTTCCGCAAGTTCTGCCTTCAGCTTGTCAAGAAATAATCCGTAGTATACTCCTGTAACGGGTATATTCCTTTCTGAACACAAAAGATTAAAATAACTCCATGAACATCCCAAAAAGATTGTCGCCATCACTTTCCCAACCGAAAAAAAAAAAACAGATTTCGCTCTTATTTCCTTTCTTCTTGCAGCCGGTTCCCCTTTAGCAGTTTACTGTTTTTACTGTATTTTTGTTTTGGGCGTATAATCGCGTATCGATGTTCATTCCAACATTAATTAATCTGCGCCAAAACTCGGATCAATTACGCCTAAGCTACGCCGTTGTAAATGTTCATTCGAACACGTTTTTGGTCTAACGTGAGCAAGCGTGGCACCCGTGGGGTGGGCAGTTTTCTCATGCCAAAATGTTGCATTAATATGTGACAAACTCTTTCTTTTGACATGTTTATAGCCTCTGATATCCCACTCACTTAAATTCGGCGGTCGGCTGGCAACATTTGGTGAAATTTGGCGATGTTTGTGTCGGTAGTTGCAGTATTTGGACGTCCCGAACGTTCATCGCCTCCCAAGCGTTTAAGGCTATGTTTAAATTAGGCTGCCCAAAATATCACTTTGGTAAATGATGTGGCAGAGTCCCCATAGTTAGAATCCAACTCATCTTTGATTTGCGTAAGCGTATTGCCTTAAAAAACAAATACACTCCTGGAAATTGAAATAAGAACACTGTGAATTCATTGTCCCAGGAAGGGGAAACTTTATTGACACATTCCTGGGGTCAGATACATCACATGATCACACTGTCAGAACCATAGGCACATAGGCACAGGCAACAGAGCATGCACAATGTCGGCACTAGTACCGTGTATATCCACCTTTCGCAGCAATGCAGGCTGCTATTCTCCCATGGAGACGGTCGTAGAGATGCTGGATGTAGTCCTGTGGAACGGATTGCCATGTCATTTCCAGATGGCGTCTCAGTTGGACCAGCGTTCGTGCTGGACGTGCAGACCGCGTGAGCAGACGTTTCATCCAGTCCCAAACATGTCCAATGTGGGACAGATCCGGAGATCTTGCTGGCCAGGGTAGTTGACTTACACCTTCTAGAGCACGTTGTGTGGCACGGGATACATGCGGACGTGCATTGTCCTGTTGGAACAGCAAGTTACCTTGGCGGTCTAGGAATGGTAGAACGATGGGTTCGATGACGGTTTGGATGTACCGTGCACTATTCAGTGTCCCCTCGACGATCACCAGAGGTGTACGGCCAGTGTAGGAGATCGCTCCCCATACCATGATGCCGGGTGTTGGCCCTGTGTGCCTCGGTCGTATGCAGTCCTGATTGTGGCACTCACCTGCATGGCGCCAAACACGCATACGACCATCATTGGCATCAAGGCAGAAGAGAATCTCTTCGCTGAAGACGACACGTCTCCATTCGTCCCTCCATTCACGTCTGTCGCGACACCACTGGAGGCGGGCTGCACGATGTTGGGGCGTGAGTGGAAGACGGCCTAATGGTGCGCGGGACCGTAGCCCAGCTTCATGGAGACGGTTGCGAATGGTCCTCGCCGATACCCCAGGAACAACAGTGTCCCTAATTTGCTGGGAAGTGGTGGTGCGGTCCCCTACGTCACTGCGTAGGGTGCGACGGTCTTGGCGTGCATCCGTGCGTCGCTGCAGTCCGGTCCCAGGTCGACGGACACGTGCACCTTCCGCGGACCTCTGGCGACAACTTCGATGTACTGTGGAGACCTCACGCCCCACGTGTTGAGCAATTCGGCGGTACGTCCACCCGGCCTCCCGCATGCCCACAATACGCCCTCGCTCAAAGTCGGTCAACTGCACATACGGTTCACGTCCAGGCTGTCGCGGCATGCTACCAGTGTTAAAGACTGCGATGGAGCTCCGTATGCCACGGCAAACTGGCTGACACTGACGGCGGCGGTGACTAAACGCTGCGCAGCTAGCACCACTTGACGGCCAACACCGCGGTTCCTGGTGTGTCCGCTGTGCCGTGCGTGTGATCATTGCTTGTACAGCCCTGTCGCAGTGTCCGGAGCAAGTATGGTGGGTCTGACACACCGGCGTCAATGTGTTCTTATTTCCATTTCCAGGAGTGTATTTAATGACAGCTCGATACTTGATTTTATCCATGTTCATAAAAACATTCACATCAACTCACTCAAATGACTGTTGCATAACAACTGAGCGACTAAAATGGCTGAAACTTTGGTCAGTAACTGTCAACAGATGAACAAAGGAATTTACTGGCTTTTAATTATAAGCACTGCCGTCTTCATGTTGAGGTTGGAAGCTTTACAGACCATCCTCGTATTAAGATCAAAAAATAAAAACGTAACAAATCCTAGAGAAATGGCAAATATACTTAAGAACTTCTTTGTAGATATATCAAACAATTTTCCAATGAAAAGCAATTCAACTGATTGTTTAGAAAATGAAAATCTCACTCGTAGCTATGATTAATCATTATTTCTGTCACCAGTATGTGAAGACAAAATGCTTGATGTAACAAAGGATGTAAAAATACGAAATTTAAAGCCCTTGAATGAAGTTCAAGCTATTTAATTAAACAATGTAGTATGAATATCTTAAATACTCTGTGTCAAATAGCCCTGTCTCTTTGAATTGATACTTTTCCACAAGAACTGAAGGTAGCAATATATAATCAATATTCAAATAAGGAGGTGAGAAAACCACAATAATTATAGACAAATAGCTTTGCTATCAGCGTGTTCTAAAATATTAGAAAAAATAATGTATGCCGTTCCTCAAATTGAATATAATTGATAATAATCAACATGGATTCCGGAGTGATAAATCTACCAGATCAGCCGTAATAAATGCTGTTGAAAGTACCTATGACATGTTGGGATATTGTAGAGAAGTTGGGATGGGACTAGTTTGGGACCTAACCGAAACATTGTAGGTGGCGGATCAGGATATTTTGCTAAATAAGCTTCATAAATATATGTGTTTAAAATTATATGGCAACTTGTCAAGTCAATTAAATGACATAGCCTCTATAAATGGTCTTAAGGTGAACCTTCACCCACAACAATCAGTGTTCTCAGTGAATATATTTTTAAAATTCAGGTAAAGTGTAAATATATCAGTTACGTGCTCTTCATTAAACTAATATGTTTTGTAGTCATTCTTGTGTATCGTGGTCATGAATTCAAAATTCATCAATGAAGAGGGATCTCGATAATTCCTGTAGTGCAATGCTAGTGTCAATGTCTGTATAAGTAAGTTGTGATATGTGATTGTACACTTTCTATTAATGCTAAAAAGTATAAACGGTAATTTAAATTTAAAGTTTTGCTGAAAACGGCGTTGTTTTTATTTTTACATTCTTTTGTGATCGGAAATACTTATTTCCCGTGCAATCTCGACATTGACAGAAAGCAACACCTTCTCTACTTGTCATGTATATACGCGGTACAGAAAGTACTATTTTAATGCTAAAATTAAGCCCGCAAGGGGAAACCAGTGTAGTTCAAATATCCTGCATGCAGCTGAGACCACAGCGACACAGTGGAAGTCTCCTGCAACGGGAAGTACACGTAGTATGGTACAGATGACGCGCAAGTAGGAATTGCTTTGTATACATATATAGTGTGTCTTATTTAGTAAAACGCCTTGAAAAATCACAAAGCCAATGTTTGGTTTGAAGGAAAATAAATCGTAAATATGAGGCATAGTAAGATGGAATCATATTCAATAAAAGTGTGATATAGATGGAGAAGAGCTATTCTGTTTCGGAACGAAAGTATTCAGAAACTTATATGAGTGCAAGAAATTGAACTTCTTTGGTTCATATTATGTTCGCTTGATGCACGATGTAATTAAGATACTATGATGGCTAACCTGTGCATTTTGAACGAAATTTTACAGCTAGAAATAGCAATTTACATTTTAGCTGTATCAAAAAGGAATTAAGAAAGGATAAATGTTTATAATTTGTGAAATTCGCAAGATTCGAAAGGCTCGAGGGGGCAAATGAGCATCAAGACGGAAAGGAATAAATTTTTAGAAAGATCTCCTGTTAAGGAAGATGTTAGAACGTAGGTACTTGCCGAAAATTAATATCATGACATAATCTGCATTGTACCTTCATATATATTCATTTGTAATTAAATTATGTAGATCAATATAGCACTGAATAGTGTAGGTGTCAAAGATGTGTTACCTGGAAAAGCATTAGTTTCATTAACCTTGTTACATAATTATTATTTCAATTACGAGATTTTTGTGCTTATTTTACCGGCCATCATCTCACGCTACCAGATATACGAAGGCAGAAGTGTAAAGTGCAGAATTAGTGGAAATTGTGTATATTTCTGGTTTTGGGATGTGCAGTGATCTCCAGGAATATTTTTATTGTAGAACGAAGAAAGAACCTGAGCCAAATCAAAAACTAGGAATGCATTTATCACATTGCTAAATGGATTATTAAACGCCTCTAGTGTACAGTGGATGAGTGGAAGAAGAAAATAACAACACTTGGAGGCAGGTCGCATGGCAGCCTAGTTGGAAATGTAATTGCTCGACTCCAAATATATTACAGGAGGGCAATTACAAAAAACATTTCTGATGTATCTGCAATGAAACAAGCTATTTATGCCACTTTACGTCATTGTAGTTCAAGTGCTAGCAATGCGATGCATACCAGGTGTCCTAATGGACCCACTTTTTTGTGCTTTTATTATAAAGCTATGGCAATATGGGGAAGAAACACGTAAATATAACAACACAACAATAAGAACATACTTGAGGCCGGATGCGGTAAACAGACTAATGCCTGTGTACCAAAGGCTGGCATCAAAAGGAATCCTAAGGAGATGTACATTGGGTAAGACACAAAATGCAAATGAAAGTTTTCCAAGCATGATATGTCGTAAATGCCGAAAAGAAGTATTTGTGTCAAAGAAGAAACTTCAGATTGCTGTGACATCAGCCATCAGTGAGTTGAATTTTAGTTTGTTCTGCTTCATTCAAGCTGCAGTCGGACATAATGGACACTGAGAGTTTACCAGCATCTCTAAAAATTAGCCAAGTGAAGGACCAATTACATTTACTTCTTTCAGCAATTTCTCCGAAGGTAACTCCTGAAACATCCAGAAGAAAACTAAATTTGAAGAAAACTGCTGCAGAAGAGAGCAGGAAGAGGCAGAAGGGTCCAACATACATATCTAGAGCGTTTTATTTTGCTTCAATGTATGTAACTGAAAAAGAAAATGATTTGGAATTTAAAATTTGATTTACTGAGTTATAGTTTTTTTTAACATATTTTGTCATTCAAAATCTCCCACAGGGTGCAGTTTTGAATCAGTTTCTTTCAACATTTTCAACACATGTTTTTAGAAAGCGAACTAAGGTTTTTATCACACGAATTTCTAATATTCACAATATTTTTAAAGTTATTGATATATAAAATCAAAGGTTTGATTATTTTCTGACTGTTTTTGTTTGTTCCATATCTTATTTTTCCCTGGAACTAAATCCAGCACAAGATATTCATATGACAGATCTTTTATTCATAAACATCTAAATACTTTAGAAATAGAAATATTTAAATTTTTAAAACTTTCATCGTGTGGAGTGGTATAAATTTTGCCCAAAATTTGAATTTCAAAAATTAATTACTAAAAAACCATTAAGGACACAAAAATCAAACTTTAATTCTGTGTCCAATATGCATCAGAACTAAGTGGTAACAATTTCGGCAAGATTGGTTGAAAATTGTAGAATTTGGGATTTTCAG
This sequence comes from Mantis religiosa, assembly GCA_030765055.1. Taxonomy (NCBI): domain Eukaryota; kingdom Metazoa; phylum Arthropoda; class Insecta; order Mantodea; family Mantidae; genus Mantis; species Mantis religiosa. The sequence continues at coordinate 165,798,418 of CM060953.1, read as the reverse complement.
TGCTCCATCCCCTCAAAACGTAAATTGCTTTTCCTAGCTTCAAAATTTCGTTCAAATAGTACCCCTTAGCGCACTTGGTATCTTAATCACGTAATACATTGCACTCAAGTAATGTACAAAATGGCTCAGTAATATTATGAAAATATATTCATATGCATATAAAAAGGTTTCAGTAAAAACTGGAGTGCATGAATGCTATAAAGAGGTCCAGAGGTAGTCCTAGTCGGGCGGGGCTTTCCCCGTCCGGGTGTCATATGCCGCAGTACCTAGCCGCTTTGCGGCTTAACCTGCGAAATGAACTAGTAGATCCATGTTCTGCTGGGGTGTTTGAATTTGTTTACTGTTTGACATTTTGGATAGGTTTGGAATGGGTTGCCCCTCTTTATCGTGGGCAGCTGTACTTAATCGTTCTCCCTTTTGGGAGACACGAATTAGTTTTTTGCCCCGTTTTGGATACGGGTTGTGTAGCGCTTGGTCCTTTGGCGTAGAAGTTGTTCCCAGAGTCATCTGGGGTTTTCCTTGGGTTACCCAAGGGGTCCCAGGACGTCTCTCGGCAGTCTGAAGGACGGCAAGCGCCTTTGATCTCTCGGGTCATACCTTCCCAGGGAGTTCACTAAAGGGTTGGCTTTCGTTCCGGCGTGCAGTAGCTCTTCCCAATTTATATCCAATTTTTATTGGAATATGGTTTCAGCTGACTATGGTTCACCTTTACGATATAGTTTTCTGTCAAAACTAAACACTTCTTTTCATTTTTAAAGCGTTTTAATAAATAAGACATACTGATATATGGATACATAGCAATTTCAACTTGCGCGTCATCTGTGACATAATACGTGTACTTCCCGTTGTATCAGACTTCCGCTGTGTGGCTATGATCGCAGTTACTCATTAAACATGCCAGATATTTGAACTACACCGATTTACCTCTTTTGGCCTAATTTAAGTATTAAAATAGTACTTTCTGTACCACGTGCATACATGGCAGTTAAAGAAGGAGTTGCTTTATGTAAATGTCGAGATTGCACAGGAAATGAATATTTCCGGATCACAAATGAATAAACAAATTAAAAAAAAAGCGTTTTCAACAATACTTTAAATTGGAAAGCCGTTTAAATAAGAAACTTATATATAGGTTAAGTGACTTTAAAGACGACAGGTGGATATTTTTGAGCAAATATCACAATTACACACTGCCCCTTATATTTTTCAAAAATGTTGACTTTTTCATTTGTTAAAGGAACAACCCTAATGATTTAAATAAGTACTATATGTTTAAAATATTAATATAACAAGTGAAATGTGTAACTAAATATCCAGAAGATATCCACAGCAGATCTATTGATTCTGAAAGGTTTCTGTGTGAGTGGTAAAGCTAAGAGAAGCTAAAATTTTATCACTCGTCTAACCTAGACCTTGTTGCAGCATAAAAGTTAGGATTAATACATTTTATTTTTAGAGTGAATCATTTCAGATTTACGCTAAATTATTTTTGTGAATTTCCCAATTGTTGTACTATTCTAACCTGAGTTACTGCGGCCAGAACACAATGTCCTAAGTGCTAGACGACTCACGGTTACCGAGAGGAACTGCAGCAACTGTGTTCAGCAAATATAACTATTTCGGAACTCTTATTTCAATTCAATTCAGTTTATTATCCAAATAATTCGTACAGAACTATAGAATCGTCAAAATATTTGGGAGATATTATTTGCAATCTATTACTTAAACTTCTTTAATATATCAAGATCATCACAAACTTACACAAATTACTGTTTATACTTGGTAGTAAAAATACAATGTGTACAATCACATATCACAACTTATTTATACAGACTATGACACTATTATTGCTATTTTTATGGGTAGAATAGGTATAAGCTGGGGCAAACATATTGATAGGTTAGCAGTGAAGCTGAGCCGAATTTGTTTACATCTCTATCAGCTGAGAGCTCGAGTAACATATAAGGTACTCAGAACATGTCAATTTGCTTATTTTCATTATCTACTGTCATACACTGTAACACTGTGAGTAAGTGCTGTAACAGTAAGATAATATTTAAGTAACAAAAGAAGAATTAGTAAAGCCAGAATGAAAAATTCAATGCCATAGCCGGGATTTGAAACAGGGATCTCCCGCTCTCTGTGCGGTTGCTCTAACCAACAGAGCTACTATGGCCAACATCCCGATATGACTTTACATTCTTCAACTAACACATATGATTTCCCGGTATAGTTTTCGGCAAGTTGGTCATAGTAGCTCAGTTGTTTAGAGCAACCGCACGGAGAGCGGGAGATCCGTTTCTCAAATCCCGGCTTAGGCATTGAATTTTTCAGCCTGGCTCTACTCATCCCAAACTTGGCCTACAGACGATGATGATGATTTGTGTATAAGGGCGCTCTGCTGCAAGGTCATCAGCGCCTTTACAAAAACTAATTCATTGCAATAGCCATATGTAAATTATTCAAAATTGAAAAAAAGAACAGATCAAAAGAAAATGACAATAAAATGAATAAACCCAAGTGGGTAAAAAACAATAAAAAGCTATAATTATCAATAAAATACCAAAAGGCTTAAAAGTACTACTTTCAATATCAACTTGCCATGACAAAAGCTACCTGCCCAGTGGTGGTCGAACCAATTTCTTCCTTTTATTTGGGGCTGGGCTAGAACTTACAGCGGGTTCTTCCTGCCCTTCGCTCACTGTCGTTTGGGCGGTGAGGACAGGATCTACGCGCTTCACAACCACAATGAAGGAGGACGGCTTCCGTTCTGGTAACTTCGAATCGAGTCTCTCGAAACGATCGGAGACTGCGACCGGCGAAAGTGAAAGTCGCCGATCGGCGTCCTCTCCAGATGATTCCTCAGATGTTGACGGAGGAAATGTTCGCCGACTTTTTTGCTGGCTAGCTTTCCTTTCACTGGTCTTACTATTTTCCTTAAGGAAGTCAGTTCTGTTAAATGAGGTCTTAAATTTCCTTGGCGATACATTATATATTAAGGGTTCACATGTTCTTGAAGTAGATGCTTTCGGCGGTGGCTTGGTTGAATCGTTCATCTTAGGAGTGGACTTGGTCGGCGTGCTAACCATTGTTCGTGCTGGTGTTTGTTGCTTTGTCTGTGGTCTTAGTGTAATTAATCTTCAGGATATTACTGCCCCGTTTATTTCGTTGTTTAGTGTTGTGATTTGACGTCTGGGTACCAGCTTAGCTGCAACTGCACTATAAGTGGCGGTCGGGACAGAAAGCTGACGAGTTTCCCGGCTTCCAAGAAGGACACACTCCATCGCTTAGATCTCTTGGATCGCCTTTTCCTACATAAAACTCGGGCATTCTCTGGAGTTGATAAAAACTACACAGAATAAATGCGAAATATTTCGCTCTGGTAAGACATAAATTGTATGTTACAACAAAACCTACATCATATGTGTAGTAAAATTTTGTCTAGCTCATACAATTTACCAGCCATACAGAAGACGTTCATAATGAAAACTATTTCTGGGGACACTTCCTGTAAATTTAAGAGACCTATTTCATTTGTCAAATACATGTTTTAAATATATAGTAATTTAATTAAAATTATTAAAGCTATTTATGACAACAAAGGCAAAGACTTGGAGAAAGTTTTCATCTGAGGGGCGATTAATTTAATATATTCTTAAACTTATTTACTTGTTACCTTTGAAGATACTGAACCTATATACAAGTTTGGTATTTGAAGGTTTTCCAGCTTTGAATTTCGGGGAAAGGTGGTTTTTAGATTCAGGTGATCCCAGAATATTTAGTTTCTGTGCAATCTTGACATTGATAGAATGCAAGTCCTACCCCACATATAATGTATTTACGCTAAGCTTCTGCTCGAAGAAGAAAACCAGTACAAACATGTAGTTCAATTGTCCCGCGTGTTTACTGAGTGGCTGCGAGCAGGGCACCCAGTGGTAGTGTCATGTAACACGAAGTACACGTTTTACACTACAGATGACGCGCAAGTTGTAAGTATTTGGTGGGTTCGTAGAATTAAAGGTCGAAATTGCCGAAATTCTAAATGTTCTATATTTCTGTAGGAATACACTGTTTAATTGTCACGTATCAACATTACATCACATATCACAATCTACAGCACCAAGGTCGATGACAATAACAAACATTAACTTTCGTTACAACACTTAACAGCTGACTTTCGTTTTACAACATCAGTCTTGTTACACAACTCAACTCACTGTTTTACAAAAACTCCTGCTGGCGTGTCACAATCGCGTATCTATCTCATTCATAATTCGAGAGACTTCTCGAGCAAATAAGAAAGCACCTGTAGTCTGTCAATTGAGATATCTTTCGAATCTTCCAAACGTGAAATCCTATCTGTGCCGGGAAGTCCTTTATCTTAGCTATCTTCATTTGAAGGCCCCTTTGTGTACACTACCCGCGTTATTTTTAACTGCTTATGCAAACTCGTGAAACATTATTCACCGTCTATTTTCTATTTGCACCGAAATGTTTATGCCTCTTCCGTGACACTGCTCCCTCCTCAAGGCTGGTCGTCCCAAACAGCACCATGTTACAGGGCCAGACGATCCAGGTGTACTATCAGGATCTTCCCGCGGGGCACCTTTTGGATGCCGTAGACCACGTCGTTAATCCTCTTCATCCGGTACGGTCCTTGCCATGGTTCTTGGAGCTTCGGGCATCGTACCATGGTCCGGGTAGGGCGGTACAACCAGACTAGGTCACCATGCTGGAACCCTTGTCTGTTGGCTTGCCTGAGGTATCGGGTCTTCATGCGGTCGCTCGCCTTCTGGATATTCTGACGAGCCATCTCATGCATGTCATGCAGACGGTCCACCAGGATCTCCACATAGTTGGCTGCTGGCTGTTTTGCATCCGGAGTAGCTTCCAAAAGCCAGATCACAGGGGTGGCGTAACTATGGGCCGAACATTAATCTGGCTGGCGTCATTCCGGTGGGGTCATGTGTTGACTAGCGATAGGCACCTAGATACCCCAGTCTCGCTGATGTCTGGCCACGACCTTCCTCAGGTGGTCTCCTAAGGTCTTGATGTCTCCCTCGACCATGCCATCTGACTGGGGTGTAGAGGTGACGTGCGGGTTTGGTTAACCCCAAGTCTTTCTAGAGCCTTCATCGTCAGGTTGGAATCCAAAATTGTGTCCTGGTCGCTGTGGAGGTCTAACAGCACCACAAATCGGCACACTTGTTCCACAAGGCGGTCCCTGATTGTATTCGCCCCCTGGTTGGAAATGGCATACACCTCCGACCACTTGTTGAAGTAGTCCACGACCACCATCAGGTACCTGTTGCCTCGGTCGGACACTGAATGGTCCAGCAATATCAAAGGCAATCCTTTAGATCGGCGCTCCGACGATGTACTGCTGCATGCGACCCCGGTTCCTAGTCTGGGGGCCGCGAATCGCCGCGCACACATGACATCGACGGCACCATCTCTCAGCTTCAGCTTGGAACCTCAGCCAGTACTAGCGCTGTCGGAATTTGTCGATCGTTCGGTTTGCTCCCAGGTGTCCTCCTAAAGTTCCGACGTGCAATTCCTCCAAAACCTCTGGGACCTTGCTTCGCGGAACTACCTGCGGTTCTCTGCGTCTTCCCATCAGGCGATTCCCATACCCGAAACAGCACACACCCTCTTGTCTTCAGTGAGTCCCATTGGGACCAGTAGCAGTAGCTGCGGACGGCTGGGACAGCGCAGGCCTGAGGAGGGGCAGCTGGCTGTCACAGAATTGGGGATACTCTTGAGAGAAAAGGAGACAGGGAAAATACCAACTTGGGAGGACACCGCATAGGGCAGCTCTACCTACAAGCCGTACTGGGTCCAATGAGACTCACTGAAGACAAGACAGGGCGTGCTGTTCCGAGCATGGGAATCATTGTTGGGAAGACGCAGAGCGGAAAGTTGCTGCTTCCCCGGAGTAAGGTTCCGGAGGTCTTAGAGGAAGTGCAAAGCGGTACTTCAGGAGGACACCTTGGAGGAAACCGAACGACCGTAAACTCCGACAGTGCAAATACTGCCTGAGCCTACCAGCAGGTGCTGAAAGTTGGTGCCATCAATGTCACGTATACGCGGCGAGGCGCGGCCCCCAAACTAGGAGCCGGGATCGTAGGCAGCAGTACAACGTCGGAGCGCCATTCGAAAGGATCGGCGTCGAATTAGCTGGACCATTCCTAGTATCCAACCATGTTAACAAGTACCTAATGGTGGTCGTGGACTACTTCACCAAGTGGACGGAGATGTTTGCGATCCCGAAAAAGGAGGCAAAGATAATATCACACTGCCTTGTGCAGCAAGTGTTCTGCCGATTTGGGGTGCCGGCACCAATTTTGAATCCAATCGGATGAAGGAGGCAATAGAAACTCTTGGGGTGAACAAGACACGCACCACAACCCTACATCCACAGTCGGACGGCGTGGTTGAAATATACATCAAGACGTTAGAAGAGCACCTGAGGAAGTTCGTTGTGAGCCATCAGCAAGACTGGGACGTCGAGGTGCCACTGTTCTTGCTGGCCTACCTCTCGTCAAAGCATAATACCACTGGGATGACCCCATCCAGCTTAATTTTCGGCCGAGATATACGCCTCCCCTGTGTTCGGGCTTTTGGAAGGACGCAAAGGAGCCAGAAACCGATTATGTGGAGAACATGGTGAACCATCTCCACTACATGCATGAGATGGCTCGTCAGAATATCAAGAAGGCGAGCGACCGCAAGAAGACCCGATACGACAGGCAAGGCAACAGCCAAGGGTTCCAGCAGGATGAACTAGTTCTGTTGTACCACTCTACCCGGTCCAAGGGACGATGCCCGAAGCTCCAGTAACCATGGCAACGACCGTACCGGGTGGTGAAGAGGATGCGTGACCTACCGCATCCAGAAGGTAATCCGAGGTAAGATGTTAGTGGTACACCTGTTTCGTCTAGCTGGCTAAGATGGTGCTGTTCGGGACGATCAGCATTGAGGAGGGAGCAGTGTTGCGAAAACAGGCATAAACGTTTCGGCTAAAACAGAAAAACGGCGAATAATGTTTCACGGTAATAAAGGGCTTGCATAATCAGTTAACGAGCGTGCGGCTAGTGTACACAAAGGAACTGATAGATGGATAGCGTTCAGAAAGTGCCGACAATAAACGAGAGCACGGATAAGCAAGAGACGAATAGTTTATCACAGAGGTGAAAGTCTTCGCGGCCCAGAGAGAGAGTTTCACGTTTCTCGAAGGTGATAGAATATTCGGATTACGTCATTTGATGCTTTGTTTATTCCAGAAAAATCTAGTGTTTAGGAGAACTGTCTGGAATTCATGAATGGGTGTATAAAAATAAGCCATGGCTAGTGATGCGTCAGTTGTGTAACGATGGTGTTTTAACGGGAGCTGATCTTGTAAACTGGCCGCTGTTTGTTATAGTCATCGACCCTGGAAGATTGTGTTGTTATATGAAGTAATGTTGTTACGTGAGAATTGGGCAGTGTATTTCGAAGGAAATAAAGAACATCTAGAATTTCGGCAAATTGGACTTCTATTTCTACGAACTCACAAAGTTACAATATATAAAATCAAAGGTTTGATTATTTTCTGGCTTTTTTGTTTGTTCTATACCTTATTTTATCTCTGTAACTAAATCCAGCACAAGAACTTCATAGGATAGATCTTTGCTTTATAAGCATCTAAATATTTTTAGAAATAAAAAAAATTAAAATTTTGAAAATTACATCGTCTGGAGTGGTTTGAATTTTGCCCAAAATTTGAATCTCACAAATTACTCAAAAGCTTCTAAAGACAGAAAATCAAATTTTTAATTCTGTGCATCAGAACTAAGCGGTAACAATTTCAGCAAGATTTGTTGTAAATTGTTGGAGTTAAGGATTTCAGTGCTGTATTCTTCTGAAACTTTAATTGCCATTTTTTGCTTTACAGTTTCTTTAAATTGGACAGCTTAGTGTCTTAATTCCATTGTACTCTGAGCTCAAATATGGTACAAACTGGCTCAATTATAATAAAGAAATATTAACGAATGGGGAACAATATATGGGCGAAAGTAGGTCAATTTCCTGAACTTTTATAAGTTTCTGAATATTATCGTTCCGGCGTGCAACAGCTCTTCCCTATTTATATCCAATGTTTATTAGAATATGGTTCCAGCTTACTTAGTTTCACATTAGGGAATTATTCTTCTATCGAAGAGGAACATGAGTTTAATTATTTTTAAAGCGTTTTAATAAATAAGACATACTGATGCATGTATACTAAGCAATTCTAACTTGCGCGCCATCTGTATTGTACTATGTTAACTTCCCGTTGCATGAGTCTTCCGCTGTGTCGCTGTGGTCGAAGTTACTCTGTAAACATGCCGGGTATTTCAGCTACAGCGATTTATTTCTTCGGGCTTAATTTCAATATTAAATTAATACTTTCTGTACCACGTACATGCATGGCAGGTAGAGAAGCAGTTGCTTTATGTAAATGTCGAGATTGGACATTTGTGATATTTCCGTATCACAAATGAATAAAAAAGTTAAAGAAAATCGTTTTCAACAAAACTTGAAATTGAAAGCCGTTTAAATAAGAAACTTATATATAGCTTCAGTGTCTTTAAGGAAGACATGTGCAGATTTTTGAAAACATTTCACAATAACACACTGCTCCTTAAATTTGTCAAAACTCCTGACTTTGTCATTTGTTAAAGGAATGGCCCTAATGATTTAAATAAGTACTATATGTTCAAAATATTAGTATAACACGTGAAATGCATAAGCAAGATTTTCAGAGGATGTCCTTAGAAGATCTTTTCATTGTTCAAAAGTTCTGTAGAAGTGGTAAAGCTAAGATATAGATAAAATATTATTACTTGTATAACGTAGATCTTGTTGCAGCATAAAAGATATGTTTAATACATTTTATTTTATTGAGTGAATCATTTAAGATCTACACTTCGTTAATGTTCTGAATTTCCCAATAGTTATACTTTTCTAATCTGGTTTACTTAGGCCAGAACACAATGTCCTAAGTGCTAGACGACTCACGGCTATCGAGAGGAACTGCAGCAACTGCTTTCAACAAATATAATAACTTGGGAGCTCTTATTTCAGTTCAGTTCAGTTTATTAGCCAAAGAATTCGTACAGAACTATAGAATCGTCAATATATTTGGGAGAATATTACACAGTATTTACAATCTATTACTAAAACTCAGTTACTGTATTACCATAAACTTACAGAATTTACTGTTTGTACTTGGTAGCACTGATACAATGTGTATAATCACATGTCATAAACTTATTTTTCAGACATTGACACTATTATTCACATGTTTATGTTTAGGAAAAGTATAAGTTGGAACAAACATATTGATATGTTAGTAGTGAAGCAGAGCCGAGTTTGTTTACTTCTCTATCAGCTACGAGCTCGAGTAACATTTTAGGTCCTCGGAACTTGTTAATTTGCTTATTTTAGTTATCTATTGTCATACACTGTGGCACTGTGGGTATGTACTATAACAGTAAGATAATATTTAAGCAACAAGAGAACCATTACTAGAGCCAGACTGAAAAATTCAATGCCATAGCCGGGATTTGAACCAAGGATATCCAGCTCTCCATGTGGTTGCCCTAAGAAACTGAGGTACTATGGCTAACTTGCCGACATGACACTATATTCCTCAACGGACTCATATGTTTTCGCGGTATAAGAGTCGGGAAGTTGGCTATAGTAGCTCAGTTGGTTAGAGCAACCGCACGGACAGCGTGAGATCCCTGGTTCAAATCCCGTTTATGGCAATGAATTTTTCATTTTTGCTCTATTTATTCAAATCTTAGCCTACACACCGCAAGAGTGGAAAAAATGATTACTTCCTACAAAAGAAGACTTTAAGAATAGAGTGGTGTTAGAAAATCAGTAGGCTGCAGAAATCCTTTCAGGAACTTCAATTTCTTGATCGCACCAAGTTTATAAATGAAACAATAATCATTAATTTATATGAAAGGGTAATCATACTAGTTATGACAGAAATGTTGAAATTCGCAGTCATAACACACGGAATGGACATAAATTTCACAAATATATTCATAAAAGTAAGCTATTTTAAAGTTCTTTGAAATACAGTGGTATGTGTTCAAAATTATATAACAAATTGAAATTCATTCATTCACAGAGAGCATCTCTCATAACTTCTCTCATTAGCTGTGATCGTCTAGTAGATAGGACATTGTTTGTGGCCGCAATAAACTAGGTAAGAAAAGTATAACTATTGGGAAACACAGAAAAATAAAATAGAGTAAATGCGAAATGTTTCGCTCTGGTCAGACATAAATTGTAGGTTACAACAAAATCTACATTATATGTGTAGTAAAATTTTGTCTAGCTCTTACAATTTACCAGCCATATAGAAGTCCTTCATAATGAAAAGTATTTCTGGGGAGACTTCCTGCAAATCCAAGACACATATTTCACTTGTCAAATACATATTTTAAATATATAGTACTTTAATTAAAATTACTAAAGCTATTTATAACAACAGTCAGGGCAAAGATTTTGAGAAAGTTTTCATCTGAGGGGCGATTAATTTAATATATTCTTAAACTTATTTACGTGTTACCCTTGAAGATGCTGAACCCATATACAAGTTTGGTATTTAAAGGTTTTCCAGCTTTGAATTTCGGGGAAAAGGTGGTTTTTAGATTCAGGTGATCCCAGAATATTTAGTTCCTGTGCAATCTTGACATTGATAGAATGCAAGTCCTCCTCCACATATAATGTATTTACGCTAAGCTTCTGCTCGACGAAGAAAACCAGTACAAACATGTAGTTCAAATGTCCCACGTGTTTACTGAGTGGCTGCGAGCAGAGCACCCAGTGGAAGTGTCATGCAACACGAAGTACACGTTTTACGCTACAGATGACACGCAAGCTGTAATTGTTTTGTATTGTGACTTTGTGGGTTCGTTGAATTTAAAGTCGAAATTGCCGAAATTCTAAATGTTCTCTATTTCCCTAGGAATTCACTGTGCAATTCTCACGTATCAACATTACATCACATATCACAATCTACAGCACCAAGGTCGATGGCAATAACAAACATTAGCTTTCGTTACAACACTTCACAGCTGACTCTGGTCTGACAACAACACCCTTGTTACACAACTCAACTCACTGTTTTACAAAAACTCCTGTTGGCGTGTCACAATCGCTTATATATCTCATTCTTAATTCGAGAGACTTCTCGAGCAAATAAGAAAAAGTACTATAGTCTGTCAATCGAGATATCTTTCGAATCTTCCAAACGGGAAATCCTATCTGTACCGGCAAGTCCTTTATCTTAGCTATCTTCATTTGAAGGTCCCTTTGTGTACACCACCCGCGTTATTGTTAACTGCTTATGCAAGCTCGTGAAACATTATCCGCCGTCTGTTATCTGTTTTCGCCGAAACCTTTATGCCCGTTCCGTGACACTGCTCCCTCCTGAAGGCTGGTCGTCCCAAACAGCACCATGTTAGAGGGCCAGACGATCCAAGTGTACCACCAGCATCTTCCCTCGAGTCATCATTTGGATGCGGTGGACCACGTCGATAATCCACTTCACCGCCCGGGACGGTGCTTGCCATGGTTGCTGGAGCTTCGGGCATCGTCCATTGGTACGGGTAGGACGGTACAACCAGACAAAGTCACCCTGCTGGAACAATTGTATGTTGGCTAGCCTGTCGTATCGGGTCTTTATGTGGTCGCTTACCTTCTGGATATTCTGACGAACCACCTCATGCATGTCTTGGAGACGTTCCACCAGGTTTTCCACATAGTCCGCCGCTGGCTGTTTTGCATCAAAAATTAATCTGGCTGGCGTCATTCCGTTGTTGTCGTGTGTTGACAAGCGATAGGCCAGCAAGAACAATGGCACCTTGATGTCCCAGTCTCGCTGATGGCTGGCCACGACCTTCCTCAGATGTTCTTCTAAAGTTTTGATGTATCTCTCGACCATAACATCCACTGGGGTGTAGAGGGGTTGTGCGGGTCCTGTTAACCCCAAGAATTTCTAGTGCCTCCTTCATCAGGTTGGACTCCAAAATTTTTCCCTGGTCGCTGTGGAGCTGTAACGGCCCCAAATCGGCAGAGCACTTGCTCCACAAGGCAGTCTGATATTGCCTTCGCCTCCTGGTGTGGAATGGCATAAACCTCCGGCCACGTGTTGAAGTAGTGCACGACCACCATCAGTTACCTGTTGCTTCGGTGGTGCACTGAATGGTCCAGCTGAATCGACGGCGATATTTAGAATGGCAGTCCGAATTTGTACTGCTGCATTCGAACCCGGCTACTAGTCTGGGGGCCGCGACTCGCCGCGCGCACATGACATTAAGGGCACCATCTCTCAGTTTCTGCTTGGAGTCTCAGTCAGTACTAGCGCTGTCGGAATTTGTCGATCGTCGGTTTGCTCCCAGGTGTCCCCTGAAGTTCCGACGTGCAATTTCTCCAAAACTTCTGGGACCTTGCTTCGGGGAACTACCAGTGGTTCTCTGCGTCTTCCCATCAGGCGATTCCCATACCCGAAGCAGCGCGCACACAATTGTCTTCCGTGAGTCGCATTGGGACCAGTAGCAGTGCCTGCGGACGGCTGGGATAGCGCAGGCCTGAGGAGGGAGCAGCTGGCGGTCGCAGAATTGGGGTTACTCTTGAGAGAAGAGGAGACAGGGAAAATACCAACTTTGGAGGACACCGCACGCGGCAGCTCCACCTACAAGTCGTACAGGATCCAATGAGAGTCACTGAAGACAAGAAAGGGCGTGCTGTTTCAGACATGGGAATCACTTGATGGGAAGAAGCAGAGGGAAAAGTTGGTGCTTCCCCGAAGTAAGGTTCCGGAGGTCTTAGAGGAAGTGCAAACCGGTACTTCAGGAGGACACCTTGGAGGAAACCGAACGATCGTCAAACTCCGACAGCGCAAATGCTGGCTGAGGCATGGGATGCAAGTTGGTGCAATCAATGTCAGGTGTACGCGGCGAAGCGCGGCCCCCAAACTAGGAGCAGGGATCGTAGGCAGCAGTACAACGTCGGAGCCCCATTCGAAGGATCCCGTCGACATAGCTCTGACCATTCTCAGTATCCAATCGTGTTAACAAGTACCTAATAGTGGTCGTGGACTACTTCACCAAGTTGCCGGAGGTGTTTGCCATCCCGAAACAGGAGGCAAAGACAATATCGGACTGCCTTGTGGAGCAAGTGTTCTGCCGATTTGGGGAGCCGTTAGAGCTCCACCGCGACCAGGGCACCAATTTGGAATCCAATCGGATGAAGGAGGCACCAGAAGGTCTTGGGGTGAACAAGAGCCGCACCACAGCCCTACACCCACAGTCGGACGCCATGGTGGGCAGATACATCAAGACCTTAGAAGAGCACCTGTGGTAAGGTCGTGGTGATACAAGTGAGACTGGGACGTCAGGGTGCCACTGTTCTTGCTGGGCTACCGCTCGTCAACACACGACACCACTGGGATGACCCAGCCAGCTTAATGTTGGGCCCAGGGTTACGCCTCCCCTGTGATTTGGCTTTTGGAAACCCCCCGGATGCAAAACAGCCAGCAGCCGATTATGTCGAGATCCTGGTGGACTATCTCCAGGGTATGCATGAGAGGGCTCGTCGGAATATCGAGAAGGCGAGCGACCACATGAAGACCGCACAAACAGGCAAGTCAACAGCCAAGGGTTTCAGCAGCGTGACCTAGTCTGGTTGTACCAACCTACCCGGACCAAGGGACGATGCCCGAAGCTCCAGCAACTATGGCAAGGACCGTATCGGTTGGTGAAGAGGATGTGTGTCCAACGCATCCAGAAGGTACCCCGAGGGAAGGTGTTGGTGGTACACCTGGTTCGTCTGGCTGTCTACGATAGTGCTGTTCGGGATGACCAGCGTTGATGAGGGATTAGTATTGCGGCAACAGGCAGAAAAGCTACGGCTCAAATAGAAAACAAACGGTGGATAATGTTTCACGGTAATAAAGAGGTTTCATAATCAGTTAACGATCGCGCGGCTAGTGTACACAAAGGAACTGATAGGCGGCTAGGCTTCACAAAGCGCCGACAATTAACGTTAGCGCGGATAAGCAAGAGACGCATAGTTTATAACAGGGATGAAAGTCTTGCCGGCCCAGAGAGGGTTTCACGTTTCTCGAAGGTGATAGAATATTCGGATTACGTCATTTGATGCCTTGTTTATTCCAGAAAAATCTATTGATTGACAGAACAGTCTGGAAGTCATGAATGGGTGTATAAAAATAAACCATGGCTGGCGATGAGTCAGTTGTGTTTAACAAGGTTGGTGTTGTAACGAGAGCTAATCCGTAAACTGGACACTGTTTGTTACTGTCATCGACCTTGGAAGATTGTGTTGCTAGGTGAAGTAATGTTGTTACGTAAGATTTGAACACTGTATTTCGACTGATATAAAGTACATCTAGAATTTCGGCAAATTGGACTTCTAATTCTACGAACCCACAAAGTTACAATATATAAAATCAAAGGCTTGATTATTTTCTGGCTTTTTTGTTTGTTCCATAACTTGTTATATCTCTGTAACTAAATCCAGCACAAGAACTTCATATGATAGATCATTTCTTCATAAGCATCTAAATATTTTTAGAAACAAAAGAAATTAAAATTTCGAAAATTGCATCGTGTGGAGTAGCTTGAATTTTACCCAAAATTTGAATCTCACAAATTTCTCAAAAACTTCTTAAGAGAAAGAATCAAAATGTTAATTCTGTGCATCAGAACTAAGTGGCAACAATTTCAGCAAGATTTGTTGAAAATTGTTGGACTTGAGGTTTCCAGTGCTGCATCCTCCTGAAACGTATAGTGCTATTTCTAGCTTTACAGTTTCGTTCAAATGGTACAGCTTAGCCAACCTAGTATCTTAATTACATTGTACACTGAGCTCAAATAAGGTACAAATTTGCTCAATAATAATGGAGAAATATTATCTTATCCATATATTAAGGAATTTGTAATTATATATGGACGAAAGAAGTTCAATTTCCTGAACTTATAACGGTTTCTGAATGTTTTCGTTCCGGTGTGCAACAGCTCTTCCCCATTTATATCCAATGTTTATTAGAATATGGTTCCAGCTTACTATGTTTCATATTAGGGAACTATTTTGCTAACGAAAAGGTACCTGAGTTTAGTATTTTTCAAAGGGTTTTAATAAATAAGACATACTACTACATGCATGCTAAGCAAATCTAACTTGCGCGACATCTGTACTGTACTACGTGAACTTCGCGTTGCATGAGTCTTCCACTGTGTCGTTGTGGTCGCAGCTACTCAGTAAACTCCGGGTATTTCAGCTACAGGGATTTATTTCTTCGGGCTTAATATCAGTATTAAAGTAGTTTCTTCTACACCGCGTACATACATGGCAGGTAGAGAAGAAGTTGCTTTATGTAAATGTCGCTATTGGACAGTAAATAAATATTTCGGTATCACAAAGAAAAGCGTTTTCAACAAAACTTCAATTTGAATGCCGTTTAAATAACAAACTTATATATATACAGTACGCATTGTATACTGTACATGACGCGTAAGATGCAATTGATGTGTACATATCAATATGCCTTGGTTATTAAAATTGTTTCCCAAATATTGCAAAGTTTAAATAGCGCCTTGATGGAAAATAAATATAGATTTAGAAGGATATAGAAGGAGAAGATATATTGTCTTCCAGAACGGAAGTATTCAAAAGCTTGAATAAGTGACTCAAGTTAGACTTATGTCTGCGCCCATCCGAACAACTGCCACCATTCACCAAGAAACCCACGTCCCTTACATCAACGAGGCCATCAACAAACGTGCCGCTTCCATCTGGGCGCACATCCGACACCATCAAAACCCCACCATACACAATATTGGGAAAGGCGAACCCAAGCACCGAAAACACGTCAGAATCAAAGCACGTCGAAGAAAAACAAAAATAAAAAACAACACGACTGCAAAATTATGCGCGCCCAACCCTTCCTGGCTCAGGCCACGCTCCCCGGCAGAGGCCGCCATCATCGGCAGCCCAGGAGTCAGCTACCCGCTGCCGCACTGCCTAACTGCGAACATTGTAAATATTGTACATAGCCAAGTCTGTGCAGTGTAGTGCGTGTGATATTGGAACGTACGTGTGTTTGTTTGTGTGTGTGAGCGTGTGCGCACGCGCAAATAAGCACAGTGTATGTATGTAAATATAAAAACAAGAAAAGGAAAGACAGAGACAAATAACGAGATAAAACTGGTTCTCGGTGGTCTCAGAACAGGTTGCCGTATGGGCTTTAGAAGAACCTCAAAGACAATAAAAAACCATACACAGAATTATAAACCCATGTACATTTAGAGCCTTTAAGCCGGGTCCAATGTACCGGCACCAGGCAAATAAGTTACCAATAAAAAGCCTTAAGCAAAATCGTGTCTCCCAAAACGAGGTATCGCTTAAGTGCAGCTGCCTATGAGAAGTAAACAAGGGCATCCCATCCCAAATTTCCCAAAAAATTCAAACACCCCAGCAGAACATGAATCCGATTTGCTCATTTCGCAGATTAAGCCGCAAAGCGGCTAGGTACTGCGGCATAAGACACCCGGACGGGGAAAAAGAAAAATAGCCCCGCCCGACTAGGATAACCTCTGGACCTCTTATTCTGTTTATATATTCCAATCCATTACCCTGCTTCTTAATTTTATTGAAGACATTGATTCAAGAAATGATTTGCACAAATGTCCCAATGGAATATGTTGCAAACGTAAGAACCCGTTTGAAACATCATAGAGGCTTTTACAGATGGACTGTTGTCAAACAGATTTTCTATCCAACAATGAGTTGTAATTGGTGTCTAAGAGTGTGCTTTTTCATCTCCAGTGCTTTAAGCTTTCACATTAGATTATTCAAATACTGTTTGAACTTAATACTAGAAGACAAAAATAGGATATAGTACTTTCTTTTTATCAGAAGGACATGTAAGAGTTTCTCAGACTGTATGGTTACTCTTCATATCATTGCATGGTTTTTATTTTTACTAATCTTGGCCGGTAAACATCCTCATCTTCTTCTCTAAGTGACTTACATTATTTTAACCTCACATTTTATATACAGCACAGCAGTGTGGCGAAGAATGTTAAAAGCAATAATACTGATTCTATGACTGCTCCTTTCACCTTTAGTAAATGTAGAACTTCTGAACGTGCACAAAAATGTATTGTGCTCATATTGAAGCTACTGTAATGGAAAAGTCATGTAGGATCCGAAAGCGACATTAATAGTTGAAAGCAATAATATCAGATGCCACTCAATTACAATTTAAATAGAACGCAGAACTTTCAGACAGTTATTTGTTCTTATTGTTTTTGTGTCATGTTCAATGTTGGTGCGAATAGCAGAGGAAAGAAAAACGTTAAGTGGAGTCGAATAGCTGTAATTTTGCGTGGATTTTAGTGCATGGTATAGAGTACTGCAGGTTCGGTGTAATATCTACAACAGAACATTCCTCTCTTGCAGAAAGTATATAAATTGTTTACTTCTATACATGATTGCGAGTCATAAATATAATTACCATTGTGTTCTAAAATGTTATCAATAAACACGTCTTAGTTTTTGTACATTGGTGTTAGATTTATGCAGCTAATTGTGAACTATATGACATGCTGATTAGTACTAGGATTTCGATTTCCTAGTTTTGGCAGCCATTGAAGAAGCATTGATCACATTTTTAAGAACGGAGTATATATACCAATCAATGCAATCGTATAGCACGACTGTACGTTGTGAATGTACTGGCAAGATGAGCCCCCGAAGTGCGAAATACTTCACTTCAGATAAACAGAAAAGTGACGTGTGCCATAGTGACGTCTTTCGGGTTCTTTTGCAACGCAATCAAATGTAGATTTTTGGAATTCAAGAGTTGGCTAGGACAACACGAACAAAGTTAATGACACTACAGAATACGAGTGAAGGCCATATCAACAATGCTAAACGGCTTATATAGGCATTGTGTAACAAATCGCTCTCTCATCACATTACCTTGAGCTGACAAAAATATGTTCTACAGAATTAACATGTTTATGACCTTTGTTTTGTTTTGTTATACATTAATTGTTAGGAAATGATAAATATTAATTAAGTTTCATGTTTGCTACCTGTGATTAATATATCTCCATTCAATCCCGACCTTCAACTCATTCCAGGTTAACGTGACGATTATAAACCACTTCTTAAAGTGGGACAATTTCATGACGCAGCTATTGTAGTTCCGGGTAGTAAAGGCTGTAAATTATGAATTATAGCCTAAATAACTAATGCGAGGATATGTCGGAGAACCGACAGCTAAAAGTGTTGACCTTGTTTGTATATCTATTGATAACTCTGGTACTGCAGTTGCTGTTACAAAGAAACGCTACTCTCGAAAACCTCTGGATACTACGTTCACTGAAAGTATCTCCCACAGCATCTCTCAGTGGCCTTGATGGTCTAGTCGTTAGGGCTTTGAATTGTGGCTGTAATAACCCAAGTTCGAAAAGTATAACAATTGGGCAATTCAGAAAATTAACAAAGGGTAAATCTGAAATGTATATTTTAAAACTCATCACATATAAATTGTTTGTTACAACAAGACCTATATTATATGTGTAGTAAGATTTTGTCTATTTCTTACAGTTTACCAGTTATACAAATGTCAGTCATAATGAAAGGGACTTTTGAAGACGTTGCCTGCAGATTTAACATATGCTTTTCATTTGTCGTACACATATCTTAACTATATATTACATTAACTAAATCATTAGAGGTATTTATAATAATTGACAAAACCAAAGTCTTTACATTCTTTTACTTAAGGGGCATTGTTAAATTGTGATATTTACTTCAATATATTCACAAGCCGCTCTCGAGGTTACCCACATTCAACCGGCTTTTCAGATAAGAGTTTCGCTCGAAATTCTTTATTTTTAGATTCCTAAACATTTATTTCCTGTGCAATCTCTACATTGATAGAATACAATTGATAGAAAGCACGGAGCTGTCCTCTCTACGGACTATGTACGTACGCGGTAAATAAAGTATTATTTTAACATTAAAATAAGACCTAAGGGGAAAACCGGTTCTGTTCAAATATCCCGCGTGTTTACAGAGTGGCTACGATCACAGCGGCACAGAGGAAGCCTCATGCAACTGGAGGTACACGGAGTATGGTACAGATGTCGCTAAAATTCGAATTGCTTTGTATACGTACATCAGTATGTGTTATTTATTAAAACGCTTTAGGAAATTACAAAACTAGTGTTTTACTTTGATGGGGAATATATTCCAAGTGGGAATCATAGTAAGCTTGAACAGTATTCTATAAAATGTTGGATATAGATGGAGAAGAGCTATTGTACTTCGGAACGAAAGTATTCAGAAACTTGTATAACTACAAAGAAGTTTTGTGCTCCAAAATATTCTGTCTCATTCGACGCTTGTCACTCGACTGCTCGGCATCGCCCGTCTCGAGTTCTTTCAGTGCATCCATTCGTCGAGAGAAGCAGCATTCTAGACCGGTTGCGCCAGTTCTTCAGGGCACGAGCACGTGGACTGTAAAACGCGTGCTCTGGAGTGTGCCCATAAAGGAAGCAGCAGCCCGGCGAAGCAGCGCATTCTCTCTACGCAGCGTAGCCTGCGCAACAGCCTTCATCTGCAGGCACAGCAGCGCCTGACCTCTTCCAGCCAGCAGAGCCTTCTCCTGCACTGGCAAGCAGCAGCAGCCCAGCCAACCCTCTCCTAGCAGACTTGCTAGAGCTAACGCGGCGAGCAGCAACTCCAGAGTCCAGAGGAACACAGTACTTGGGACCGACAGACAGACAGACGAAACTGCAGGCCCACAAGGTCAAAGCCAAGGGTCCCGACTTAGGTTGGGACCCGGGGTCCGCCCCAATCGGCGCGTGTAACAGCGCTCGACCCTCTGTGGGGAGCCGGATGGCACCTGCTACAGACTCAGACAAGCCAAGTACCAGCCGCCAGGTAAGTCCTGACGAGATGACTAGTAGAACCTCTGCATCCTCATCCTCTTCCGGCCCACGGGTGAACCTCGTGAAGGCCAAGGCCCAGGCACAAAAGAAACAGAAGAAGGCCTCCCGCCTTCTTAACCAAGGGATAGCTGTCCCGATCTCTCCAGTCCCCAAACCAGGGAGCTCCAACACCATCACCCCCCTCCAGGGCGTCACAACTCCCCTACCGGAGAGCGACACAGACGCCGAAGGCTTTGTCACCGTGCAGGGAAGGCGCAAGAGGCCCTCCGGTTCGAAGCCGGAGGGTGCTGCTCCCGGCACCCCTGCAGTGCATGCGGACGCCAAGAGCTCCCGCACACAAAAGGCGGCCAGAATCCCGCCAATTGTGTCGGACCCGTTC
The DNA here is from genome assembly GCA_030765055.1 of Mantis religiosa. NCBI lineage: Eukaryota > Metazoa > Arthropoda > Insecta > Mantodea > Mantidae > Mantis > Mantis religiosa. Next base: position 165,778,009 of record CM060953.1, on the reverse strand, counting down.
CCCAACCACATAAAGGTTATGAGGGAACTGAGGGCCAAGCTCCAGGCTAGCTTCCAGGCCACCCGCTTTCCAAGTCGGGTGATCCTAAAGACCACGACCCCGGAGGACCATGAAGCCGCCAGGGGGGTGCTGCGCGAAGCGGGGATAGAATTCCACACGTTCTCGCTGCAGCGACCTAACCTGGTGCGCAGAGTCATCCGAGGTCTCGGATCTGACACCGACCCAGAGGACATAAAGGTGGGCCTGGCGGAAGAACACGGCATTACGCCGCGTACCGTGGTCCAGCTGACCAAGCAAGTCCGCGAGGAAGGCAAGGAGCCCGTAAGGACTCCCATGCCACTATTCCTCGTAATAGTGGAGAAGGAGGGCGAAGGTCTTCCCAAAATTGACGAGGTGTCCCACCTCTACAACACCAAGATCAGAATCGAACCGTACCATGGCAGAGAGGGGCCAGCCCAATGCTACAGGTGCTTGGGCTTCCACCACTCGAGCCATGCGTGCGAGAGGAAGACCGCCTGCATACGATGTTCAGGCCCTCACCACGTCAACGAATGCCCGAACCCTAGAGAGGAGAAAAAGTGCGCCAACTGCCGAGAGGCCCACATAGGCATCTACGGCGGCTGTCCCGCTAGACTGCGAATAGTACAGGCAAGACAGGGCACGAACGCAAACAGGGAGACAGCACAAGTTCGGCCTGGAGTCAGTTTTGCCCAGGCGCTGCGCAAGCAGGAACAGCTGCTGCAGCAGGCCGGGGCAAGCCAGATTCCGGCAGCGACCCAGCCAGTAAGCTCTGGAACTACCGCCAAACAACCACCAGCTGCATCTGCAGCAAAGCCACAGCGGCCTCCTCGCCAGAAGAAGGCCACCGCAGCCCAGCGGGAGAAACCGCCGGCAACTGCGGCAGCAACGGCCGGGCAACCAGCCCAAGAACCTGCGGGGAGACAGAGCGGCCCTGCTGCCACTGCTCTCCCCCCTCCACCAGCTCCAGCTACAGTGGCTTCAACAGCCAATGAGGGAGAGGCACCCCTCGCTACAACACCTGCGCCGATTTGGGACACTGGCGTCTCAAACGAGGACTTAGCGGAGTTCCATGAGCTTTCTGCCTGGTTCGCCGAACTGATTCATCGCTCCCTCCCCATTCTGAGGCGCTGCAGGGAGCAACTGACAGATCCCCGCATCCCTGCTCTGCAAAAGCACAGCATTGTGCAACAGACTGCACGGCTCCTTTTCCCTGACTCCAGCTCGTAAATGGCGTTGAGAAGAACTCAGCGAACATTGAGAGCCGCGTTCTGGAACGCAAACGGAGTCCGGGAACAGAGACCGGGCATCTTGGAGTTTGTAAGTGACCACGGGATTGACCTCCTTATGGTATGCGAAACGCATCTGCATGCTGGTATACAATTTAACCTGCCAAGTTACGCCGTCCACCGAGCCGATAGAGTCGGCCGGCGGGGCGGCGGTACAGCTATATTCATCAAAAATCACATCACCCATACTCCCATTACCATCCCCCCGCTTCAACACTTGGAGGCGACCGCCATAAGGCTCTCCTTGGGCGGTTCAGACCTAGTGCTTGTGGCGGTGTATGACCCGCCCAACCATCCCTTCTATGAAGCGGATTACAGGGCACTCCTAAACCTAGACCACCGAGTGTGCATAGCCGGTGACTTCAATGCCAAACACCCAGGATGGAACAGCCGAACCCAGAATGATAGGGGAAGGAGCATCTACCGCTTCATCTGCGGAGACCCAACCCTTCATGCGCATGGCCCGCGGGGTCCAACGCACTTCCCGCCTCGTGGCAGGGCGGACGTCATAGATTTCGCAATCACCAAGAACATTCCATTTCATCTGGACCTCACGGCGGTGAATGCTCTGGATTCTGACCACAACCCAGTTGTGATCAGTTCAGACGTTACCGTCGCAGCTCTGGCAACGGCTGACTGGGTGGATGAAGTCGACTGGGATGCCGCCATTCTTCACATCCAAAACTCCGTGGAAGCCTGCCCTCGAATCGACTCTGTGGAGTCACTCGAGGCGGCAGCCAGGGAGTTCTCCACATCCATCCTCAACGCGGTACGTGCTCACACACACCGCATCCCAATAGACACGCCAAACCCCACAGATATCCCAGGACCCATCAAACAACTCATAAGGGCTAAAAACGCCGTAAGAAAGCTGTGGCAGAGATTTCGCCATCCCAGGATAGGAGAAGTACACCAGAGGTTCAAATCCCTGGCAAGACGACTCCTAAGAGCACACCGCAAAGAGGCCTGGGAAAACATGTTAAGGCAAACCAATCTCCAGGAGAGAAAACCATGGCGAATAGTCCGTAGCCTGCGGAAAGACAAAACCGTACACCAGCATCCCCTACATAGCCCTAGAGGTCGACTCGTCTACGAGTCGAAAGAAAAGGCAGAGGCGCTAGCAGATTATCTGGAGGCTCAATTCCAACCCAGGGTAAAGCCAATGGACGATGACCATGCTGACCTCGTGGAACAGGTGGTGGAGGACTTCCTAAAAGCTCCGCCCCCTGACCACGAGGAGTTCCACATTCCCATCGTTACCCCTAGAGGGTTAGCGACCACGCTTAACTCTCTAAGAACCAACAAAGCACCTGGGCAGGACCGTGTGACAGCGGAAATGCTCAAGCACCTTCCACGAAGAGCCGTGATTCACTTAACCCGGATTTATAACGCGTGCCTATACATGCGACACTTTCCAGCTATCTGGAAGGAGGCGCGCGTGGTGTGCGTTTTAAAGCCGGGGAAAAATCCGGTTTTTCCTTCCAGTTACCGATCAATCAGCCTTCTCCCAGTTTTATCGAAGGTATTCGAAAAACTGCTCCTCTCCCGGCTCCTTCCTCATCTGGAGGAAAGGGGCCTAATCCCGGAACACCAGTTTGGCTTCCGTTCTGGCCACTCCACGACCGAGCAGCTACTGCGGGTTGCCGAGAAGGCCTCCCTGGGTTTCCAGGAAAGGTCTAAAACGGTAGCAGTGCTGCTCGACGTGGAGAAGGCATTCGCCACTACCTGGCATGAAGGACTCATTTACAAACTCCTGGAGCATGAAATTCCCCGTCCATACATTTCCTTGGTGGCCGGTTTCCTCGGAAACCGAAGCTTCCGAGTAAAGATAGAGGGGAAGCTGTCCACCGAGCGGCCCATTGGCGCTGGAGTACCGGAAGGCAGCGTGCTGTCGCCGGCGCTCTTCGCAGCTTACATGGCCGACATCCCAACTCATCACAACACCCAAACCTGTCAGTATGCGGACGATCTCATGATCTTCGCAGTCAATAGGAATACACGGTACAGCTTCCGGCAAATCCAAACCCAGCTCCGGGCCATTGGCGAATGGAGCGCAAAATGGCGAATGGCAATTAACCCGGAGAAGAGCTCTGCTATTCTCCTGGCGAAAACCATAGCCAACCGGTTGCAGCAGAACTTCGTTTTACGGCGCCGTCGAATCCCTTGGGTGCAAACGGCGAAGTATCTCGGGGTGACGCTGGACCGTAAGTTAACTTACGTTCCGCACGTCAAGGGCAAGGTCCAGCTGGGGCACGTCGCACTCCGGAGCCTATACCCTATCTTCAGATCAACCATGCCGATCCGTCTCAAACTCCAACTGTATCGGGCGATCATTCCGCCTATGATTCTGTACGGCTGTGAGATCTGGGGAACAGTGGCTAATACCACTTTCGTCAGACTCCAGACGCTGCAGAACAAGGCACTACGCATCATCTACGATACAGGCTGGAGATTCCCGGCTCATATCCTACATGAGCACTCCCAGATCCCGTACATTGTCGATGTCATTCGCGAGAGGGCACGATCAATGTACGAGAAAATCCAAATTCACCCCAACCCTTTAGTGAACTCCCTGGGAAGGTATGACCCGAGAGATCAAAGGCGCTTGCCGTCCTTCAGACTGCCGAGAGACGTCCTGGGACCCCTTGGGTAACCCAAGGAAAACCCCAGATGTCTCTGGGAACAACTTCTACGCCAAAGGACAAGCGCTACACAACCCGTATCCAAAACGGGGCAAAAAAAAAAAAAAACTAATTCGTGTCTCCCAAAAAGGGAGAACGATTAAGTACAGCTGCCCACGACAAAGAGGGGCAACCCATTCCAAACCTCTCCAAAATTTCAAACAGTAAACGAATTCAAACACCCCAGCAGAACATGGATCTACTAGTTCACTTCGCAGGTTAAGCCGCAAAGCGGCTAGGTACTGCGGCATATGACACCCGGACGGGGAAAGCCCCGCCCGACTAGGACTACCTCTGGACCTCTGGACCTCCAAAATATTCTCTTCAACCTAAATCAATATACTTAATTGATCTTAAACCAATAGATAATGGTATTTTACTTACACCTTTAAAAATCCTGTCAGTCGTATATTAGTTTCAATTCGCTGTTCGATACTCTGTCCGATGTCATTGAGACACCAGGTTGGCTTAACTTTTTACACTTGAATGAAACTTTCAAGCTAGAAATAGCAATTCCACTTTTTAGTGCATCGAAAGGACACTAAACGTTAATAAAATGTTCATGATTTTGTAAAGTTCGCAAGATCTGAAAGACCTGCGAGGCATATCATGACAAACTGAATTGTACCTTCATACATATTCATTTATAATTAAATCATTTAGACCAATTTAGTACTTTGTAACGTAGGTATCAAAGATATTTTATATGGAAAAGCATTAGCTTTATTAACCTTGTTACTTTATTCAATAACGGGTTCATTTTGCTTGCTTTTAGCCGTCATCATCTAGAGCTACCAGAAATACGAAGGAAGAAATCTAAAGTGCTGAATTAGTGGAAGTCGTGTTTTTTAATGGTTTTTGGGTAGCGCAGTGACCTCTAAGAACCTTATTAATGTAGAAAGAAGTTTTCTTTCTCACCTATACAGCACTTTATAGAATATCATCGAATATTTCTTAAAGTTTGACTTTCATTTCAACATCACTGGAAAATTAACAAAAAACTTGAGGATTATCATGACTAACATGTTCTAAATTCTCTGGTAAAGTGGAATTATTTTAGATAGTTGATTGACTGTGTTAGTTGGTTTTATGTTAATAGTGTTAAATTTAAAATATTTGAGTCTCATATAACAGTCCATGTAAGGCAAGCAGTTTCCAGTGTGTATTACTTTAAAAACAGCTTTCCTAAATTACAGCTATTTTTAACTGTCGTTTGATTTCCTTGTGTTCAGATAAAACAACATTAAGCCAAAATTAAACACTATTAATTTCATTGTGTGTATTATTCAGTTTTTAGTCGTTGTACATTCATAGTATATTTATCCTTCCGGGAAAGGGATTTAAACATTGTAATTGTTTTTTTTTTTGGGGGGGGGGTAATTTAGTGGATATAATTAGCTGTCTAAAAACGCAGAACTTCTTAACTGCTTATTAGGTCATAGACCTATCTGTTTACATGTTTTCACAAATCTGCAGTTCTTATGCTTTTTTGCTCTAACATGTGTACAAAAATTTATACAAATGTGCAGTGAAGACACAGCACTTTTCCTGTATTAAGTAATCTAAAATGCATGAATTGTTTATAAGGATATATTTGCAATGTTGCATGGCAGCATCTGTTTTTGAAAGTAAAATATACTGTGTTTGCCTTGTGTATTACTTCCCTTGCTGTGTCAATCCCAAGTATGTGAACTTGCAGGGATAACAAAAAGTGGCTGGCGTTTTCTACAGAATTCAATTCCCTTTGATTTGTGTAGAACTTATTTTTTATATCTGCAGTATCTCTGTTTACATATAATCTGGATGGCTTAAATTAAAGTCTTCGAGTGAGATGCTTAGATATGAACCTTTATATAATTTTTCTTTAAGTTGCTGTGATATTTTGAGGAGTTAGGTTCTTTTAAGATTAATCACCGATATATAATTATATCAGTGATAAAGAATCTCGTAACAGCGTTCAAATATATGATCTGCATTTCTATAAAGTCAATTGTTTCTATTTTGTTTAATGCAGCAATCATTATGTAATATTATTGTACATACTACACCAATTGATGTACCTGAATGGGCATCTTAGAAGAGATATGGTGGAAATAGAGTTAATCTTGTAGAAGCTTTAAGAAAGATTTAAGTGCATTCCTGGGCAATTCAAGAAAGTAAGATGTAATAGTGTCATCATTATTATATGCCACTGTTACTTTCATTTCTAGTTTTCCACTTATTGTTAAAACATGCAAAATGTCAGCTGCAGCTTGGTCCAAAGGACTGAGTCTGGCATAATTAAAAATTAGTAAAACCTCATAATAAATAACAGGTTATTAGTCATCTCTCTGGTTAGCATACTTGGTGAGTCACATGCCCCTATTTATTTTTGAATTTATGCAACGTGCTAAGCGACATCTGTGACTCATGTCTTTGTTGAGTGTCCTCTAATGAATGATTTGCACAACAGCTTATAGAGAACGGTGGACAACTCAGTGCATAAGTGTTATATGGGAGAGAATACAATCACTATATATGTCGATTCCAAATCCTTTACCAGATACAGAGAGCTGCGTAGTACGGACCGTAAAAAAAGAAAACCAATATTAAAGAAAGGAGATGAGAGAAACCACAGCATTTATAGACCAATAGGTTTGCTTTCAGCTTTTAATAAATTATTATAAAAATGAATTTATAAAAGGATTATGGCATTCCTTAAATTTAAAGTGATTAATAATATTCAACATGGATTCCGAAGAAGGAAATCTACTAGTTAGGAAGTAATAAATTTTTTTAGAGGTACTTATGAAATGATGGACCAAAGAGAATTTGGGATGGGGCTTTTTGAATCTCAGCAAAGCTTTCACATGGTGAGTGATGAAATTTTGCTATAAGAGCCGCACATATTTGTACGGCGTTAGGCGGGTTTATTTAAATTGGTTTAAGTCATAACTGAATATGAGAGAACAGGTAACTGAGATAGATAAGTTTTGCAAAAGGTCAAAAATAAATAAAAAAGTAGCTATCAGAAAAAGTACCTGTAGTATCAGGGGCTCCGCAAGGATCTACTCTACGTCCGCAGCTATTTTTACCATATATAAATTGCAATAGGACTCGATCGCAAAAAACGAGATGATTGAAGCTGCTGTCTATTTTCTCACCTTTGGTGACGTTTTAGTAGAAATCTTGTAGATGGCTCGGAGTTCTGGAGCAATGAGCATTACCTCTGTTCGCAGCCTCGGAATAAAGTTATCTGATACTGCAATTATTGGAAAATAAACAGCAAATCTTCTCTTTTAAATATTGCAGGATTTTTCCACAAAACATTTAGTAAATTCTGCTACAATTTTAAATAACGTAGAAGTCCTCCTTTTACAAACAATTGTTATTGCATTTTGTTGCATATTTCTGACGCACGCAGATGTATTCACAACTACACATTTTTCTTGATGATTGCAGAATGGCACAAAAACACGTCTTACTATCAAGACCGTCGTTTGCAAAGTGACGCCAAGCTCTCCGATTATTCTGGGTTCTCTGCACACGGTGTTTCAAGAACAACTAAATTACTTCTCTTATACTGGTCCACGTCACCACATTACGTAATTAAATTATTGTAATTCCCAATAACATCAATAGTATGTAACGTTTAACTTGCGTCGTACTTTTCCGTGGTCTACAAATGAATAGAAGTACAAGGAATATATGCTTCAAAGATTTTTTTTTTTTTCGAGTGGAGGAAAAATGCATTTACGCACTAGTCCCGGGATCGGAGTGTGGGACTCCTCTGACGGAGAGAGATCCGTCAGCCCTACCCACTAAAAAACCTCCACCGGTGAGAATTCGGGAGAGGAAGTGCAGCAGTACCGCTATTGCACCTGCGGATTCTGGGAGAGGATATTACGGCCAGGCAAAGCCTAGGCCGGGTGAGGATGGCGCCAGGACACAAGCATGACCAAGGTCCTACTTGCGCCCTTGGGAATTCAGATGTGGAATTGGTTTACGTAGTATTGTTGTGCCTCGGGACGGAGGCATCGTCTTAAAAGATATCTGTGAGGTCCTGAAACATAAGGACGGTGTCATTAATTGTTAGTGCTTAAGAATAAGTTTTTTTAAGATATCAGGCCCGGAGCGGCGCTGAGTCTGGCGTCAATTTGTTAGGTATTGGTTTACATGCATTCAATGTGAAAATGGATATATTTAATGTAAGTTAACTAAATAACAACCAAATATTTTGGACATATGCTCAAGATTGAGTATGGTCCACGTCATGTGAGCTAATCTTGCTAGATTATTGTTTTGTTTATACATCTACAATTGAGTAGTCTTCTCATGTCCATGTGGGATGCTTTGGTCATTTTCACTGGTCCCCAGAACGACCCTTAGCAGGGACTTCCAGGGCCACTGGTCTGTCAGTAGTGTTTTCGCTAAGCCATGGCTTCTGATTAAGGTGGTACTAAGTTGTTCAGGTAATCTTGAATGTTTATTTCTGGTTCCCCCAGGCCAAGAGTTCTGTCAAACAATGAGAGCGGTCTTTTGTGTACGTCGTGTTGTGTACCGTATGCGCCTAAGTCGCGAATTAGAGGGTTTTTGTTTTTTGCCTTTCTGTCATATAGGTTATAACTGAGTAGCTTAATAAATTGTTCGATCGAGTGGAGCTTCAGTTCTTCGTGCAGCCAATAGGCTGGAGCTACTATAGGAACCTTTGCAATAATTCGTATTATTCTGTTTTGCAGTGTCTGCAGTCTGTTTATATGCGTTTTCGCAGCGTATCCCCAGACAGGGGCTGCGTACGTCAATATTGGCCTGATTAGTGTTTTGTATAGCGTAAGACCCATATTGAGTTGCAGTTGGTTATTTAAATTAATCAAAGGGTAGAGTCTGTTCAATTGTCCATTTGCTTTGGCCCTGATATTTTGAATGTGTTTTTTCCATGTGAGACCTTGATCCATGGTGACCCCTAAGTAGGTAATTTGGTCTTTCCATTCGATTCTTTCGCCATGATACACGAGAGGTGGCTGTCTGTGCCTGGGATGTCTATGTTGGATTCTTTTTGTGAAAATAATTGATTGGCACTTTCTGGAGTTTACTGTTATTCTCCATTTTCGAAACCATGGTTCAAGATCATTCAGGGCATTCTGTAGCCGCAGGTGTATTATCCGCGGTTGAGTGGACTGAGTTACCAGTGCCGTGTCGTCGGCGTATATGTATTTTTCAGTGCGAGTAAGTTCTGGCATATCGTTAACGTACAAATTAAAGAGGGTCGGTCCTAGCAAACTTCCTTGTGGGACTCCTGCCTTAATAGGAAGTACAATTCCTTGCACTTATATAAGCGTCTATGTTCTTTCGCACCGAAGTACAATAGCTCTTCCCCATTTATATCCAATTATTATTGGAATATGGTTCCAGTTTACTATGTTTCACATTTAGGATATATTTCTCATCAAAGCAAAACATCAGTTTAGAAATTTTTAAAGCGATTTAATAAATAAGACATACTGATATATGTTTATAAAACATTTGCATTCGCGCGACATCTTTACCCTGCTAGTTGTACTTCTCGTTGCCTGAGACTTCCACTGTGTCGCTGTGGTCGCCGCAACTCAGTAAACATGCCGGATACTTGAGGTACACCGGTTTTCTTCTTCGGGTTTAATTTTAGTGTTAAAATAGGACTTTCTGTACCGCGTACACACATGGCAGGTAGAGAAGGATATTGTACAGGAAATAAATATTTCCGGATAACAAATGAATAAACAATTTCAAGAATGCGTTTTCTACAAAACTTAAAGTTGGAAGGACGTTTACATAACAAATTATATATAGGTTCAGAGTCTTTAAAGACGACAGGTGAAGATTTTGGAGAATATATAGACATAATAAAATTTGTTAAAACTTTTTACTTTGTTATTTGTTAAAGGAATAGCCCTAATGATTTAAATAAGTAATATATGTTTACAATAAAAGCATAACAAGTGAAATGCATAACCTAAATTTTCAGCGGATGTTCTCAGAAGATCTTTTCATTCTTAAAGACTTCTGTATAAGTGCTAAAGCTAAGAGATGGTCAAAATCTTATTTTTCGTATAACGTATAACTTGTTGCAGTATAACAACGTGTTTACTGAATGATTGCGAGCAGAGCACACCGTGGAAGTGTCATGTAACACGAAGTACACATTTCATGCTACAGATGACGCGCAAGCTCTAGTTGTTTTGTATATATCATTATGTTTTAGTTATTAAAGTAGAGTGTATTATTATTACTGTTGTCATCCTCATTTTCATGATTATTACTATTACTCTTACTATTGCTATAGTTTTATTGTTATAATCATTATTATTACTTATTTTACTTATTTATTTTTTACCTTATCCAGGGAGGTTGTTTTTATTTATCCAGATTTATAACCCTATTTTACACAGTGGTATATTAGGGTTATAGTTGATACATACAAGTACACAATTTTAACAAAAATATTTTATAATATGATGCATATTAATTTAAACTATTATTGCAGACGTTTAAACACTGAGTTTATAAACATCATGAAGTACTTATACTGTTATGGCTTCAGTAGCAAAGATGTGAGCGGAGCAGAAAATTCAGTTCCTAGAGAGTCTTCATCAGTGCGACTAAGAATCTTAGAAGCAATAATACGGATTCTACTACTGCCACTTTCACCTTCACTAAATGTAGAATTTCTGAACGTGCACAAAAATTATTGTGCTCACATTGTAATGGAAAAGTCATGTAGGATCCGAAAACGAGACCAGCAGCATGCAGAACTTTGAGATAATTATTTGTTCTTATTGCGTCCATCAGTCAGGGAAACAGACAAGTGACGTGTGCTACAGTGACGTCATTCGGTTTCTTTTGCAATGCAATCAAACATAGTTTTTCGGAATCCTGTAGTTGGCTAGGATAGCACGAACAAAGTTAATGAAGCTACAGAATACAAGTGAAGGACATATCAACAATGCTAAACGACTTATATAGGCATTGTATGAGAAATCGCTCTCTCATTACATAATATTGAGCTGACAAAAAGCAGTTCTACAGAATTAACATGTTTCAGCTTTGTTTTGTTTTATTATACAACAATTGTTATCCAATGATAAATATTTACATTATGCTAAAGACATTTAAATACATCCTACGCAGGTTCAAAAGTAAATATCACAATCTATAAACATTACATTTTAAAATTATTTAAATTTTAGTTTGTTAAATATTCAGGTAGTCATAATTACCTTACACGATTTTTATCCTTGCTGGTTTATTTATAAATGTTAGTATTTCAATACTCCGCTGCAAACTACATTAACTTAAATTGTAGAATACACTCAAAATGATCTTTTAAGATATTTGTAAATTCTTATATTAATCATTACGGACTGAAATACTTTGTTTATACGAGAACTGTGACCAAGAAGCGTTGAAGTCGTTGCTTTTCTACCACATCTTCGATTTCTTTATTATCTTGTTCCTATCAGTCTCATCATCTTCTGTTTCACAGTTGAAGGACCAGACGACGGTGTACTGCATATTTCGGCTAAACGGTGCAGCTATGCTCAAGTGCAACACATTTCTTCCTTTCGTCTATCTGCCTGTCTGTTCTTTCAACTGAGCGACTCTCCATTTGGAACAAATACACATCGGCAATGTGGTACACTAATTTACTGTTGTGTATAGACGTTTACTTTGGTTTAAGTTCACTCGCACGGCATGTTAATACTCTCTTTCATACTTCATACTTTATGCACATCTATCAATATTGCTGCTGTATAGCATTTTCCCTCCAGATGCGAATTGAACCATTTGTTGGATTTGAATGTCACCATGTTAATCATTATAACTCCTTATTGTTGATAGACATATTCCATGTTTATCCTGTTAAGTATATCTAGATATGGAACTTAGTAAGCCTCATTTCTGCTGTCTGTAATTGTAATATAAAACAGTAACTTGAAAACAATCCTAACCTTATACACGTTTATGTTTGGCGTGGCGGAAATGTGTCCAAGGTCTTGGGAGAACTGTAAAGTGTAGCTATCATAGTCTTGGGTAGTTCGGGAGAAAGCAAGTGACCGTGACCTAAACGACAGAATTGAGGATTAAATCCCGAACTAAGTACTATGGGATTTAGACTGCGTTTCATTTTACGGTGTAGTTATTTGCACCCTTGATGCTACTGCAAAGAGTAAAAATTACGAGATATTTCGTCGTGAGTTTCAAACGAGATTACCATGCTTCACTATTAGGTTTTGCAAACCAATCCGCAATTCGTCTTAGTTTGTAGCTGTGCGTTTTTGATTTGTAATAACTAAAGGAAAATAGCAAATAATATGTTACTTGGCAGAATATACTGCGCTTAGATAATACATTTATGGATAATATAAAACCAAAATATTAAAGAATCGGGGAATTTAGCGGTTAAGTATAAAACATTCGTTGACAGATCGCATATATGACAATAAATACCGTACTTTGTTTGGTAAGTTTGTTTTATTATTATAAAACATTTGAACAACATTATAATAAGCTGATGTTCTATCATTGTCTAGTTTTGGAGACTAGCGTGCTAACCCTATAGCTCCTTATATTTAATGGACTTCTGACTTCGCATTCTTCAGTTATGTATATCAGGATATTGTACCTAAAAAGTTTCTTGTTTGCTACCTGTGCTTAATATATCTCCATTCAATCCCGGCATTGTTAAATTGTGATATTTACTTGAAGATATTCACATGTCACTCTCGATGTTAGCGACATGTAACCGGCTTTTCAGATTTGAGTTTTGCTGAAAATTCATTATTTTTGGATTCCTAAACATTTATTTCCTGTGCAATATCTCCATTCATATAATACAATTGATAGAAAGCACCGAGCTGCCTACACTACGTACTATGTGTGTACGCGGTACATAAAATACCATTTTAAGACTAAAATAAGACCAAAGAGGAAAACCGGTTCTGTTCAAATATCCCGCGTGTTTACTGAGTGGCTGCGATCACAGCGACCCAGAGGAAGCCTCATGCAACGGCAAGTACACGTAGTGTGGCACAGATGTCAGGCATTTGGAATTGTTTTGTATACATATATCAATATGTATTATTCATTAAAACCCTTTAAGAAGTTACAAAACTGTTATTTTACTTTGAATTGAAATATATTCCAAATGCGAACCGTAGTAAGCGGGAACAATATCCGATAAAATGTTGGGTATAGATGGGGAAGAAATATTGTAGTTCGGAACGAAAGTATTCAGAATTTTGTATAAGTACAAGAAATTCAACTCCTGTCGGTCATATATTCCTGTCAATTCACTGCTGCATACGCTGTCCTATTACACAGAAATACCAGGTTGTCTTAACCTGTAACATTTGAATTAAACGTTAAAGCTAGATATAGGAAATCAACGTTTTAGTGTATCAAATGGACACTAAGCGTTAATAAAATGTTCATGATTTTGTAAAGTTCGCAAGATCGGAAAGACCTGCAAGGCATATCATGACAAACTGAATTGTAACTTCATACATATTCATTAATAATTATATTATTTAGAACAATAGAGTACTTTGTAACGTAGGTATCAAAGATATTTTATATGGAAAACCAATAGCTTCATTAACCTTGTTACTTTATTCAATAACGAGTTCATTTTGCTTGCTTTTAGCGGTCGTCATCTAGAACTAACAGAAATACGAAGGAAGAAATCTAAAATGCAGAATTACTGGAAGTCGTGTATTTTTATGGTTTTGGGTAGCGCACTGACCTCTAAGAACCTTATTAATGTAGAAAGAAGTTTTCTTTCTCACCTATACAGCACTTTATAGAATATCATCGAATATTTCTTAAAGTTTGACTTTCATTTCAACATCACTGGAAAATTAACAACAAACTTGAGGACTATCATGACTAACATGTTCTAAATTTTCAGGTGAAGTGAAGATATTTTAGATAGTTGATTGACTGTATTAGTTGGTTTTATATTAATAGTGTTAAATTTAAAATATTTGAGTATTATATAGCAGTCCATGTAAGGCAAGCAGTTTCCAGTTTGTATTACTTTAAAAACAGCTTTCCTAAATTACAGCAATTTTTAACTGTCATTTGATTTCCTTGTGTTCAGATGAAACAACTTTAAGCCAAAATTAAACACTATTAATTTCATTGTGTGTATTATTCAGTTTTTAGTCGTTGTACATTCATAGTATATTTATCCTTCCGGGAACAGGATTTAAACATTGTAATTGTTTTTTTTGGGGGGGGGGGGTAATTTAGTGGATATAATTAGCTGTCTAAAAACGCAGAACTTCTTAACTGCTTATTAGGTCATAGACCTATCTGTTTACATGTTTTCACAAATCTGTAGTTCTTATGCTTTTTTGTTCTGACATGTGCACAAAAATTTATACAAATGTGCAGTTAAGCGACAGCACTTTTCCTGTATTAAGTAATATAAAATGCATGAATTGTTTATATGGATACATTTGCAAAGTCGCATGGCAGCATCTGTGTTTGAAAGTAAAATACACTGTGTTTGACTTGTGTATTACTTCCCTTGCTGTGTCAATCCCAAGTATGTGAACTCTCAGGAATACCAAAAAGTGGCGGTGGTTTTGTATAGAATTCAACTCCCTTTGATTTGTGCAGAACTTCTTTTTTTATATTTGGCAGTATCTCTGTTTACATATAATCTGGATGGCTTATATTAAAATCTTCGAGTGAGATGCTTGGATATGAACCATTATACAATTTTTCTTTAAGTTGCTATGATATTTTGAGGAGTTAGGTTCTTTTAAGATTAATCTCCAATATATAATTTTATCAGTGATAAAGAATCTCATAAAAACATTCAAAAATATGATCTGAAATTCTATAAAGTCAATTTTTTCTATTTTGTTGAATGCAGTAATCAATATGTAATATTATTGTACACACTACACCAAATGATGTACCTGAATGAGCATCTTAGAAGAGATATGGTGAAATTATAATTGATCTTGTAGAAGCCTTCACAAGATTTAGTGCATTCCTGGGCAATTCAAGAAACCTAAAACATATACAATGTCAGCTGCGGCTTGAACCAAAAGACTGAGTATGGCATAATATCAAATTAGTAAAACCTCATAATAAATAACAGGTTATTAGGCATTATTCTGCTTAGCATACCTGGCGAGTCACATGCCCCTATTTATCTTTGAATTTATGCGGCGTGCTAAGCGACATATGTGACTCATGTCATTCTTGAGTGTCCTCAAATCTATGATTTGCACAACAGCTTATAGAGAACGGGTGGACAACTAAGTGCATAAGTGTTGTATGGGACAGAACACAATCACCGAATATGTCGATTCCAAATCCTTTACCAGATACATAGAGCTGCGTAAGACGAACCGGAAAAAATAAAACCAATATTATAGAAAGGAGGTGAGAAAAACCATAACATTTGTAGACCAATAGGTTTGCTTTCAGCTTTTCGTAAAAAAATAAGAAGAAAGATTCACAAGAGGCTAATGGCATTCCTTTAAAAATTTAATGAGATTAATAATATTCAACATGGAATCCGAAGAAGGAAATCTACTAGTTCGGCAATAATAGATTTTGTTAGAAATACTTATGACATGCTGGACCAAAGAGAAGTTGGCATGGGGCTTCCTGCTTCTAAGCAAAACTTTTTACACGGTGAGTCATGATATTTTGCTAAATAAGCCGCACATATATGTATGGTGTTTGGGGGTATATTTCAATTGGTTTAAGGTATAACTGGATAAGAGAGAACAGGTAATTGAGATCGCTTATTTTTGAAAATCAAAAAGAAATCAAAAAGTAGCTATCACAAAAAGTACCTGTAGTATCAGGGGCTCCACAAGGATCTACTCTATGTCCGCTGCTGCCTTTACCATAGATAAATTGCAAAAGGATTCTATCGCAAAAGGCGTGATGATTGAAGCTGCTGATTATTTTCTCAGCTTTGGTGACGTTCCAGTAGAAATCTTGTAGACGCCTCTGATTTCCGAAGCAATGAGCCTTACCTCTGGTCGCAGTCTTGGAGTAAAGGTATCTGATACTGGAATTGTCGGAAAATAAACAACAATTCTTCTCTTTTAAATATTGTGGGATTTATTCCACAAAACAATTAGTAACTTCTGCTACAATTTTAAATAACTTAAAGCTGTCCTTCCACAAGCAATAGTTGTTGTGTTTTGTTGCATATTTCTGTCGCACGCAGATGTATAAACAACTACACATTTATCTTGACGATCGCAGAATGGCACAAAAACACGTTTTACTAAGAAGACCGTCGTTTGCAAAGTGACGCCAAGCTCTCTGATTATTCTGGGTTCTCTGCACACGATGTTTCAAGATCAACTAAATTACTTCTCTTTAATTGGTCCACGTCACCACATTACGTAATTACATCTCTGTAATCCCCAATAACAACAATATTAAATAACGTTTAACGTACGTCGTATTATGCCGTGGCCTACAAAACTTCACATTTCCTATTTTCGACAAATTACTCTTTCCAGAACAATTCTAAATAAATTCTTAACCGTCACAAAATGATCTGCTGATGTAGGTGAGAAAGAAAACTTCGTTCTACAATACTAATATTCCTAGAAATCACTGCACATCCAAAAACCAGAAATATACACAATTTTCACTAATTCTGCACTTTCGATTTCTGCCTTCGCATTCCTGGTAGTTTGAAATGATGACCGATAAAAACAAGCACAAAAACATCGTTATTCACATAATAATTAAGTAACAATATTCATTAAACTAATGCTTTTACATATAAACCATGTTTGCTACTGTCGCGTACGCATTGTTGAGCCGAGGCGGCGCGACGAACGAGTTCAAAAAGACGGGCAGAGCAATGCGGAGATAAAAGCTCACCGAAACGGGGTCGGAAGTATATGGATTTTAGGACAGTTCCTCTTTCATCTAGCGCCATCTAGATTGACAACATTCCGGATAGTGAGTACTGCTATAATTAAAGATGCACCAGTTGTTCAAGGGGTCAATCGGTAATGGGACACGTGTGCGTGAACAGCTGTAAAAATGAACTCTTTTTTGGTCGATGACCTTGCAAGTTGTATGCATATGTGTTGTAATTCTGCTACTGTAAAAGTTGACAAAGTGTGTTTCTACGGAAATTAAGAGCAATTTTTAGTGTTCGAAACCCGGACTTTTCACGAACACACAAAGTCCCAATACTTACATTATAAAGAGTTATATTGATCTAAAGAATTTAATTATAAATGAATGGGTATGAGGCTGCAATTCAGTTTGTCATGATATTAATTTTTGGCATTTACCTACATGCTAACTCCTCCTCACCAGCAGGTCTTTCTGAAAATCTGTTCCCTTGCACCTTGCTGCTCATAGGCCCTCGCAGGCCTTTCAAACCTTGCGAATTTTACAAATTGATGATGAGTATCTTAATCTCATCGTACACTGAGCTCAAATAAGGTACAAAATGGGCCAATAATACTATGGAATCGCTTCATAAACAGCTATGGTAGGAAAAAATGATACAAATTCAAGGAATATATGCACCAAAGGCGTGAGGCTACTTATTTGTAACTTATTTGTCTGGTGCCGGTACATTGGACCCGGCTTACAGGCTCTAAATTTACATGGGTTTATAACTCTGGGTATGGTTTTTTATTGTCTTTGGGGTTCTTCTAAAACCCATACGGCGACCAGTCCTGAGGCCGCCGATAACTAGTTTTATCTCGTTATTTGTCTCTGTCTTTTTTTTTTAATGTTTTTATATTTACACATTTACACACACGCACACACACACACACACACACACACACACACACACACACACACACACACACACCTGGGCATACCACGTACGTCCAAATATCACACGCACTACACTGTACAGACTTGGCTATGTACAATATTTACAATGTTCGCAGTTAGGGTGTGCGGCAGCGGGTGGCTGTCTCCTGGGCTGCCGATGATGGAGGCCTCTACCGGGGAGCGTTGCCTGAGCCAAGGAGGGTGAGCGCGCATAATTTTGCAGTCGTGTTGCTTTTTTATTTTTGTTTTTCTGCAATATGCTTTGATTCTGGCGTGTTTTCGGTGCTTGGGTTCGTCTTTCCCAATATTGTGTATGGTGGAGTTTTGATGGCGTCGGATGCGCGCCCAGATGGAAGAGGCACGTTTGCTGATGGCCTCTTTGATGTAAGGGACGTGGGTTTCTTGGTGAATGGTGGTAGTTGTTGTTCCGATAGGAGCAGACAGGATTTTGCGTAGGGATAGGTTTTGTAGCTTTTGGAGATACCTTATGGGGCAATAATGGGCCAATCGCTTCATATACAGCAATAGCTGAAAAATCGTAGAATTTCAAGGAATATATGCACCACAGAAGGACAATTCCTTGCACTTATATAAGTTTCTGTATTCTTTCGCTCCGAACTACAATAACTCTTTCTCACCCATATCCAGTTTTTATTAGAATATGGTTCCAGCTTACTGCGGTTCACATTTAGGATATAGTCTCCATCAAAGCAGAACATCAGTTTAGTGAATTTTAAATCGATTTAATAAATAAGACATACTGATATATGTTCACAAAATATTTCCAACTTCCGGGTCATCTGTAACCTACTACGTGTACTTCCCGTTGCATTAGACTTCCACTGTGTCGCTGTGATCGCCGCTACTCAGTAAACATGCCGGATACTTGAGCTACACCGGTTTTCTTCTTCGGCTTTAATTTTAGTGTTAAAATAGTACTTTCTGTACCGCGTACACACATGGCAGGTAGAGAAGGAAATGCTTTCACTCAACGTCGAGATTGCACAGGAAATAAATATTGCCGGATTCCAAATGAATAAACAATTTAAAGAAAGCGTTTTCTACAAAACTTTAAGTTGGAAAGACATTAATATAACAAACTTAGATATAGTTTCAGAGTCTTTAAAGACGGCTTGTGAAGATTTTAGAGAATAAACAACAATAACATTAATAAATTTGTTAAAAATTTTACTTTGTTATTTGTTAAAGGAATAGCCCTAATGATTTAAATAAGTAATCTATGTTTAAAAGTGTAGAAAATGAAATGCACAACATAAATTTGCAGCGGATGTCCTCAGAAGATCTTTGCATTCTTAAAGACTTCTGTATAAGTGGTAAAGCTAAAAGATAGACAAAATCTCATTACTCGTATAACGTATAACTTGTTGCAGTATAACAGGTATAATACACTTTATTTTGTAGAGTGAACCGTTTCAGATTTGCACTTTATTATTTTTGTGAATTTCCCAGAATTTATACTTTTTCAATCTGGGATACTGCGGCCAGAACACAATGTCCTAAGTGCTAGAAGATCCACGGCTATCGAGAGGAACTGCAGCAACTGCTTTCAGCAAATACAACTATTTGGGAACTCTTATTTTAATTTAATTCAGTTGATTAGCCAAAGAATTCTTACAGAACTATAGCATCGTCAAAATATTTGGGAGATTATTACACAATATTTAAAAGCTATTACTTAAAATTGTTTACTGTACCAAGATTAACACAAACTTACACAAATTAAAGTTTATACTAGGTAGCACTTATACAATGTATACAATCACAAATCACAGGTTATTTATACAGACATTGACATTATTATACCAATGTTTATGGGTCGGAAAATAAAAGATAGGACAAACATTTTGATAGGTTAACAGTGAAGCTGAGCCTAGTTTGTTCTCATCTCTATCAGCTGAAGGCTCGAGTAATATTTAATTACTCAGAACATGCTAATTTGCTTATTTTTATTATCTACTGTAATACACTGTAACACTGTGGGTAAGTGCTGTAACAATAAGGTAATATTTAAGCAACGAAGGAGGACTAAGAATTATGTGTTATATTCCAAAATCAGAAGGCTGCAGAAATCATTTCAGGAATTTCAATTTTTTGATCCCACCAAGTTTATATATGAAACAATAATTATTAACTGATATGAAGGCTAATAACACACATTATGACAGAAACTCTGAAACACACAATCATAGGACGCGTAATAGACATAAATTTCACTCATATATTCATAAAAATAAGCTATTTTAAACTTTTTTAAAGTATATGTGTTTAAAATTATATAAAAATTCAAGTTCACTCATTCCCCAAGAACATCTCTCATAACATCTTTCATTAGCTGTGATCATCTAGTAGATAGGATATTGTTTGTGGCCGTAATAAGCCAGGTTAGAAGAGTATAACTATTGGGAAATTCATAAAAATAAAATAAAGAAAATACGAAATTTTTCACTCTGATAAGACATAAATTGTACATCGACATTATATGTGTAGCAAAATTTTGTCGATCTCTTAAAGTTTACCAGTGCTACAGATGTCGTTCATAACGAAAAAAATTTCTGAGGACGTTTCCTGCAAACTTAAGAGACACATTTCGTTTTTCATTCACATATTTTAGACATATAGTACTTTAATTAAAATCGATAGAGTTGTTTTATGACAATTGACAAAGGCAAAGACTTTGAGAAGGTTTTCATTTGTGGGGCGACTTTTTTAAATATATTCTTAAAATTGTAAACTTGTCACCCTTGAAGATGCTGAACCAGTAAACAAGTTTGGTATTTATAGGATTTCCAGGTTTAAGTTTCGCTAAAAATGTGGTTTCTAGATTCAGGTGATCCCAGAATCTTGTCATTGCTAGAATGCAAATTCTCTTCCACATATTATGTATGTACGTGGTACAGAAAGTATTGTTTTAACGCTAAAATTTTTCTCGAAGAAGAAAACCAGTAGAATTGTGTAGTTCAAATGTCCCGCGTGTTTACTGAGTGACTGCGAGCAGAGCACACATTGGAAGTGTCATGTAACACGAAGTATACGATTTACTGTACAGATGACGCGCAAGTTGTAATAGTTTTGTATATATCAATATGTCTTAGATATTAAACGTACTATCTACAGAATTAAAATGGTAATATTTGCCTTTTGTGCCAAGCATGTCGCAAATGTGATCGATAGTAGGGTCGACCTATATTTTGAACAATCATCGATGTAGAGCGACAATAACTACAGTGTGTTAGAGAAAAGGTTGCAAAAATTTGTAAAAGTCCAAACAACTCACCTTCTTTTCCTCATATTTTCATTCTTCTAACTTGGATAACTCCATGCCAAGACAAACTCCAACAGCGCTACTGCTGGCTGAGGCTACCAGCAGATGCTGAGTGATCGTGCCGTGAATGTCACGCGTACGCGCTGAGTCGCGTTCCGCAGCCTACGATCCGGGGTCACACGCAGCATTAAAACCTCGGAGCGCCATGCGCAAGGATCGCCGTCGACATAACTGGACCATTCCCAGTATCCGAACGTGGTAACAAGTACCTGATGGTGGTCGTGGACTACTTCACCAAGTGGCAGCAGAAGTTTCCCATCCCGAACCAAGAGGCAAAGACAATTTCAGACTGTCTTGTGGAGCAAGTATTCTGCCAATTTGGGGCCGCTACAGCTCCACAGCGACCAGGGCACCAAATGTGAATCCAATCTGCTGAATGAGGCACTAGAAAGACTTGGGGTGAACAAGACCCGTACTACACCTTTGCATTTACAGTCGGACGGCATGGTGGAGAGATTTATCAAGACCTTAGAAGAGCACCTGAGGAAGGTCGTGGCGAGCCGGCAGTGAGACTAGGACGTCAAGGTGCCACGGTTCTTGCTGGCCTACCACTCGTCAACACATGACACCACAGGGATGACCAATCAGCTTAATGTTCGTCCCAGTTACGCCTTCCCTGTAATCGTTTTTTGGATGCAAAACAGCCAGCAACCGTTTATGCGGAAAACCTGTTGGACCACATGCATCTCCACGACATGCATAAGAGGGCTCGCCAGAACATCCAGAAGGCGAGCGAAAGCATGAAGACCCGGTACAACAGGCAAGCCAACAGACAAGGATTCCATCAGTGTGACCTAGTCAGGTTGTACCGCCCTACCCGGACCAAGGGACGATGCCCGAAGCTCCAGCAACCATGGCAAGGAGCGTACCGCGTGATGAAGCGGATTAAAGTCGTGTCCTACCGCATCCAGAAGTTGCCCCGAGGGAAAATGTTGGTGGTACACCAGGATCGTCTGGCCGGCTATGATGGTGCTGTTTGGGACGTCCAGCCTTGAGCCGGGAGCAGTTTTGCGGCAACAGGGAGAAAACTTTCGGCACAAATAGAAAGCAAACGACGGATAATGTTTCACGGTAATAAAGAGCTTGCACAATCAGTTTTTGATCGCGCGGCTAGCGTACACAAAGGAACTGATAGGCGGCTAGCATTCACAAAGCGCCGACAATTAACGTTCGCGCCGAGAAGCAAGAGGCGGATAGTTTATCACAGAGGTGAAGGTCTTGCCGGCCCAGAGAGGGTTTCACGTTTCTCGAAGGTGATAGAATATTCGGATTACGTCATTTGATGCTTTGTTTATTCCAGAAAAATCTAGTGATTGACTGAACAGTCTGGAATTCATGAATGTGTGTATAAAAAGAAGCCATGGCTAGTGATGAGTCAGTTGTGTGTAACAATGGTGTTGTAACGTGAGCTGATCCTGTTAACTGGACGCTGTTTGTTATTGTCATCGACCTTGGAAGATTGTGTTGCTATGTAAAGTAATGTTGTTACGTCAGAATTGTACAGTGTATTTTGAAGGAAATAAAGAACATTAGGAATTTCGGCAAATTGGACTTCTGATTCTAGGAACCCATAAAGTTACAATATATAAAATCAAAGGTTTGAATATTTTCTGGGTTTTTGTTTGTTCCATACCTTATTTTATCTCTGTAACTAAATCCAGCACAAGAACTTCATATGATAGATCTTTAACTCCTAAGCATCTAAATATTTTTAGAAATAAAAAATTAAAATCTCGAAAGTTGTATCGTGTGGAGTGGTTTGAATTTTGCCCAAAATGTGAATCTCACAAATTACTAAAAAGCTACTTAAGACAAAAAACCGAACTTTTAATTCTGTGCATCAGAACTAAGCGGTAACAATTTCAGCAAGATTTGTTGAAAATTGTTGGACTTCAGGTTTTCTGTGCTGCATCCTCCTGAAACTTAAATTGCTATTTCTAGCTGTAAAATTTCTTTCAAATTGTAGAGGTTAGTATCTTAATTACATTGTACACTGAGCTCAAATAAGGTACAATGTGGCTCAATTACAATACAGAAATATCATTTTAACGACAAATCAAGGAAATTGGGAAGAATATATGGACGAAAGTCCAGAGGTCCAGAGGTAGTCCTAGTCGGGCGGGGCTTTCCCCGTCCGGGTGTCATATGCCGCAGTACCTAGCCGCTTTGCGGCTTAACCTGCGAAATGAACTAGTAGATCCATGTTCTGCTGGGGTGTTTGAATTTGTTTACTGTTTGAAATTTTGGAGAGGTTTGGAATGGGTTGCCCCTCTTTGTCGTGGGCAGCTGTACTTAATCGTTCTCCCTTTTTTGGGAGACCCGAATTAGTTTTTTGCCCCGTTTTGGATACGGGTTTTGTAGCGCTTGTCCTTTGGCGTAGAAGTTGTTCCCAGAGACATCTGGGGTTTTCCTTGGGTTACCCAAGGGGGCCCAGGACGTCTCTCGGCAGTCTGAAGGACGGCAAGCGCCTTTGATCTCTCGGGTCATACCTTCCCAGGGAGTTCACTAAAGGGTTGGGGTGAATTTGGATTTTCTCGTACATTGATCGTGCCCTCTCGCGAATGACATCGACAATGTACGGGATCTGGGAGTGCTCATGTAGGATATGAGCCGGGAATCTCCATCCTGTATCGTAGATGATGCGTAGTGCCTTGTTCTGCAGCGTCTGGAGTCTGACGAAAGTGGTATTAGCCACTGTTCCCCAGATCTCACAGCCGTACAGAATCATAGGCGGAATGATCGCCCGATACAGTTGGAGTTTAAGACGGATCGGCATGGTTGATCTGAAGATAGGGTATAGGCTCCGGAGTGCGACGTGCCCCAGCTGGACCTTGCCCTTGACGTGCGGAACGTAAGTTAACTTACGGTCCAGCGTCACCCCGAGATACTTCGCCGTTTGCACCCAAGGGATTCGACGGCGCCGTAAAACGAAGTTCTGCTGTAACCGGTTGGCTATGGTTTTCGCCAGGAGAATAGCAGAGCTCTTCTCCGGGTTAATTGCCATTCGCCATTTTGCGCTCCATTCGCCAATGGCCCGGAGCTGGGTTTGGATTTGCCGGAAGCTGTACCGTGTATTCCTATTGACTGCGAAGATCATGAGATCGTCCGCATACTGACAGGTCTGGGTGTTGTGATGAGTTGGGATGTCGGCCATGTAAGCTGCGAAGAGCGCCGGCGACAGCACGCTGCCTTCCGGTACTCCAGCGCCAATGGGCCGCTCGGTGGACAGCTTCCCCTCCATCTTTACTCGGAAGCTTCGGTTTCCGAGGAAACCGGCCACCAAGGAAATGTATGGACGGGGAATTTCATGCTCCAGGAGTTTGTAAATGAGTCCTTCATGCCAGGTAGTGGCGAATGCCTTCTCCACGTCGAGCAGCACTGCTACCGTTTTAGACCTTTCCTGGAAACCCAGGGAGGCCTTCTCGGCAACCCGCAGTAGCTGCTCGGTCGTGGAGTGGCCAGAACGGAAGCCAAACTGGTGTTCCGGGATTAGGCCCCTTTCCTCCAGATGAGGAAGGAGCCGGGAGAGGAGCAGTTTTTCGAATACCTTCGATAAAACTGGGAGAAGGCTGATTGATCGGTAACTGGAAGGAAAAACCGGATTTTTCCCCGGCTTTAAAACGCACACCACACGCGCCTCCTTCCAGATAGCTGGAAAGTGGCGCATGTATAGGCACGCGTTATAAATCCGGGTTAAGTGAATCACGGCTCTTCGTGGAAGGTGCTTGAGCATTTCCGCTGTCACACGGTCCTGCCCAGGTGCTTTGTTGGTTCTTAGAGAGTTAAGCGTGGTCGCTAACTCTCTAGGGGTAACGATGGGAATGTGGAACTCCTCGTGGTCAGGGGGCGGAGCTTCTAGGAAGTCTTCCACCACCTGTTCCACGAGGTCAGCATGGTCATCGTCCATTGGCTCTACCCTGGGTTGGAATTGAGCCTCCAGATAATCTGCTAGCGCCTCTGCCTTTTCTTTCGACTCGTAGACGAGTCGACCTCTAGGGCTATGTAGGGGATGCTGGTGTACGGTTTTGTCTTTCCGCAGGCTACGGACTATTCGCCATGGTTTTCTCTCCTGGAGATTGGTTTGCCTTAACATGTTTTCCCAGGCCTCTTTGCGGTGTGCTCTTAGGAGTCGTCTTGCCAGGGATTTGAACCTCTGGTGTACTTCTCCTATCCTGGGATGGCGAAATCTCTGCCACAGCTTTCTTACGGCGTTTTTAGCCCTTATGAGTTGTTTGATGGGTCCTGGGATATCTGTGGGGTTTGGCGTGTCTATTGGGATGCGGTGTGTGTGAGCACGTACCGCGTTGAGGATGGATGTGGAGAACTCCCTGGCTGCCGCCTCGAGTGACTCCACAGAGTCGATTCGAGGGCAGGCTTCCACGGAGTTTTGGATGTGAAGAATGGCGGCATCCCAGTCGACTTCATCCACCCAGTCAGCCGTTGCCAGAGCTGCGACGGTAACGTCTGAACTGATCACAACTGGGTTGTGGTCAGAATCCAGAGCATTCACCGCCGTGAGGTCCAGATGAAATGGAATGTTCTTGGTGATTGCGAAATCTATGACGTCCGCCCTGCCACGAGGCGGGAAGTGCGTTGGACCCCGCGGGCCATGCGCATGAAGGGTTGGGTCTCCGCAGATGAAGCGGTAGATGCTCCTTCCCCTATCATTCTGGGTTCGGCTGTTCCATCCTGGGTGTTTGGCATTGAAGTCACCGGCTATGCACACTCGGTGGTCTAGGTTTAGGAGTGCCCTGTAATCCGCTTCATAGAAGGGATGGTGGGGCGGGTCATACACCGCCACAAGCACTAGGTCTGAACCGCCCAAGGAGAGCCTTATGGCGGTCGCCTCCAAGTGTTGAAGCGGGGGGATGGTAATGGGAGTATGGGTGATGTGATTTTTGATGAATATAGCTGTACCACCGCCCCGCCGGCCGACTCTATCGGCTCGGTGGACGGCGTAACTTGGCAGGTTAAATTGTATACCAGCATGCAGATGCGTTTCGCATACCATAAGGAGGTCAATCCCGTGGTCACTTACAAACTCCAAGATGCCCGGTCTCTGTTCCCGGACTCCGTTTGCGTTCCAGAACGCGGCTCTCAATGTTCGCTGAGTTCTTCTCAACGCCATTTACGAGCTGGAGTCAGGGAAGAGGAGCCGTGCAGTCTGTTGCAGAATGCTGTGCTTTTGCAGAGCAGGGATGCGGGGATCTGTCAGTTGCTCCCTGCAGCGCCTCAGAATGGGGAGGGAGCGATGAATCAGTTCGGCGAACCAGGCAGAAAGCTCATGGAACTCCGCTAAGTCCTCGTTTGAGACGCCAGTGTCCCAAATCGGCGCAGGTGTTGTAGCGAGGGGTGCCTCTCCCTCATTGGCTGTTGAAGCCACTGTAGCTGGAGCTGGTGGAGGGGGGAGAGCAGTGGCAGCAGAGCCGCTCTGTCTCCCCGCAGGTTCTTGGGCTGGTTGCCCGGCCGTTGCTGCCGCAGTTGCCGGCGGTTTCTCCCGCCGGGCTGCGGTGGCCTTCTGCTGGCGAGGAGGCCGTTGTGGCTTTGCTGCAGATGCAGCTGGTGGTTGTTTGGCGGTAGATCCAGAGCTTACTGACTGGGTCGCTGCCGGAGTCTGGCCTGCCTCGGCCTGCTGCAGCACTTTTTCGTGCTTGCCCAGCGCCTGGGCAAAACTTACTCCAGGCCGAACTTGTGCTGGCTCCCTGTTTGTGTTCCTGCCCTGTCTTGCCTGCACAATACGCAGTCTAGCGGGACAGCCGCCGTAGATGCCTATGTGGGCCTCTCGGCAGTTGGCACACTTTTTCTCCTCTCTGGGGTTCGGGCATTCGTTGACGTGGTGAGGGCCTGAACATCGTATGCAGGCGGTCTTCCTCTCGCACGCATGGCTCGAGTGGTGGAAGCCCAAGCACCTGTAGCATTGGGCTGGCCCCTCTCTGCCATGGTACGGTTCGATTCTGATCTTGGTGTTGTAGAGGTGGGACACCTCATCAATTTTTGGAAGACCTTCGCCCTCCTTCTCCACTATTACGAGGAATAGTGGCATGGGAGTCCTTACAGGCTCCTTGCCTTCCTCGCGGACTTGCTTGGTCAGCTGGACCACGGTACGCGGCGTAATGCCGTGTTCTTCCGCCAGGCCCACCTTTATGTCCTCTGGGTCGGTGTCAGATCCGAGACCTCGGATGACTCTGCGCACCAGGTTAGGTCGCTGCAGCGAGAACGTGTGGAATTCTATCCCCGCTTCGCGCAGCACCCCCCTGGCGGCTTCATGGTCCTCCGGGGTCGTGGTCTTTAGGATCACCCGACTTGGAAAACGGGTGGCCTGGAAGCTAGCCTGGAGCTTGGCCCTCAGTTCCCTCATAACCTTTATGTGGTTGGGGAACGGGTCCGACACAATTGGCGGGATTCTGGCCGCCTTTTGTGTGCGGGAGCTCTTGGCGTCCGCATGCACTGCAGGGGTGCCGGGAGCAGCACCCTCCGGCTTCGAACCGGAGGGCCTCTTGTGCCTTCCCTGCACGGTGACGAAACCTTCGGCGTCTGTGTCGCTCTCCGGTGGGGGAGTTGAGACGACCTGTAGGGGAGTGATGGTGTTGGAGCTCCCTGGTTTGGG
Source organism: Mantis religiosa (assembly GCA_030765055.1). Taxonomy (NCBI): domain Eukaryota; kingdom Metazoa; phylum Arthropoda; class Insecta; order Mantodea; family Mantidae; genus Mantis; species Mantis religiosa. The sequence continues at coordinate 165,750,259 of CM060953.1, read as the reverse complement.
GACTGGAGAGATCGGGACAGCTATCCCTTGGTTAAGAAGGCGGGAGGCCTTCTTCTGTTTCTTTTGTGCCTGGGCCTTGGCCCTCACGAGGTTCACCCGCGGGCCGGAAGAGGATGAGGATGCAGAGGTTCTACTAGTCATCTCGTCAGGACTTACCTGGCGGCTGGTACTTGGCATGTCTGAGTCTGTAGCAGGTGCCATCCGGCTCCCCACAGAGGGTCGAGCGCTGTTACACGCGCCGATTGGGGCGGACCCCGGGTCCCAACCTAAGTCGGGACCCTTGGCTTTGACCTTGTGGGCCTGCAGTTTCGTCTGTCTGTCTGTCGGTCCCAAGTACTGTGTTCCTCTGGACTCTGGATTTGCTGCTCGCCGCGTTAGCTCTAGCAAGTCTGCTAGGAGAGGGTTGGCTGGGCTGCTGCTGCTTGCCAGTGCAGGAGAAGGCTCTGCTGGCTGGAAGAGGGCAGGCGCTGCTGTGCCTGCAGAAGAAGGCTGTTGCGCAGGCTACGCTGCGTAGAGTGAATGCACTGCTTCGCCGGGCTGCTGCTTCCTTTATGGGCACACTCCAGAGCACGCGTTTTACAGTCCACGTGCTCGTGCCCTGAAGAACTGGCGCAACCGGTCTAGAATGGTGCTTGCACTGCTTCGCCGGGCTGCTGCTTCCTTTATGGGCACACTCCAGAGCACGCGTTTTACAGTCCACGTGCTCGTGCCCTGAAGAACTGGCGCAACCGGTCTAGAATGCTGCTTCTCTCGACGAATAGACTGCACTGAAAGAACTCGAGACGGGCGATGCCGAGCATTCGAGTGACGAGCGTCGAATGAGTCGAATTGGGACGAAAGTAGTTAAATTTCCTGAAGTTATATAAGTTTCTGAATATTTTCGTTCCGTCGTGCAACAGCTCTTCCCCATTTATATCTAATGTTTATTAGAATATGGTTCCAGCTTACTATGTTTCACATTAGGGAATTATTTTTCTATCGAAAAGGAACATGAGTTTAATTATTTTTAAAGCGTTTTAATAAATAAGACGTACTGATGCATGTATACTAAGCAATTCTAACTTGCGCGCCATCTGTACTGTACTATTTTAATTTCCCGTTGCATGAGTCTTCCGCTGTGTCGCTGTGGTCGTAGTTACTCTGTAAACATGCCGGGTATTTCAGCTGCAGCGATTTATTTCTTCGGGCTTAATGTCAGTATTAAAACAGTTTCTTCTGCACCGCGTACATTCATGGCAGGTACAGAAGAATTTGCTTTATGTAAATGTCGCGATTGGACAGTAAATAAATATTTCCGTATCACAAATGCATAAAAAATTTAAAGAAAAGCGTTTTCAACAAAACTTCAAATTGAATGCCGTTTAAATAACAAACTTATATATATTCAGTGTCTTTAAAGAGGACATGTGAAAATCTTAAAAAAATTCACAATAACACACTGCTCCTTAAATTTGTCAAAATATTGACTTTGTCATTTGTTAAAGGAATTGTCCTTATGATTTAGATAAGTACTATACGTTCAAAATATAAGTATCACAAGTGAAATGCATAATAGAAATTTGCAGAGGATGTCCTTAGATCTTCTCATTCTGAAAGACTTCTGTATAAGTGGTAAGGCTAAGAGATAGACAAAATCTTATCACTCGTATAAAGTAGATCTTGTAGCAGCAAAAAAAGTTAGGTTTAATACATTCTACTTTATAGATAGAATCTTTTCAGTTTTACACATCGTTATTTTTCTGAATTTCCCAATAGTTATACTTTTTAATCTGGTTTACTTAGGCCAGAACACAATGTCCTAAGTGATAGACGACTCACGGCTATCGAGAGGAACTGCAGCAACTGCTTTCAGCAAATATAACTATTTGGGAGCTCTTATTTCAATTCAGTTCAGTTTATTAGCCAAAGAATTCGTACAAAACTATAGAATCGTCAATATATTTGGGAGAATAATTCAATCTATTACTTAAACTCAGTTACTATACTAAGATTCCCATAAACTTACAGAAATTACTGTTTATAGTTGGTAGCACTGATACAATGTGTATTATCACAAATCACAACTTATTTATACAGACATTGACACCATTATTCCTATGTTTATGTAATACAAAAGTTATTCAGAATGCAATGGACTTTTGAGGGCATTTTCTGCAGATTTAGCACTTGCATTTCATTTACCATACACATATTTTAAGCATATATTACATTCATTTAATCATTAGAGATATTTATAGTAATTGACGAAACCAAGTCTTTACATTCTTTTACTTAAGTGGCATTGTTTAATTGTAATATTTAATTGAATATATTCAAATGTCGCTGTCGAAGTTACCGACAGTTACCGGCTTTTCAGATTCGGGTTTTGCTGAAAAGTTTTTGTTTTAGATTCCTGAACATTTATTTCCTGTGCAATCTCTACATTCATAGAATACAATTGATAGAAAGCAGGGAGCTGTCCTCTCTACGGACTATGTATGTACGGAAAACCGATTCTGTTCAAATCTCCCGCGTGTTTACAGAGTGGCTGCGATCACAGCGACACAAATGTAGCCTCATGCAACGGGAAGTACACGGAGTATGGTACAGATGTCGCAAAAGTTGAAATTGGTTTGTATCAGTATGTGTTATTTATTAAAACGCTTTAAGAAGTTACATAGCAGATGCTTTACCTTGATGGCAAATGTATACCAAATGAGAATCATAGTAAGCTGGAACAGTATTCTATAAAATGTTGGATATGGTTGGGGAAGACCTATTGTATTTCGGAACGAAAGTATTCAGAAACTTGTATAACTGCAAGGAATTGAAATCAGCACGAGCGAGCGAGCTGTCATTCGTATTTTCCTTCCAATATTTTCCGGAACATTGTCCGATGTCATTCCCATAGCAGGTCGACTAACCTGTAACATTTGAATGAAACTTTAAAGCTGGAAATAGCAATTTAAGTTTTAACAGTATCGAAACGAAATTAAGTATGGATAAAAAGTTCATTAATTTGTAAAATTCGTAAGAATTGAAAGATCTGCAAGGCATATCAAGACAAACTGAACTGTACCTTCATACATATTCATTTATAATTAAATTATTTAGGCCAATATAGTACTTTGTAATGTAGGTATCAAAGATATTTTATATGGAAAAGCAATAGCTTCATTAAGCTTGTTACTTTATTCAATAACGAGTTTTATTTTGCTTGCATTTAGCGTTCATCATCTAAAGCAACCAGGAATACAAAGACAGAAATCTAAAGTGCAGAATTAGGGGAAGTCGTGTATTTTTCTGGTTTTGGGTAGCACAGTGCTCTCTAAGGACGTTATTAATGTAGAAAGAAGTTTATTTTCTTACCTGTACACCACTTTATAGCATATCATCGAATATTTCTTAAAGTTTGACTTTCATTTCAACATCACTGGAAAATTAACAACAACCTTGAGGACTATCATGACTAACATGTTCTAAATTTTCAGGTGAAGTGAAGTTATTTTAGGCAGTTGATTGTCTGTATTGGTTGGTTTTATGTTAATAGTGTTAAATATAAAATATTTGAGTCTTATATAACTGTCCATGTAAGGCAAGCAGTTTCCAGTGTGTATTACTTTAAATACAGCTTTCCTAAATTACAGCAACTTTTAATTGTCATTTGATTTCCTTGTGTTCATATAAAGCAACATTAAGCCAAAATTAAATACTATTAATTTCATTGTGTGTATTATTCAGTTTATAGGCTTTGTACATTCATGGTATAGTTATCCTCCCTGGAAGAGGATTTAAATATTGTAATTGTTTTGTTTTGGGGGTGGGGGTAATTTAGTGGATATAATTAGCTGTCATAGAACACAGAACTTCTTAATTGCTTATTAGCTTCATAGACCTATCTGTTTACATGTTTTCACAAATCTGCAGTTTTTATGCTTTTTTGTTCTATCATGTGTACAAAAATTTATACAAATGTGGAGTTAAGCGACAGCACTTTTGCTGTATTAAGTAATGTAAAATGCATGAATTGTTTATAAGGATATATTTGCAATGTCGCATGGCAGCATCTGTTTTTGAAAGAAAAATACACTGTGTTTGCCTTGTGTATTAATTCCCTTGCTGTGTCAATCCCAAGTATGTGAACTTTCAGGAATACCAAAAAGTGGCTGTGGTTTTGTATAGAATTCAATTCCCTTAGATTTGTGTAGAACTTATATTTTTTTATCTGACAGTATCTCTGTTTACATATAATCTGGATGGCTTAAATTAAAATCTTCGAGTGAGATGCTGGGATATGAACCTTTATATAATTTTGCTTTAAGTTGCTATGATATTTTGAGGAGTTAGGTTCTTTTATGATTAATCACCAATATATAATTATATCAGTGATAAAGAATCTCCTAACAGCATTCAAAAATATGATCTGAAATTCTATTAATTCAATTTTTCTCTATTTTGTTTAATGCAGTAAGCATTATGTAATATTATTGTACACACTACACCAATTGATGTACCTGAATGAGCTTCTTAGAAGAGATATGGTGGGATTAGAATTGATCTTGTAGAAGCTTTAACAAGATTTAAGTGCATTCCCGTGCAATGCAAGAAATTAAGATGTAATTGTGTCATCATTATTATGTGCCACTGTTACTTTCCTTTCTAGTATTTCTCTTATTCTTAAAACATGTGCAATATCAACTGCGGATTTGGTCCGAAAGACAGTGTCCATAATCTCAAATTAGTAAAACCTCATAATAAATAACAGATTATAGTCATTATTCTAGTTAGGATACCTGGCGAGTCACATGCCCCTATTTATCTTTGAATTTATGCAACGTGCTAAGCGACATATGTGACTCATGTCTTTATTGAGTGTCCTCTAATGTATGATTTGCACAACAGCTTATAGAGGACGAGTGGACAACTCAGTGCATAAGTGTTGTATGGAACAGAATAAAATCACTATATATGTCGATTCTAAATCCTTTACCAGATACAGAGAGCTACGTAATACGAACCGGAAAAAATAAAACCAATATTCAAGAAAGGCCGTGAGAAAGCCATAACATTTATAGACCAATAGGTTTGCTTTCAGCTTTTCGTAAAAAATAAGAAAAGAGAATTTACAAGAGGATTATGGCATTTCCTTTACAAATTTAATGAGATTAATAATATTCAACATGGATTCCGAAGAAGGAAATCTACTAGTTCCGCAATAAAAGATTTTGTTAGAAATACTTATGACATGCTGGACCAAAGAGAAGTTGGGATGGGGCTTTCTGCATCTAAGCAAAACTTTTGATGTGTTGATTCATGATATTTTGCTAAATAAGCCGCGCATATATGTATGGTGTTAGGGGGTTTATTTCAATTGGTTTAAGGTATAACTGGATAAGAGAGAACAGGTAAATGAGATCGAGTATTTTTGAAAACGTTCAAAAAGAAATAAAGGAGGAGCTATCACAATAAAGTACCTGTAATATCAGGGGATCCACAAGGATCTACTCTACGTCCGCTGCTATTTTTACCACATATAAATGCAACATGATTCGATCGCAAAAGGCGTGATGATTGAAGCTGCTGATTATTTTCCCACCTTTGGTGACGTTCTAGTAGAAATCTTGTAGATGCCTTGGAGTTCTGAAGCAATGAGCCTTACCTCTGTTCGCAGTCTCGGAGTAAAGGTATCTGATACTGGAATTGTTGGAAAATAAACAACAGTTCTTCTCTTTTAAATATTGCGGGACTTTTCCACAAAACAAATAGTAAACTCTGCTACAGTTTTAAATAACTTAGAAGCTGTCCTTCCACAAACAATTGTTGTTGCATATTTCTGTCGCACGCAGATGTATTCACAGCTACACATTTTTATTGACGATCGCAGAATGGCACAAAAACACGTCTTACTATCAAGACCGTCGTTTGCAAAGTGACGCCAAGCTCTCTGATTTTTCTGGGTTCTCTGCACACGATGTTTCTAGAACAACTAAATTACTTCTCTTTAATTGGTTCACGTCACCACATTACGTAATTACATTATTGTAATTCCCAATAACAACAATACTAAATAACGTTTAACTTGCGTCGTATTACTCCGTGGCCTACAAAACTTCACATTTCCTATTTTATAAAAATTACTTTTTCCAGAGCAACTCAAAATAAATTCTTAACCGTCACAAAATGATCTACTGATGTAGGTAAATTGTAGGTGAGAAAGAAAACTTCCTTCTACATTATTAATGTTCCTAGAGATCACTGCTCATCCAAAAACCATAAATATACACAATTTCCACTAATTCTGCACTTTCGATTTCTGCCTCCGCATTCCTGGTAGTTTGAGATGATGACCGCTAAAAACAAGCTGAAAACATCGTTATTCACATAATAATTAAGTCACAAGGTTCATGGAACTAATGCTTTTACATATAAATCATGTTTGCTACAGTCGCGTACGCATTGTTGAGACGAGGCGGCGCGAGGAATGAGTTCAAAAAGATGGGCAGAGCAATGCGGAGATAAAAGCTCGCCAAAACAGGCTCGGAGGTAGTTGGATTACTGGAGAGTTGGTCTTTATTCTAGCACCGTCTTGATTGTTTGAGGACATTCCGGACAGTGAGTAAGCTATAAATAAGGAAGCCGCAGCTCCTCAATAGGACATTCGTAATTCGTGTGCGTGAACAGGTCTAAAAGTGAACACTTTTGGTCATGACCTTGCAAGTTATGTGTGTATGTGACGTAATTCTGCTACCATAAAGGTTGAAAAAGTGTGTTTCTACGGAAATTAATAGCAATTTGTATACTTTAAACCAGGACTTTCAATTTTACGAATACACAAGGTCAAAATACCTAAATTATAACGTGTTATATTGAACGAGAGAACTTAGTTATAAATGAATATGTACGAAACTGCAATTCAGTTTATGTTATGCTATTAATTTTTGGCATTTTCCTAGATGCTAAATCTTCTTTAGCAATAGGTCTTTCTGAAAATCTGTTCCCTGGCATCTTGCTGCTCATTGTCCCTCGCAGGCTTTTCAAAACTTTCAATTTTACAAATTGATGAACAATTTATTCGTTCTTCCAACTTAGTGTCCCAATCTCATCGTACACTGAACTCAAATAAGGTACAAAATGCGCCAATAAAATTATCCTATCGCTTCATATACAGCAATGAATGAAAAACGTAGAATAGTTATAAGGAATATATGCACCAAAGAGGTCCAGAGGTAGTCCTAGTCGGGCGGGGCTTTCCCCGTCCGGGTGTCATATGCCGCAGTACCTAGCCGCTTTGCGGCTTAACCTGCGAAATGAACTAGTAGATCCATGTTCTGCTGGGGTGTTTGAATTTGTTTACTGTTTGAAATTTTGGAGAGGTTTGGAATGGGTTGCCCCTCTTTGTCGTGGGCAGCTGTACTTAATCGTTCTCCCTTTTTGGGAGACACGAATTAATTTTTTGCCCCGTTTTGGATACGGGTTGTGTAGCGCTTGTCCTTTGGCGTAGAAGTTGTTCCCAGAGACATCTGGGGTTTTCCTTGGGTTACCCAAGGGGTCCCACGACATCTCTCGGCAGTCTGAAGGACGGCAAGCGCCTTTGATCTCTCGGGTCATACCTTCCCAGGGAGTTCACTAAAGGGTTGGGGTGAATTTGGATTTTCTCGTACATTGATCGTGCCCTCTCGCGAATGACATCGACAATGTACGGGATCTGGGAGTGCTCATGTAGGATATGAGCCGGGAATCTCCAGCCTGTATCGTAGATGATGCGTAGTGCCTTGTTCTGCAGCGTCTGGAGTCTGACGAAAGTGATATTAGCCACTGTTCACCAGATCTCACAGCCGTACAGAATCATAGGCGGAATGATCGCCCGATACAGTTGGAGTTTGAGACGGATCGGCATGGTTGATCTGAAGATAGGGTATAGGCTCCGGAGTGCGACGTGCCCCAGCTGGACCTTGCCCTTGACGTGCGGAACGTAAGTTAACTTGCGGTCCAGCGTCACCCCGAGATACTTCGCCGTTTGCACCCAAGGGATTCGACGGCGCCGTAAAACGAAGTTCTGCTGCAACCGGTTGGCTATGGTTTTCGCCAGGAGAATAGCAGAGCTCTTCTCCGGGTTAATTGCCATTCGCCATTTTGCGCTCCATTCGCCAATGGCCCGGAACTGGGTTTGGATTTGCCGGAAGCTGTACCGTGTATTCCTATTGACTGCGAAGATCATGAGATCGTCCGCATACTGACAGGTTTGGGTGTTGTGATGAGTTGGGATGTCGGCCATGTAAGCTGCGAAGAGCGCCGGCGACAGCACGCTGCCTTCCGGTACTCCAGCGCCAATGGGCCGCTCGGTGGACAGCTTCCCCTCCATCTTTACTCGGAAGCTTCGGTTTCCGAGGAAACCGGCCACCAAGGAAATGTATGGACGGGGAATTTCATGCTCCAGGAGTTTGTAAATGAGTCCTTCATGCCAGGTAGTGGCGAATGCCTTCTCCACGTCGAGCAGCACTGCTACCGTTTTAGACCTTTCCTGGAAACCCAGGGAGGCCTTCTCGGCAACCCGCAGTAGCTGCTCGGTCGTGGAGTGGCCAGAACGGAAGCCAAACTGGTGTTCCGGGATTAGGCCCCTTTCCTCCAGATGAGGAAGGAGCCGGGAGAGGAGCAGTTTTTCGAATACCTTCGATAAAACTGGGAGAAGGCTGATTGATCTGTAGCTGGAAGGAAAAACCGGATTTTTCCCCGGCTTTAAAACGCACACCACGCGCGCCTCCTTCCAGATAGCTGGAAAGTGTCGCATGTATAGGCACGCGTTATAAATCCGGGTTAAGTGAATCACGGCTCTTCGTGGAAGGTGCTTGAGCATTTCCGCTGTCACACGGTCCTGCCCAGGTGCTTTGTTGGTTCTTAGAGAGTTAAGCGTGGTCGCTAACTCTCTAGGGGTAACGATGGGAATGTGGAACTCCTCGTGGTCAGGGGGCGGAGCTTCTAGGAAGTCCTCCACCACCTGTTCCACGAGGTCAGCATGGTCATCGTCCATTGGCTCTACCCTGGGTTGGAATTGAGCCTCCAGATAATCTGCTAGCGCCTCTGCCTTTTCTTTCGACTCGTAGACGAGTCGACCTCTAGGGCTATGTAGGGGGTGCTGGTGTACGGTTTTGTCTTTCCGCAGGCTACGAACTATTCGCCATGGTTTTCTCTCCTGGAGATTGGTTTGCCTTAACATGTTTTCCCAGGCCTCTTTGCGGTGTGCTCTTAGGATTCGTCTTGCCAGGGATTTGAACCTCTGGTGTACTTCTCCTATCCTGGGATGGCGAAATCTCTGCCACAGCTTTCTTACGGCGTTTTTAGCCCTTATGAGTTGTTTGATGGGTCCTGGGATATCTGTGGGGTTTGGCGTGTCTATTGGGATGCGGTGTGTGTGAGCACGGACCGCGTTGAGGATGGATGTGGAGAACTCCCTGGCTGCCGCCTCGAGCGACTCCACAGAGTCGATTCGAGGGCAGGCTTCCACGGAGTTTTGGATGTGAAGAATGGCGGCATCCCAGTCGACTTCATCCACCCAGTCAGCCGTTGCCAGAGCTGCGACGGTAACGTCTGAATTGATCACAACTGGGTTGTGGTCAGAATCCAGAGCATTCACCGCCGTGAGGTCCAGATGAAATGGAATATTCTTGGTGATTGCGAAATCTATGACGTCCGCCCTGCCACGAGGCGGGAAGTGCGTTGGACCCCGCGGGCCATGCGCATGAAGGGTTGGGTCTCCGCAGATGAAGCGGTAGATGCTCCTTCCCCTATCATTCTGGGTTCGGCTGTTCCATCCTGGGTGTTTGGCATTGAAGTCACCGGCTATGCACACTCGGTGGTCTAGGTTGAGGAGTGCCCTGTAATCCGCTTCATAGAAGGGATGGTTGGGCGGGTCATACACCGCCACAAGCACTAGGTCTGAACCGCCCAAGGAGAGCCTTATGGCGGTCGCCTCCAAGTGTTGAAGCGGGGGGATGGTAATGGGAGTATGGGTGATGTGATTTTTGATGAATATAGCTGTACCGCCGCCCCGCCGGCCGACTCTATCGGCTCGGTGGACGGCGTAACTTGGCAGGTTAAATTGTACCCCAGCATGCAGATGCGTTTCGCATACCATAAGGAGGTCAATCCCGTGGTCACTTACAAACTCCAAGATGCCCGGTCTCTGTTCCCGGACTCCGTTTGCGTTCCAGAACGCGGCTCTCAATGTTCGCTGAGTTCTTCTCAACGCCATTTACGAGCTGGAGTCAGGGAAGAGGAGCCGTGCAGTCTGTTGCATAATGCTGTGCTTTTGCAGAGCAGGGATGCGGGGATCTGTCAGTTGCTCCCTGCAGCGCCTCAGAATGGGGAGGGAGCGATGAATTAGTTCGGCGAACCAGGCAGAAAGCTCATGGAACTCCGCCAAGTCCTCGTTTGAGACGCCAGTGTCCCAAATCGGCGCGGGTGTTGTAGCGAGGGGTGCCTCTCCCTCATTGGCTGTTGCAGCCACTGTAGCTGGAACCGGTAGAGGGGGGAGAGCAGTTGCAGCAGGGCCGCTCTGTCTCCCCGCAGATTCTTGGGCTGGTTGCCCGGCCGTTGCTGCCGCAGTTGCCGGCGGTTTCTCCCGCCGGGCTGCGGTGGCCTTCTTCTGGCGAGGAGGCCGTTGTGGCATTGCTGCAGATGCAGCTGGTGGTTGTTTTGCGGTAGATCCAGAGCTTACTGACTGGGTCGCTGCCGGAGTATGGCTTGCCTCGGCCTGCTGCAAACCCTTTTTCGTGCTTGCCCAGCGCCTGGGCTAAACTTACTCCAGGCCGAACTTGTGCTGGCTCCCTGTTTGTGTTCCTGCCCTGTCTTGCCTGCACAATGCGCAGTCTAGCGGGACAGCCGCCGTAGATGCCTATGTGGGCCTCTCGGCAGTTGGCACACTTTTTCTCCTCTCTGGGGTTCGGGCATTCGTTGACATGGTGAGGGCCTGAACATCTTATACAGGCGGTCTTCCTCTCGCACGCATGGCTCGAGTGGTGGAAGCCCAAGCATCTGTAGCATTGGGCTGGCCCCTCTCTGCCATGGTACGGTTCGATTCTGATCTTAGTGTTGTAGAGGTGGGACACCTCGTCAATTTTGGGGAGACCTTCTCCCTCCTTCTCCACTATTACGAGGAATAGTGGCATGGGGGTCCTTACGGGCTCCTTGCCTTCCTCGCGGACCTGCCTGGTCAGCTGGACCACGGTACGCGGCGTAATGCCGTGTTCTTCCGCCAGGCCCAACTTTATGTCCTCCGGGTCGGTGTCAGAGCCAAGACCTCGGATGACTCTGCGCACCAGGTTAGGTCGCTGCAGCGAGAACGTGTGGAATTCTATCCCCGCTTCGCGCAGCACACCCCTGGCGGCTTCATGGTCCTCCGGGGTCGTGGTCTTTAGGATCACCCGACTTGGAAAACGGGTGGCCTGGAAGCTAGCCTGGAGCTTGGCCCTCAGTTCCCTCATAACCTTTATGTGGTTGGGGAACGGGTCCGACACAATTGGCGGGATTCTGGCCGCCTTTTGTGTGCGGGAGCTCTTGGCGTCCGCATGCACTGCAGGGGTGCCGGGAGCAGCACCCTCCGGCTTCGAACCGGAGGGCCTCTTGCGCCTTCCCTGCACGGTGACAAAACCTTCGGCGTCTGTGTCGCTCTCCGGTGGGGGAGTTGAGACGCCCTGGAGGGGGGTGATGGTGTTGGAGCTCCCTGGTTTGGGGACTGGAGAGATCGGGACAGCTATCCCTTGGTTAAGAAGGCGGGAGGCCTTCTTCTGTTTCTTTTGTGCCTGGGCCTTGGCCCTCACGAGGTTCACCCGTGGGCCGGAAGAGGATGAGGATGCAGAGGTTCTACTAGTCATCTCGTCAGGACTTACCTGGCGGCTGGTACTCTGCTTGCCTGAGTCTGTAGCAGGTGCCATCCGGCTCCCCACAGAGGGTCGAGCGCTGTTACACGCGCCGATTGGGGCGGACCCCGGGTCCCAACCTAAGTCGGGACCCTTGGCTTTGACCTTGTGGGCCTGCAGTTTCGTCTGTCTGTCTGTCGGTCCCAAGTACTGTGTTCCTCTGGACTCTGGATTTGCTGCTCGCCGCGTTAGCTCTAGCAAGTCTGCTAGGAGAGGGTTGGCTGGGCTGCTGCTGCTTGCCAGTGCAGGAGAAGGCTCTGCTGGCTGGAAGAGGGCCGGCGCTGCTGTGCCTGCAGAAGAAGGCTGTTGCGCAGGCTACGCTGCGCAGAGAGAATGCACTGCTTCGCCGGGCTGCTGCTTCCTTTATGGGCACACTCCTGAGCACGCGTTTTACAGTCCACGTGCTCGTGCCCTGAAGAACTGGCGCAACCGGTCTAGAATGCTGCTTCTCTCGACGAATGGACTGCACTGAAAGAACTCGAGACGGACGATGCTGAGCATTCGAGTGACAAGCGTCGAATGTGCACCAAAGAAGTACAATTTATTCCAATTATATAAGTATCTATACTCTTTCGCTCTGAAGTAAAAAAGCTCCTCCCTATTTATATCCAATTTTTATTGGAATATGGTTCCAGCTTACCTTGTTACACATTTAGGATATAGTCTCCATCAAAGCAAAACACCAGTTTAGTAAATTTTAAATCGATTTAATAGATAAGATATACTGATATATTCTTACAAAATATATCCAACTTGCGCGTCATCTGTACCATACTACTTGTACTTCCGTTGCATGAGACTTCCACTGTGTCGCTGTGATCGCAGCTACTTATTAAACATGCCGGATATTTGCCTACACCGGTTTTCTTCTTCGGGCTTAATTTTAGAATTAAAATAGTAATTCTGTACCGCGTACATACATGGCAGGTGAAGGAGTTGCTTTAATTCAATGTCGAGATTGCAAAGGAAATAAATATTTTCGGATCTCAAATGAATAAACAATTTCAAGAAAGTGTTTTCTACAAACCTTTAAGTTGGAAAGACGTTTACATAAGAAACTTATATATAGGTTCAGAGTCTTTAAAGACGACATGTGAAGATTTTCGAGAATATATAACAATAACATACGGAACTATAAATTTGTTAAAAATTTTTACTTTGTTATTTGTTAAAAGAATAAACCTAATGATTTAAACAAGTACTCTATGTTTAAAACATACGTATAACAAATGAAATGCATAACCCAAATTTGCAGCAGATGTCCACAGAAGATGTTTTCATTCTTAAAGACATCTATATAAGTGGTAAAGCTAAGAGATAGACAAAATCTTATTAGTCGTATAACGTATACCTTATTGCAGTGTAACATGTATAAGACATTTTATTTTTTAGAGTAACTCATTTATGATTTCCACTTGATTATTTTTCTGAATTTCCCAATAGTTATACTTTTCTAACCTGGGTTACTGCGGCCACAACACAATGTCCTAAGTGCTAGACGACTCACGGCTATCGAGAGGAACTGCAGCAACTGCTTTCAGCAAATATGAATATTGTCACCCGAACGTCGGAACTGCCTATAGAACCGACCGGCAGCAGCAGGAGACGGTAGGCGTTCGCCACGCCCAGTCATTTGTCTTATAGCGGTAACGAGGGTTGGCTGGAAAAACATCACTCTGTCGTCTCTTTTCGCTCCACCTGAGTGCACGAACTTACGGAATATTTCATCTAATCCAGAACATTCTAGATCGGCCGTGTGCCCTATATAAGCAACACGTCGGGTTGGAGGAGAATCAGTGCAGGGCAAGCAGCGAAGTAGCGCCGTGTTAGTGAACGGACGAGAAGACTGTGTGCGTGCAACGGAAGAATTTACCTAATTGTGAGCGCACAGGGAACTGCAGCGGACGAACTGGTGAATTGTAATTGTGTGCATTACGTAATTCTGAGTAATCGGCAAGTGTTCAACTGTAAGTTGGTGGAAATAAAGAACATTGTTGAGTTTGTGTAATTGGACTTTTCATTTCACGAGCCCATAAACTCACAATATTTGAGAATTCTTATTTTAATTAAATTCAGTTTATTAGTCAGAGAATTCTTACAGAACTATAGAACCGTCAAAATATTTGGGAGATTATTACACAATATTTAGAATCTATTACTTAAAATTGTTTACTGTATCAAGATTAGCATAAACTTACACAAGGTACAGTTTATGCTCGGTAGCACCAATACAATGTGTACAATCACAAATCACAACTTATTTATACAGACATTGCCACTATTATTGCTATGTTTATAGGTACAAAAATATAAGCTGGGACAAACATTTTGATAGGTTAGCAGTGAATCTGAGCCGAGTTTGCTTTCATCTCTATCAGCTGAGAGCTTCGGTAACCGTCAATCACTGAGAACGTGCTAATTTGCTTATTTCTAACATCTACTGTTATACATTGTAACACTGTGGGTAAGTGCTATAAGATAGTATTTAAGGAACGAAAGAAGACTAATAATTATGTATTATATTCCAAAATCAGAAGGCTGCAGAAACCATTTCAGGAATTTCAATTTCTGGATCCCACCAAGTATATATATATGAAACAGTAATTATTACTGATAGCAAGGCAAATAAAACAAATTATAACAGATATGTTGAAATACACAATCATAAGGCACGTAATGGACTTAAATTTCACACATATATTCATAACACTAACCTATTTTAAACTCTTTACAGTACATTTTTTTAAACTTATATAAAAATTGAAGTTCATTCATTCACCGAAAGCATCTCTCATAACTTCTCTCATTAGCTGTGTTCGTCTAGTAGATAAGACATTGTTCGTGGGCGCAATAAGTCAGATTATAAAAAATATACCTATTGGGAAATACAGAAGAATAACAGAGTAAATGCGAAAGTTTTCGCTCTCATCAGACATAAATTGTATGTTACAACAAAATCTACATTATATGTGTAGTAACATTTTCCCTAGCACTTACAGTTATGTTGTCATACAGAAGTCGTTTATAACGAAAAGGATTTCTCAGGACGTTTTCTGCACATTTGAGAGACACATTTCTTTTGTCATATATGCATTTTAGACATATAGTACTTTAATTAAAATCGATAGAGCTGTTTATGACAATTGACGAAGGCAAAGATTTTGAGAAGCTTTTCATTTGTGGGGCGACTTTTTTAAATATATTCTTAAAATTCAACACTTGTCACCCTTGAAGATGCAGAACCAGTAAGCTAGTTTGGTATTTATAGGATTTCCAGCTTTAAGTTTCGCTAAAAATGTGGTTTCTAGATTCAGGTGATCCCAGAATCTTGTCATTGCTAGAATGCAAATCTTCTTCCACATATTATATATGTACGTGGTACAGAAAGAATTATTTTAACGCTAAATTGTTTCCCGAAGAAGAAAACCAGTGCAATCGTGTAGTTCAAATGTCCCGCGTGTTTACTGAATGACTGCGAGCAGAGCACACAGTGGAAGTATCATGTAACACGAAGTACACGTTTTACGCTATAGATGGCGGGCAAGCTTTAATTGTTTTGTATACATAAATATGTCTTAGTTATTAAACTTACTATCTACAGAATTACAATGGTACTATTTGCTTTTTGTGCCTAGCGTGTCGCAAATTTGAGCGATAGTAGGATCGACCTATATTTTATACAATAATCGATGCAGAGCGACAATAACTACTGTGTGTCAGAGAAAAGGTCTGCAAAAACTTGTATTAGTCTAACAAATTCAACTTCTTTTCTTTATATTTTGATTCTTAATGCCAAAGTGACCTGTTTAATGAATGGGATAGGCTATTAAATATGAACAGACTGTTGTGTAATAGATGTTCTCTCTAACAAATACTGGAATTGCTGACTTTCCTTAAGGCAAGGTTACACAAGAAACGTTTATTCAGCTTCCAGCACCTCAAGTTTTCATATTATGAATATTTGAATATCTAGAAAACAAAAATAGTATTTTACACTCTCTTTATCCAAAGGAAACAATGGTTAATGTTCAGATGGTATTTATCTTTGAAAATTGCTACTGTTTGCCTATATTTCTGTAGGTGACTTACACGATTTTAATTTTACTGTTTGATATATGGTACATGTGTGTCGTATTATTTTGAAGGCAATAATACTGATTCAAGGATTGTAGCTTTCACTGTTAGAGAGCAGTAACTGTAGAAATTGTGAACATGCAGAAAAATGTATTGTGTTCAGTTTGGGACTACTGTAATTGAAAATGTGATGTAGAATTCGGAAACGATGCCAATGGTTGGAACAAATAACGTTAAATAGTACTAAAATAGAATTAAATCGGCCTACTAAACTTACGAGACATTTATATGTTCTTATTAATATTGTGTGATCTACAGACGCAATATATCTTCATAGAATTACGATAAGAGAATGAATAAAAACGATCTATAAGATTGTAGAAGTTGCTGCAGCAATACATTAACAGGACATTTATTGATTACTTACAAGAAAATCATACTGTGCCAATAGAAAATGTGTCAATAAATTTTCGGGTTATTTGTAAATATTTGTATTAATCAACACGGAGTGAATTACGAGGTAGAATCCAAGCGATGTACGTCTTCGGTAAAGTGTGTGACATGTATTTGGATGCCGTGGGTTTTGTCCTGGGAGCCCCGAAAGGTTTAGTCCCACGCGGGTAGTGTTGAGTGAGCTCGGATGAGTGCAAACTTAAAACATCGGAGACCAAGTCTTTGCTTGCATTTGTTGTTATTGGAATCTGATCGCCCTATCAGTCTCTCTCCTACTTCCTTCCGTTCACGTTAGAACCACAAAGGACCGAAAGGACAATTTAAGAATGTTCTGTTCCGTTGTGGGTGCTCTCTCTTACCTTCCTTGATAGATTCATCCAACGGCCAAGACGCCGTCCTTTATCAAGGACATTATATATTAGTACACTAAGACAGCACAGTTTTCGAACACTTAACAATTTGGAGCGCTACAGGACGATAGATTATCCGACAATCTATTGTTACTGTTTTAACTTAGTTTAACATTTAAACTTGTAACTAGACCGCGAACAAAGTGCAGTTCGAGGCGTGGCTTACCAACTCTAGCTTTCCCCCTCCACACTTATTACAGGTTGATTCTCCACCATCGCGCGAGCTGCACTGTTCATCTGTTTCACTCGCCTTCGCATTCACTGTTACATTCACTCTTTGCATTTTCTACGGAATAACTGCTTAGCTCCTCAGTGTTTAAAGAAACTGTTTTTCTTATTTTAACAACCACAAATGTTAAAAATGATACACAGTTTTTATGTTTTATGAGTGGGTAATATTACTCACTTATATTCTAGAACTTAAGTGAGTAATCCTAAACATTGGAAATTAATTGTTCTTTCACCATAGCGTGTGTAGGATGCACAATGTAAGCGTAGAGCCAGACTGAAAAATTCAATGCCATTGCCGGGATTTGAACCACGGATCTTCTGGTCTCCGTCCAGTCACTCTAAACCACTGTGCTAATTGGCCAACGTGCCAACATGACATTAAATTCTCCATTTCATAGCGCGTCCTACACATGGCTAGTGTGAAAGAACAATTAATTTCCATTAATTGTACCTAATAGTGGTCCGAACTACATATAAAACCCGGGTCTTAAAGTACTTACAGCATAGTAAGTTGCCATTAAGGTAGTTGTCTCATGTGTTTATGAGAACTCCTAGTGGTTTACCTGGAAAACACGAGTCAGTAGGAGAATGTTCAATATTACCTACTCATAACAAATCAAAACTATGATTCTACCTATATCTTGATCGATTACAAGGTCATGTCGGAGATAATTATTTTCTGTTAACTTTGAAAATCAATAGAGCATTAAAATACGCGCATTTGGTGTGTTTTGCGCTCTAGCGTATGCAGGAAGGGAGGGGTGGTTACCTGATGCTTGGTTGGCGAGTAGGCTCCCCCGCGCTTGCGCTCATCGACTGCATTTTGTTTGCCATTGGTGGCTAGCTTCTTTGAAACAATTGGTGATCAACAATGAAGTACACTCGTTTACTTTTGTGTGTAGGATTTTACTTTGGTTTGTCTTTTTATTCACACAATGACGCTATATACGAGGGCCGTTTTTTTTCAACCTCCGATAGGCTATAAATAAAACACAAGTTCATATAAAACAATAATTTTATTACCAAAAGAATAGTACACTTATGTTTACTTTTCGACATAATCACCGAAGAGATTGAGGCATTTGTCATATCTGTGGACAAGCTTTTCAATTCCCTCTTCAAAGAAAGTTGCCGCCAGTTAATTCAAGTAGTCCTTGACGTTCGTTTGAAGGTCCTCATTGGTTTGAAATCGAAACTTGAAACTTCTGGAAACTCCATAGACAAAGCAGTGATGGTGAATCTGCGGTTTTCTTTAACCATTCTGTCAACTCGTTGAACAAGGTCATCTGAAACGACAGATTTGCGTCCTTGACCCCCTTCATCATGCACATCATTACGACCATCTTAAAACTTTCGACACCATTCACGAACAACAACATCACTCATGAAGTTTTCGCCATACACACGACTCATCCTCCGATGGATTTCTGCAGCACCATGGCCTTCAGCTTGTAGAAAACGAATTACACTTCGCAATTCGCACTTGGCGGGAGCATCAATAATGGCGGCCATGTTTACGTGGCTGTAGCACAACGCCGACTGACGACTGAATGTCAACAATGGCGGAGTGTGTAGTGCGAGAGCTGCGCAGTCGCCGACAGCGCATACCCGCTTTCTGCTGCCCGCGTAGCGTCGGCATGGAGCGATCGGAGGTTGAAAAAAAAAACAGCCCTCGTATAATGGCATCTAACACGTCCTCTCATACCGTTAAGGAATTACTGGGAGCTTCACAACATCGGACACATTTAAGATGCAGCCTCTTTGTCAGGTGTACTTCAGGGAGAAGATAAAGCCAAGACGTAAACAGATGTGAGCATCGAACCCCACATCAATAACTAGCCGTGCTCTTCCTGCTTGTATATGCATTAATTGTTCCAACTTTCTTCCAATTTGTTACAGAATATCGCTATACCCCAGAGCTGTCAAATGTGTACAATTGATAAACAGATTCCACAGTTCCTCTCGATAGCCCTGATCATCTACTAATTAGGACAGTGATTGTGACCGCAATAACACAGGTGCGAATCCTGGTCACCGTAGAGGCCCTTCTTGTTCTAATCCGAGCTGTACAAATGTTACGTATATTTAAATGTTTTGTGAAGAAAATACAAATTAAATAGACAAGTTTGAATATTGTGACTTTGTGGGTTCGTGGAATAAAAAGTCCAGTTACACCACTCGAAAATGTTCTTTATTTCCACCGACTTACAGTTGAACACTTGCCAATTACACAAAATTACGTAATACACCAATTACGATTCACCAGTTCGTCCGTTACCGTTCAGATGCACGTACACAATTACACACAGTCTCCCCGTTCATTAACACGGCGCTAGCACGTCAAACACTGACTAACTCTTACACCAAGAACTGCGACCAACTCACTGACTGACTACCAAAACCAACTCAAACCAACAACTGCCTGACTAACTAGCTGCAGCCCTTTTTATAAGCATCTCGCCGTCTTCCAGACGTTTCCAGATGATGAAAGTTCCCGTAATTTCTGGAACCAGGTGGAAGGGAAATAGACCTCCCAGTTATGTTTCTTTCCCCGGTCGCCCCTGTCACCACTACAAGACAAACGAGGGGAGGGCGTAGCTAACATTGACCTCCCCCGTCTTCCGCTCGCAGCTGCTTTACAGGGTGTTCCAAACGGTCGCGTTACACTGCTCCCTCCTCAAAGCTGTTCGCCCTCGAACAGCCCCATCGTAGCGTGCGAGGCGGTCCAGGTGTACCACCAGCATCTGCCCGGAGTCTGAGCCAGAAGTAGCGCTGCCGTTTGTGAATCATTCGGTTCGCTCCCAGGTGTCCTCCCGAAGTACCGGCGTGCACTTCCTCCAAGACTTCCGGGACCTTGCTCCGGGGAAGTACCAACTGTCCTCTCTGCGCCTTCCCATCGGGTGACTCCCATACCCGGAACAGCACGCCCTCTCCGATCTTCAACGAGTCCCATTGGGCCCAGTGCGACTTGTAGGTGGCGCTCCTCGGTGCGATGTCCTCCCAGGTTGGCCTCGTCCCTGCGTCCACTTCCCTCAAGAGTGGCCCCAAGTCTGCGTCCGCCAGCTGCTCCCTCCTCAGGCCTGCGCTATCCCAGCCTTCAGCAGGCACTGCCACAACTACTCGGACTGCTGCGGCACGCTCCTCCTCTTCCACTCTTGTGCGCTCGTGGCCGTCCTGGATCTGCGGTAGGACACCTCCAATGTAATGGTCGCTAGCGTCGTTGTCCACAATGAAGGCGCCACCCGGTTGTGGGAAACCCAAAATTGGAGCACTGCACAGGGTCCCCTTCGGGTGCTGGAAAGCGTCTTCGGCGTCCTCCGTCGACACATAAGGCCGGTTTTCCTCCGTCAGGCGGGTGAGGGGTTTTGCGATGTTGTCGGCCTTTTCCTCTAAATCATTAAGGCGGTCGTCTACTTGACCCTTCCGCTTGCCCAGGTTCGCGACGTCATCCCTCACGCCGGTCAAACGTTCCTCAAACTTTGCGGCGAGAGCCTCGTTCGCCGCCCTCATTTCCGTGGTCAGTTCGGCCATCTTTGAGGTCATTGTCGTGGCCAAGTTGTTGTTAGCCGTTTCCGTCTTCGCTGTTAATTCGGCCTTCATTTCTTCCGTCTTCGCTGTTAATTCGGCCTTCATTTCTTCCATCTTCCCGGTGATGTTGTCGTTGGCCGTCTTCACTTGTTTCAACTCGGCGGTGAGGCTGTTTTTTGCCGCTTCTGTTTTTGTTATTAACTCGTTCATCTTCGCCAAAAGCATTTCCACTGCGGATTCCATGGCTGTAATGTTCGGTGCTGTTGTCTTCCCGCTTCCTGACACCAGTGTGACTTTGTGTTATATCCCACTTCTGACGCCAGTGTGACTTTGTGGGTTCGTGGAATAAAAAGTCCAGGTACACCACTCGAAAATGTTCTTTATTTCCACCGACTTACAGTTGAACACTTGCCAATTACACAAAATTACGTAATACACCAATTACGATTCACCAGTTCGTCCGTTACCGTTCAGATGCACGTACACAATTACACACAGTCTCCCCGTTCATTAACACGGCGCTAGCACGTCAAACACTGACTAACTCTTACACCAAGAACTGCGACCAACTCACTGACTGACTACCAAAACCAACTCAAACCAACAACTGCCTGACTAACTAGCTGCAGCCCTTTTTATAAGCATCTCGCCGTCTTCTAGACGTTTCCAGATGATGAAAGTTCCCGTAATTTCTGGAACCAGGTGGAAGGGAAATAGACCTCCCAGTTATGTTTCTTTCCCCGGTCGCCCCTGTCACCACTACAAGACAAACGAGGGGAGGGCGTAGCTAACATTGACCTCCCCCGTCTTCCGCTCGCAGCTGCTTTACAGGGTGTTCCAAACGGTCGCGTTACAATATGTTCAAAACAAAAGTACGGTGTGTTTCATTGTCTATAACTGAAATGTAAAAATTCCACTCATATATTCGTATTATTACTCCCAAATATCCACAGAAGCCCGGTTTATGCAGTAAAACATATAGCATGGGGTACAAGGAGTAGACTTAAATCAGTCTACCAAATCTTCTAGTGCAATGTGTCGTAAATTAAAATGTTATATAAACCTGATCCCTCTGACGAAAGCCTTTTCTGAGCAACTCGGTGATGAAACCAGATTATCAAGTTTTCAGTCGCAACGTATCTCTGTCGGCGGGCTGCCTGAAAACTGTAAATTTATGGATCCCTCACTTCATTCGTTCCTCCTGGGTGTAGTAGAAACAAAAGATCTCTCTTGATTCAATGTTCTGTTCCCTGATTAAGGCTTATATATTTGTATTGAATGGTAAAGTTAAAAACGAAAGATTTCTAAGGCAGACTCGGTGTAAGTGGGCCGCTAACTTCATCAGCAGTATTTGTTAAACACACGATTTGAATATTCAGAAATTATTTTGTCATTGGTGGTGCTTAGTTGAATTGCTATGCACCTCGAATTCTGATCTTGTATTTATTTATTTTATTTAACACAGTATACATTTCGTTGCGTTTCCTTCCTATCTATCTATCTGATATGTCCTTACTACTGTCCAAACTACCAGATTGTTCTTGATTATAATAATAATAATAATAATAATAATAATAATAATAATAATAATAATAATAATAATAATAATAATAATAATAATAATAATAATAATAATAATAATAATAATAATAATAATAATAATAATAATAATAATAATAATAATAATAATAATAATAATAATAATAATAATAATAATAATAATAATAATAATAATAATAATAATAATAATAATAATAATAATAATAATAATAATAATAATAATAATAATAATAATAATAATAATAATAATAATAATAATAATAATAATAATAATAATAATAATAATAATAATAATAATAATAAT
Source organism: Mantis religiosa (assembly GCA_030765055.1). Classification (NCBI taxonomy): domain Eukaryota; kingdom Metazoa; phylum Arthropoda; class Insecta; order Mantodea; family Mantidae; genus Mantis; species Mantis religiosa. Next base: position 165,727,805 of record CM060953.1, on the reverse strand, counting down.
AATAATAATAATAATTAATAATTAATAATTATAATAATTATTATAATAATAATTAATAATTATAATAATAATTATTATAATAATTATTATAACAATTATTATTATAATAATTATTATAACAATTATTATTATAATAATTATTATAACAATTATTATTATAACAATTATTATTATAATTATTAATTATTATAATAATAGTAATAGTAATCATCTTCACCTTCATCTTCACCTTCACCTTCACCTTCACCTTCAACTTCAACTTCACCTTCACCTGCATCTTCATCTTCACCTGCATCTTCATCTTCTTCATCTTCTTCATCTTCTTCATCTTCTTCATCTTCTTCATCATCATCATCATCATCATCATCATCATCATCATCATCATCATCATCATCTTCTTCTTCATCATCATCATCATCATCATCATCATCATCATCATCATCATCATCTTCATCATCATCTTCATCATCATCTTCATCTTCAACTTCATATTCATCATATTCATCATCTTCATCATATTCATCATCTTCATCTTCATCATCATCTTCATCAGCTTCATCATCATCATCATCATCATCATCATCATCATTGTTGTTGTACTGAAGCATGTTGTAATATGCGAGTTATTTTCTGTTTTATTTTATTTAATGTTGTAGTTCCGTGCACCTTTATTACTGTAGTTACCCTGGTTTGAAAAGGACAATCATTAGGGAATTCAGAAAAATAACAAAGAGGAAATCTGAAATAGTTCATCCTAAAAAGTGAAATGAATCACACGTAAATAGTATGCTACAACGAGATCTACGTTATACGTGTAGTAAGGTTTTGTCTATCACTTAGAGTTTGCCAGCGATACTGAAGTCGTTCATAATGAAAAGGTCTTCTGTTTATTTTAATACTGAAAATAGTCCCGAAGTAGGAAATCGGTACTGTTGAAATATCCCGCGTGTTTACTGAATGACTGCGACCTCAGCGACACAGTGGAAGTCTCACGTAACACGAACTCTACGTAGCTTTTTACAGATGACGGGCAAGTTTTAATTGTAATGAATATGTCCTAGTTATTAAAATTTACCAGATAACTGCAAAGCTAATATTTACTTTTGGTGGAAAATAGATACGGAAGGTAAGCCATATCATGTTGATGCAATATTCTATAAAAATGTGAAAATAGAAAGAGAAGGGTTGTGATTTGGAACGGATGTACTCAACAAATTGTATAGCTGCAAAAAGTTCCATTTATTTTTTATACTTATTCAAATGCTCATCCGTTGGTTAGTTAATTGATAAGTTAGCATGTTCAGTACATGGAATATCGCTACAAAACGACAATTCCTTTGAAACATTTGGGAGTTTTATTCTAATGTTCTGTTCTCTCTAAAAATTAGTGTCATTCCTGATTTTACTTAAAACATAAAACCTAAGTGGATGTTTTCTCAACTACCAGCGCTGCAGTAGACAAACTTGAGTTAAGTGGATGCCACTTCGAGCAATATTTATAACCTCCGACTTCGTATGGCAGTTCTGAAATAATTGGCCTTCAGATATATAGGTACATAAGGAGTTATTTGATTGTTTTGATGTCCGCAACATGCCGTCCAAATATATGACACGAATGATAAGATACAACACTTAGAGTGTCAACCAACCCGTTCTCTCATACCGTACAGGAATTAACAGCAGCTTCACAGGATGGAACACATGTAAGACGCTGTCTCTTTGTCACGTGTAGCTTAGAGTGAAGATAAATAAGTATGAAGATCGAATCTTGGATCAACAACCGTTGCCAAAATTAGCAATCGTTTGGAGCATCATGGGAACTTTTCTTGATGGAGTGTTTTCAAATAGAACTTCCCTCCAACAGTCATTTGTCATTGCTGGGGTTTCGATAAACAACGTCACGACTGCTTCTTGAACCTCCAGCGATTTAAGTTTTCAACTTATAAATTGTTTTTCTTTGAAGTAATTACGAAAGTAAACTGAGAGACCTGCATATCTACAGAACTATAATAGGATATATTATATCCCTTTTACTAGGACATGTAAGAGTTTCTCGGTCTATATGTTTGCTCTTCAGAAGGTTTGGCGGAATAAATTTTTGAAAAAATATTGCTGTTCACCGGCAAATACCCTCCTCATCTACCTCTGTTGGTATCTTACATTATTTTAACCTCAGGTTTTATTAGTTATCCATCAGTGTGATGAATCTTAAAAGTAATTGTACTGATTCTAGGCTTGATGTTTTCAACTTTAGAGGGCAATAGTTGCAGAACCTCTGAATATGCACAAAAACGTATTGGGTTCATATTGGAGCTACTGTAATAGAAACTGTTATGTATAATTCACAAACGACATGAAAACTTAAACTTAATATTATAAAGTATCACTAAATTACAATTTAACATGCTTGAATAACTTAAGAGAGAATTATGAGTTCTTAGTAATCTTATGTCGTGTTCTATATTTGGGAGAATAGCAGAAAGAACAAAGACATGTTGTGTTTTATGAAGTAGTGTCGCATTGTTGTAATGTTTCGTAGAATTTACTGTATAGTGTATTGAAGTGTAGCTTCGGTTTAGTATTTACAGCAGAACGTCCTTATCTTGCAGCAAGACTGTAAATTGTCTCATATATTCTTGTTAATGATACATATAATTATAATTCTCTCCTAAGGTGTAATCAATAACTTAGTTCTTGAACATGGGTATTAGGTTTCTTGCAGGTAGTAAACTTGCATATGGTATGCTCCATAATATCAGCATTTTGACCTACTAAGTATGTCAACCATTTAAGTTTCATTTCTGTAAAGAATGCATGATACGTTTAGAGCATTCGCACATGGAAGACTGTATCCTTACAATTTTGATACACAATACTGAGATATTATATGATAACCTGCAAAATCTTGGCAACATTTGAATCTAGATCGCATGTATCGTAGATAAAGGGATTTTCTTTGGAGAATTTTAGGCTTTTAGAACACGTAGTATTATTGCGGACAGTTTTCCGTTACACATCGAAAGGACCTAGAGTTTAAATATTTTCTGAAATACCCTCACTGGGCTTCCCTTGCATACATTCATTCATCAAGTGTCGATAGAGCAGTTCCATTATTTACACGTTTCCAGGTTTCTTGTATCTAAGCAGCCAAGCGGGCTATCAGACTGGCAGGTACTTAGCTAGGTATGCAAATAGTATAGTATAGTTTTGTGTACTCACGTCTTCACTTTGATGCCTATTAAATATTTGATATGTATCACCAAAGTTTTTGGTAATTTTTATGTTGTAAACAAGTTAGAGTCGGTTGTAAATATGGTGTAATAATGTCCTAAATATGTTGACGGTACTATAATTCTGTAGGAATTCTATAGCTAGTAAACTTAACTGAATTCAAATAAAAGATCTCAAATACTATATTTGCAAAAAGCATGTCCTACAATTCCTCTTGGCATCCGTGATTGTTTAGCGGCTAAAACATTACATTTTGGCCACAATAACCCAGGTTAGTACAGAATAACTATTGGGAAATTAAGAAAAATAACAAAGTATAAATCTTAAATGACTAAATCTAAAAGTACATTATACTAAACATGGGTTATATATTATAACAAGATCTATATGAGTAGTAATATTTTGTCTATCTTTTCGGTCTACCAGTTATATATGTCATTCTGTATGTGATGGACTTCTGTGAACATTTGCTGTAAGTTTAAATCAGACACATCTCTTGCCATACAGATATTTTAAACATATATTACTTTCATTAAGTAATTAGAGTTATTTATAACATATTACAAAGGCAAAAATTTTGAAATAATTTTAATTTTGGGGCCAGTGTTTTAAAGTGATTTTTTCTTGAAAATCCTCACATATCGCTCCTTAAGTCACTGAATCTATATATAAATTTGGTGTTTAAACGGCTTTCCAGTTTTGAGTTTAGCTGAAAAAGCACTCTTATTTTTTAAATTTATGTGTGATCCCAAATATTTATTTCATATGTAATCTCGACACTCATAGAGTGTAACTCCACACTTCGTGTGTGCACATAATACAGAGAGGAAGAAATCCGGTGCAATTAAAGTGTCCCGCGTGCTTACTGAGTGGTTGCGGCCACAGCGACACAGTGGAAGTCATATGCAACACGAAGTTCACATAGTATGCTGTAGATGTCGTGCATGATATAATTGTTCTGTACGTAGCAATATGTCTTCGTTATTAAATTTCTTTCCCAAGCATTGCAAAGCTGAAGTTTAGCTTTGATGGAAAATAAATTGAGATTTGCGGAGCTGGGGCGGGTTTTCTCCGGAATCTCCGGTTTCCCAAGCCATCTCATTCCACCGTTGCTCCATCTTCATCTCATTTATAGGTATTATCAGTGTCATCGCCTGCGGTGCCGTATGTAGTAAAAGCGGGCGTTAAACACTACACATTTCCATTTCACTGCTCAAATATCCCGCCTGTTTACTGAGTGGCTGCGATCACAGCGACACAGTGGAAACCTCATACAACACAAAGTACACGTCACACACTCCAGATGACGGGCAAGTTGTAATTACTAAGTATATGTCAATATGTCTTAGTTATTATACATACTTTCCACAACATGAAAATAGTAATGCTGAATTGTTGCTATGTACACATTCCTATAAGCTTTATCTGAGAGAAGAAGTTTGCAGATGATGTTGAGTACAGTGATTTCAGAAATTATCATATGACTGAGTGACATGTTAATATGTGGAATGTTTGTCAGACCCAGGAGGTACCAAGTGGGGTGACAACTTCCGGTTCCCCATGAAGCTTCCCAAAATTCCTGGTCAGTTACATGTACGCTTTTTGCAGGATAGCACAAACAAACGGATACGAAAGACATTTAATGTTGCTAATATGATAAATAATTGTAAAGAATAGCATATAATGATTCTAATTTGTACCCTATTTGAGCTCAATGTACGATGCGAACAAGACATTAATTACATTTGGCTAAATATACGAACAGAACGAAATTATAAAGCCGGAATTGAATTTCATCTTTAGCGCTATCGAACCAAAACAAAATTAAGTCTGAATAAATTATTCATCGATTTCTAAAACTCGGAAGATTTGAAAGGCCTGCGAGAATGTATGAGCGTCAAGAAGGAAGTAATGGATTTTCTCAAAGACTTTCTAATAAGTACGATGTTAGCATGTAGTTAAATAGAGAACATTAAAATCATGACATAAACTGAATTGTGCCTTCCTAGCATATTTACTTACCGTTTGATTCTTAAGATTAATGTAGTACTTTATAATGTTCAAGGACGTTTTATATGCAGAAGTACTGTCTGATTTTTAGAGGTCATCATCTCAAGCCACCAGGAATATGTCAGTAATGAAAGTGCAAAATTAATGGTTATGTCTCTTGTTTTCGTGGTGTATAGTGATGACTTCCAGAAATATTAATGTAGAACGAAGCGTTCTTTCTGACCTATACAGCAATTTATTGCGGCATATCATCAAACATTTTTTGTTCCATTTTTACTCCACCTTTAACCATCAGTAGCTGTTACATCAGTAGCTGTCCCCCTTGGGAACATATCGTCTATTCGTGATGTTAATGACTTTTATACGTTGAGTTGCTGATACCTTGGACTTGTAATCATTAGATCACACCCACATTCGCACTCCCATTTATACTTCCACACTTTGGGGAGGATCGGTAATCAACTTGTTTCGAGAAATGTCCCAACCCCAGCCGGGTATCGAACTTGGGATCCCTCGCTTAACAGGCAGGTGATCCACCTACTACCTAGAGGTCCAGCATCAAATACTTCTTACTGTTTCAAGTTTCACTTCAAGATCAGTGATAAAATAAAGTTTGAGGACTACTGTGATGAACATGTTCTAAATATTCAGAGAATGTGAAGCTACACATGAGCTATGTTCCAGTTTAAATTACTTTGACAACAGCTTGTCTAAATTACATCTATTGTGTAATTGTGATTCGGTTTCGATGTGTTCATAGAAAACTACATTAAGCCGAAATTAAACACATGAAATTGGAAATTGTGTATGTTTCTGGTTTTGGGATATGCAGTGATCTCCAGGAATATTATTATTGTAGATGGAAGAAAGAACCTGAACCAAATCAAAAAAGAGGAAAGCATCAATTACATTCCCAAAAGGATTAGTAAAGGCCTTTAGAGTATATTGGATGAATGGAAGAAGAAAAATGTAACACTTTGTAGCAAGTCACATAGCAGCGTAATTGCAGATATAATTTCTCGACTCCAAATGTAATATAGAATTGCAATTGCAAAAAACATTCCTGATGTACCTGCAATGAAACAAGTTATTTATGACACTTTACGTCATTGTAGTTCAAGTTATAGCAATCCAACGCATACCGGTTGCTCAAATGGAATCACATCTTGGTGTTTTTATTATATAGCGATAGTAACTTGTAAAGAAACGTCTACACATGAGAGCATACAACAATGAGAGCATACTTGAGGCATGATGTGTTGAGAAAACTAATGCCTGTGTACCAAAGGCTGGCATAAGATGAAATCCTAAGGAGAAGTGCATTGGGTAAGACACAAAATAAAATGAAAGGTTACATAGTCAAATGATCAAAACAAGTATTTGTGTCAAAGAAGAAACTTCAGGATATTGTGATATTAGACATCAGCGAAATCAATTTTAAATGTTCTGCTTCCTTCAAGCTGCAGTCAGACAAGATGGACACTGAGATTTCCCCAGCATCTCTTATACTTTGCCAAGGGAAGGACAAATTACGCGTACTTCATTCAGCAATTTCTGCGAAATTAACTTCTAATCCATCCAGAAGCAAACTAAAATTGAAGAAAACTACTGCAGAATAGAGAAGGAAGAGGCAGGTGGCTCCAACGGACACATCTGGAGGGTTATAGTCTGCTTCAAGCTATTTATCTGAGAAGGAACATGTTTTGGATTTTAAAATTCCGTCTACTCTGATATAGCTTTTTCAACATTATTTGTCAATCAGAATTATCCACACGATGCAGTTTCGAGTCAGTCACTCCAAAATTTTCAACACATGCTCTTGGAAAGCAAACGAAGATTTCTATCATACGCATTTTTAATTTTCACTATATTTTTAAAGTTATTATATATAATAAAGGATTTAATCATTTTCATGCTTTTTGGTTTGTTCCATTACTTATTTTTTTCTCCGGAACTAAATCATCACAAGAAATTCATATGATAGATCTTTTCTATATAACCATCTAAATATTTTTAGAAATAGAAAAATTAAAACTTCGAAAATTTTCATCGTGTGAAGTGGTTTGAATTTTGCACAAATTAATTACCAAAAAGCTACTAAAGACAAAAGAATCAAATTTGTAATTCAGTGTCCAATAGGCATCAGAACTAAGTGGTAACAATTTCAGCAATATTGTTTGAAAATTGTTGGATTTGGGATATTCAGGGCTGCATCCCCTTAAAACTTAAATCGCTATGTATAGCTTTAAAATTCCGTTCAAATAGTTCAGCTTAGCCAACTTATTAGCTTAATCACGTAATACACTGAACTCGAGTACAAAACGGCTCAATTAAATTATGCAAATAAATTCATATGCATATACAAAATGTATTAGTTTGAATCGGAATGAACATATGGACGAGAGAAGTTCAGATTCCTGCAGTTATATAAGTTTCTGAATACTTTCGTTCCAGCGTGCAATACTTCTTCCCCACTTATATCCAAAATTTATTAGAATATGGTTCCAGCTTACAATGGTTCACATTTAGGATGTGAACGCAACATCCGTTTTGTAATTTGTAAAGCGTTTTAGTAAATAAGACATACTGATATATGTATACAAATCAATTCCAAATTACGCGACATCTGTACCATACTACGTTAACTTCCCGTTGCAAGAGACTTCCACTTTGTCGCTGTGGTCGCAGCTACACAGTAAACATGCCGGATATTTGAGCTACACCGGTTTTCTTCTTCGTGCTTAATTTTAGTATTAAAGCAGTGCTTTCTGTACCGCGTACATACATGGCAGGTAGAGGCGAAGTTGCTTTTCTATCAATTTCGAGATTGCAAAATATACATATTTCCGGATCAGAAATGAATAAAAATATTTAAACAAAACCGTTGTCAGCCAAACTGTAAATTATAAATGCAGAACGTATATATAGGTTCAGTGTCTTTAAACGAAAAAATATTACTGTAACACACCGCCCCTGAAATTTATCATAAGTTTTGGCTTCGTCATTTCTAAAAGGTTTGTGAAAGCCTTACTAATTTAAATATGTACTATACGTATAAAATATAAGTATATCAAGTAAAATACACCAGCTAAATTTGCAGAGGATGTCCTCAGAAGATCTTTTCATTCTGAAAGGCTTCTGTACTTGTGGTAGGCTAAGAGATAGAAAAAATCTTATTACTCGTATAAGGTAGATTTTGCTGCCGCATGAAAGTTAGGTTTCATACACTTTATTTATTTTAGAGTGAATCATTTCAGCTTTACACTTCGTTATTTTTCTGAATTTCCGAATAGTTATACTTTTCTAACCTGTGTTGCTGCGGCCAGAACAAAATGTCCTAAGTGCTAGACGACTCACGGCTATCGAGAGGAACTACAGCAACTGCGTTCAGCAAATATAACTATTTGGGACCTCTTATTTCAATTCAATTCAGTTTATTAGATAAAGAATTCTTACAGAACTATAGAATCGTCAATATATTTGGGATATGATTACATAATATTTACAATCTATTAACTAAACTTATTTACTATATCAAGATTTCCATACACTTACACAAATTATTGTTTACACTTGGTAGCACTGATACAATGTGTACAATGACATATCACAAATTATTTATACAGACATTGGTACTATTATTGCTATGTTTATGGGTAGACAGATATGTAAGCTGGGACAAACATATTGATAGGTTAGTAGTGAAACTGAGCCGAGTTTTGTTTACCTCTCTATCAGCTGAGAGTTCTAGTAACATTTAAGGTACGCAGAATCTGTTAATTTGCTTATTTTTATTATCTACAGACATACACTGTAACACCGTGGCTAAGTGGTATAATAGTAAGATAATATTTAAGCAGCAAAAGAAGATTAAGAATAATCTGTGATATTTCAAAATCTGAAGGCTGTAGAAGTCATTTCAGGTATTTCAATTTCTGGATCCCACCAAGTTTAAATATGATACAATAATTATTAATTTATATGAGGTATAATACAGGTTAAAACATAAAACCTGAAATACTCAATCATAGCACACTAATAGACATAAATTTCACACACATATTCATAAAAGTAAGTTATATTACACTTCTGTAAAATATACTCGTATGTGTTCAAAATTATATAACAAATTGAAATTCATTCATTCAATGAAAGCATCTCTCATATCTTCTCTCATTAGCTGTGATCGTCTAGTAGATATGGGCGGGCTAAAGTTGTTTAATAACTGTCAGAAGATTCTATTATCACTGTAGCACTTTCTGATATATTGCTCACGGATTTTCCAAATTTATTGAAATGCTCGTCATTTATTGGGTATGGGAAAGAGCGATTGGCTGATCTTTGAATGTCATTTTTTTCTTTTAGGAGTCACTCAGTGTTTTAGTTTATTCCTTTTATTAGATTTAATGTCAGCCATTATGGAAAACAACCTCTGCACCTCAACGATTCCATGGCTACACAAGTAATAGTTTAGCGAATTTTGAAACATTCGCGAAGAGATAGTTTCCCTTCAAAACGTATTTCTCCTACTTGGCACCAGAACACAAGGGTACTGTTCGATTGGGTTAACTTTTCTTTAATATATATTTGATGACACATAAACCCAACGTATTATTCACTTGACAACCTGAAAGTATGATATAAATGGCAATGAAGTCTGAGGCCCTGATGATGAACGAATGGTGCAGTATGCTACATATGGTTAACGTAGCTTGTATAAACATGTTGATAACTTGACCCCATTGAGTAATATGTTTATATTGTTAGGCCTTGTGTTTGACGTAAATAAATAAATAATAACATGAGCTAACATCCACATGAGAGATTCTTCAAACAGATTTCCCTAAAATTATTATAGCATTGGCTTTTATGATAAGTCTGTGTGTTTTTCAAAAATATTGACATGAACCACTACATTTTCCCACTTTTTCGTATTTCTCCCCTATGTCTCCCGATTACTCAAACAGCGCTAAGTGTAGCGCAATTCTGCAGCTGTTGGCATCACTGCTCAGAACTAAGTGGTAACTACATCAATCAGATTGGTCCCCTTAAAACGCAAATTGGTGTTTCAAGATTTAAATTTTCTTTCAAACAGTATAACTTAGTATCTTACTCACATCCTACACAGCTCAAATAAGTTGCAAACTGGGGCAATGATATTATGGAAAGAATTTCATATGCAGCTATAGAAGAATTTGATTTTGGAATTGAAAGAATTTATGGCTAAAGGAAGTTCAAATTCTTGTACTTATATGAGTTTCTGAATACTTTCCTACCGGCGTGCAATACCTCGTCCCCATTTATATCCAATTTTTATTAGAATATGGTTCCAGCTTACTATGTTTCACATTCAGGACCTATTTTCTATCAAAGCAAAACATCAGTTTTGAAATTTATAAAGCGTTTTAATAAATAAGAGATACTGATATAAGTATACAAAGCAATTCCAACTTGCGCGACATCTGTACCATGCTACGTGTACTTCCCGTTGCATGAGACTTCCGCTGTGTCGCTATGATCGCAGCTACTCGGTAGACATGCCGGATATTTGAGCTACACAGGTTTCTTCTTCAGCCTTAATTTAAGTATTAAAATAGCACCTTCTGTACCACGTTCATACATGGCAGGTAGAGAAGGAGTTGCTTTATGTAAATGTCTAGATTGGACAGAAGATAAATAATTCTGGATTACAAGAGAACAAAGACCTTAAAAAAAAGCTTTTTCAAAAAACTTTAAATTTCATAGCCGTTTATATAACGAACTTAAATATAGGTTTACTGTTTTTAAAGACATGTAAAGATTTTTGTGAAATTTTATTACAATGACACACTGCCCCCTAAATTGGGCAAAAATTTTTAATTTGTCATTTATTAAAGAAATAGCCTTGTGGTTTAAATGAGTACTATATGCTTAAAATATAAGTACAAATGAAATGCATCAGTTAAATTTGCTGAGGATATCCTCAGAAGATCTTTTCACTCTTAAATACTTCTGTATAAGTAGGAAAGCTAAGAGATAAGACAAAACTCGTATAACGTAGATCTTGTTGCAGCATTAAATTTAGGATTAATATATTTTATTTTTAGAGTGAATCGTTTCAGATTTACACTTCGTTATTTTTGTGAATTTTCCAATAGTTATACTTTTCTAACCTGGATTACTACAGCCAGAACACAATGTCCTAAGTGCTAGACGACTCACGGCTACCGAGACGAACTGCAGCAACTATCTTCAGGAAACATAACTATTTGTGAATTCTTATTTCAATTCTATTTGGTTTATTAGCCAAAGAATTCTTAGACAAATATGGAATCGTTAATATTTTTGAGAGATTGTGACACAATATTCACAATCTATTACTTCAACTTCTTTACTATGTTAACATTACCATAAACTTACACAAATTACTGTTTATACTTGGTAGCACTAATACAATGTGTACAATCACATATCAGAAGTTATTTATACAGACATTGACTTTATTATTCCTATGTTTATGGGTAGACAGAAATGTAAGCTGGGACAAACATATAATCCTTGTTTTACATAAGCTTGCCCCGTATATCTTATCGCTCACCTGACCTAGTCCCCTCTCATTGGTTGCTATTGTGATATAGACTATTGTGCGGTAAAACTTAGTTCGTTATTTAACATGGTGATATATCTTTACATGTTGGAAGGCAATTTTCAAATTTATAATTTCGTAACTGCTTGAATGAAATATATTACGCAACAGAGTTGATTTATCGGAAATGCATGTTAATTCTTAAACGAAGTAAATAGGAGTTTCCTTTGCTCTCAAGCCCGTCTTCCACATGACTGCTTTAGAGCTATTGGTGACATATTTGTTTATATGAATTTTATCACTGACCTTGTTTTGAACTAGATTAGTCATATATCGCCAAGTCACATATATCGTTGTTCCAAGTGCGAGAACTAAATTATTTTATTCAGTCAGACTGTACCGGGATACAAATAGCAAAATATACTACCTTGACGAGATTTGGGTAAATGAAGGACACACGACAAGCATGGGGTGACACGACTTTAAAGACTGAAAGAAAGTATTTTTGCAAGGTATGTGTGCTATTTTAAAAATATACCATTGGAAAATGCCGAAGGCCTTTCATTATAAACTTGTTTCAGTGTCATTGCTCATTCATTCAGTTTTAACTTGCTTAGTTTCATTATAAACTTGTATTTTTGCATGCCTTCATATACTTATTTGTATGATTTTATCTAACTTGCTGGCAATTATTATGACGTTTACTGCAGGTTTAATTGTAACGGAAAAGCACAACCTATGGTCTATGGCGCGAAAGCATTAGCCAGTTAGGGTGAGGGGGGATAGTAATTGCACGCGGAGTGATATGTCAGCGGGGCAAAGTTATATGAAACAGTGATTAGATACGTTAGCAGTGAACCTGAGCAGAGTTTCTTTACTTCTCTATCAGCTGAGGGCTGGAGTAATATTTAAGGTCCTCAGAACATGTTAATTTGTTTATTTTCATTATCTACTGTCATACACTGTAACACTGTGAGTAAAAAGCTACAACAGTAAGATAATATTTAAACAACAAAGGAAGAATGAGTAGAGCGAGACCGAAAATTTCAATGCCATAGCCGGGATTTGAAGCAGGGATATCCCGCCCTCAGTGCGGGTTTTCTAACCAACTGAGCTACTATGGCAAACTTGCCGACATGGCATTAAATTGTTCATCTGACTCAAATGTTTTCCCGGTTTAGCCGTCGGAAAGTTCGCCATAGTAGCTCAGTTGGTTACAGCAGCCGCACGGAGAGCGAGAGATCCGTGGTTCAAATCCCGGCTATGGCATTGCATTTTTCAGTCCGAATCGACTCATTCGAAACTTAGTCTAGACACGGCTAGTGTGGAAGAAATGATTATTTCCAACAAAAGAAGACTAAGAATTCTGTGCGGTATTCCAAAATCAGAAGGCTGCAGAAATCATTTCAGGAATTTCAAATTCTAGATCCTAACAAGTTTATATATGAAAAAATAAGTATTAATACCATATAATTGCAGTGTACGTATCAATATGCCTTAGTTATTAAAAATTCTTTCCCCAAGGATTGCAAATCTGAAGTTTTGCTTTCATGGAAAATAAATCCTGAATGGTAACTATTGTAAGCTGGCGCCCTATTCTTTTAAAAAGTGGATATAAAAGGAGAAGATATAATCATTTACAGAACGGAAGTATTCAAAAACTTGTATAAGTGACTCAAGTTAAACTTATTTTGTTTATATATTTCCTCTAACTCAGCCTTTTTTGTTTTTGGTTTCCATTGAAGACATTGTTTCAAGAAATAACTTGCACAATTTTCCTAATAGAAAGTGTTGCAAACGTAAGAACTGTTTAAAACAGCATAGAGGATTTTCTAGATGGACTGTTGTCAAACAGATATTCTCTCCAAAAATGAGTTATCATTGGTGATTAAGAGTGTGCCTTTTCATCTCAGTGCTTTAAGGTTTCACAGTAGATCATTCAAATACATTTTGAACTTAATACCAGAGGACAAATGTAGGATATATTACGTTATTTTTATCAGAATAACATGTAAGAGTTTCTCAGACTGTATGGTTACTCCTCAAATCATTGCATGGTATTTATTTTTCACTAATCTTGGCCGGTAAATATCCTCATCTTCTTCTCTAAGTGACTTACATTATTTTAATCTCACTTTTTATACAGCACAGCAGTGTGACGAAGAATGTTAAAAGCAATAATACTGATCCTACGACTGCTGCTTTCATCTTTAGTAAATGTAGATTTTCTGAACGTACACAAAAATGTATTGTGCTCACATTGGAGCCAGTGTAATGGACAAGTCTTGTAGGATCCGAAAATGACATCAACAGTTGAAAGCAATAACATCAGATGTCACTCAGTTACACTTTAACTAGCATGCAGAACTTTGAGACAATTATTTGTTCTTATTGATTTTCTGCAATGTTCTGTGCTGGTGCGAATAGCAGAGAGAAGAAAAACATTAAGCGGAGTCGCACTGTTGTAATTTTGCGTGGATTTTAGTGTATGGTGTAGTGTAGTGCAACATCGGTGTAATATTTACATCAGAACATTCCTTTCTTGCAGATAGGATGTAAAATGTTTATTTCTATACATGATTGTGAATGATAAATATAATTACCATTGTGTTCTAAATTGTAATCAATAAACACGTCTTAGTTTAAGGCTTAAGGCTATTTATTTATAACTTATTTGCCTGGTGCCGGTACATTGGACCCGGCTTACAGCCTCTAAATTTACATGGGTTTATAATTCTGGGTATGGCTTTTTATTGTCTTTGGGGTTCTTCTAAAACCCATACCGCGACCTGTTCTGAGACCGCCGAGAACCAGTTTTATCTCGTTAATTGTCTCTGTCTTTCCTTTTCTTGTTTTATATTTACATATTTACACTGCGCTTATCTTGCGCGCGCGCTCACACACACACACACACACACACACACACACACACACACACACACACACACACACACACACACCCCTGAGCATACCACGTACGTCCAAATATCACACGCACTACACTATACAGACTTGGCTATGTACAATGTTTACAATTTTCGCAGTTAGGCTGTGCGGCAACGGGTAGCTGACTCCTGGGCTGCCGATGATGGCGGCCTCTGCCGGGGAGCGTGGCCTGAGCCAAAAAGGGTTGGGCGCGCATAATTTTGCAGTCGTGTGGTCTTTTATTTTTGTTTTTCTTCAATATGCTTTGATTCTGGGGTGTTTTCGGTGCTTGGATTCGCCTTTCCCAATATTCTGTATGGTGGGTTTTTTATGGTGTCGGATGCGCGCCCAGATGGAAGAGGCACGTTTGTTGATGGCCTCGTTGATGTAAGGGTGTCTTAGTTTTTGAACATGAGTGCTAGATGTATGCAGCTAGTAGTGAACTATATGACATGCCGATTAGCACTAGGATTTTTAATTTCTAATTTTGGGAGCCATTGAAAAAAAAAATTGATCAGTTATTTTAAGAACGGAGTATATATATCAATCAATGCAATCGTGTAGCACGACTGTACGTTGTGAATGTACTGGCAAGATGAGCCCCGAAGTGCGAAATGCTTCACCACTACGGTGCTTCTATCTGTCAGATAAACAGACAAGTGAAGTGTGCCACAGTGACGTCATTTGGCTTATTTTGCAACTCAATCAAATGTAGATTTTTGGAATTCAAGACTTGGCTAGGAAAGCACGAACAAAGTTAATGACACAACAGAATACGAGTGAAGGCCGTAACAACAATGCTAAATGACTTATATAGGCATTGTGTAAGAAATCGCTCCCTCATCACATAATCTTGAGCTGACAAAAAGAAGTTCTCCAGAATTAACATGCTTTTGAGCTTTGTTTTGTTTTGTTATACAATAATTGTTAGGCAATGATAAATATTTAACGTATGCTAAAGACATTTAAATAAATCCTATGCAGTATTCAAAAGTAAATATCATAATCTTTAAAAATTAAATTGGAAAATTATTTAAATTTAACTTTATTAAATAGTACGTAGTAATAATTACTTTACACGATTGCTATCCTTGCTAGTTTATTTATAAATGTTAGTACTTAAAGCAAACTACATTAACTTAAATGTGGAACACAATGAAAATGGGCAGTACTGATATTTGTAAATTCTTATATTAATCATTAATGATTGAAGTACGTTGTGTATACCAGAGATGAGACCAACGAGCGCTGAAGTCGTTGCTTTTCTACATCTTCGATTTCTTCATTGGCTTGTTCTCATCATTCTCTTCATCATCAGCTGTTTCAGAGTTGAAGGATGAGGCCACGGTGTACTGCATATTTCGGCTGGACGGTGCAAGATATTTCTTTCAAGCGTTTCTCCATATGGAACAATTACCCATCGGCAATGTGATATACTAATTTACTGTTGTGTATAGACGTTTACTTTGGTTTGTCTTGAAGTTAACACACATGCCATGTTAATGCTCTCTTTCATACTTCATACTTTAGGAAGATCTATCAATATTGTTGTTATATACCATTCTCCCTCCAGATGGGAATTGAACCATTTTTTTTGGATCTGAATGCCACCATTTTAATCATTATAACTCCTTATTGTTGATGGACATGTTCCATGTTTATCCAGTTCTGTATATCTAAATATTGAACGCAGTAAGCCTCATTGCTGCTGTCTGTAGTTGTAATATTAAAACAGTAACTTGAAAATTCATAACCTTTAACACGTTAATGTTTGGCGTGACGGAAATGTGTCCAAGTTCTTGGGAGACCTGTAAGATGCAGCTACCTTAATCTTGAGTAGTTCGGGAAAAGGTAGGGAATTGTGACCTGAACGACAGAACCGAGTATCAAACCCCGAGCTAAGAACCAAGGGGCTTAACCTGCGTTTCTTTTTACGGTGTAGTTATTTGCACCCTTGATGTTGTTGCAAAGAGTAATAATGTGAGTTTCAAACGTGATTACCAAGTTTCACTATTAGTTTTTGAAAACCAATCCGTAATTCATCTTAGTTTGTAAATATACGCTTTAAATTTGTAGCAACTAACGGAAAATAGCAAATCACATGTTACTCAACAGAATATACTGCGCTTAGTTAATATTTTTATAGACAGCATAAAACCAAAATATTAAATAATCGCGAAATTTAACGGTTAAGTATGAAACATTCGTTGACATTTCGCATATATGACAATAAATACCGTACTTTATTTGGGAAGTTTATTTTATTATTATAAACCATTTCAATAACAGAATAATAAGCAGATGTTTTATCATTGCCTGGTTTTAGAGCCTAGCATGCTAACCCTATAGCTCCCTATATTTAATGTACTTTTGACTTTAGTTATGTATATCCGGCTATTGAATTTTCTAAATTTCAAGTTTGCTACCTATGATTAATATATCTCCATTCAATCCCAACCTTCAACATTCCAGGTTAACGTGATGGTACTAAAACCACTTCTAAAACTAGGACAATTTCATGACTCAGCTACTGCATTTCTGGGTAGTAGTGGCTGAAAATTATGAATTATAGTCTAAATTACTAATGCGAGGTTATGTCGGAGAACCGACAGCTATAAGCGTTGACTTTATTTTATATCTACTGATAACCCTGGTACTGCAGTCTCTGTTACAAAGAAACGCTACTCTCGAAGACTTCCAGATATCTACGTTCACTGAAAGCCTCTCCCACAGCATCTCTCAGTAGCCGTGATCGTCTAATCGTTAAGGCTTTGCATTGCGGCCGCAATAACCCAGGTTCGAAAAGTATATCATTTGGGAAATTCAGAAAAGTAACAAAGTGTAAATGTGAAGTTTTTATTTTAAAACCCATCAAACATAAATTGTATGTTACAACAAGACCTACATTATATCTGTAGTAAGATTTTGTCTATCTCTTACAGCTCACCAGATATACAAAGTTATTGAGAATGAAAAGGTCTTTTGAGGATATTGCCTGAAAATTTAACATATGCCTTTCATTTGTTAGACATGTATTCTAAGCATCTATTACATTAATTTAAATCATTAGAGATATTTATAACAAATGGCAAAATCAAAAGTGCTTAATATTTTTTTCTCTTAAGGGGCTTTGTTTAATTGTGATATTTACTGGAAGATCTTCACATTTCGTCCTTGAACATATCGATATTCAACCGGCTTTCCAAATATTTGTTTTGGTGGAAACCTATTCGTTTTAGATACCCAAACATTTATTTCCTGTGCAGTCTACATATTGCTTCAATAGAATTAATAGAAAGCACGGAGCTGCCTCCTATACCTTTTATGTATTACGTGGTACATGAGTGGAAAACGGTTCCGTTCAATATCGTGCGTGTTTACGGAGGGACAGCGATCACAGCAACACAGCGAAAGCGTCATGGCACAGGAAGTACGCAGAACACGCTCCAGATAACAGGCAAGTTTTAATAACTATGTATATATCAAAATGTAATATTTATTATAAATACTTTCCACAACAGGACAATTGTGATGCTCCGATTTGTTGAAAAATATATCGTAAATGTATACAAAAATAAATTGGAGTCACACATTTTATTTAATAATCAATATAGGTCGACAAGAAATAGTGTGTTTCGGAACAAAGGAATGCATAAGCACTTATAGCTTCAACAAATTCAGCTTCGTTGTGGCTAGTAGTTGATGGTATTGAGTAAAATGATTTAAGAAATTATCATATCACTGAGTGACATGTGAATATGTGGAGCCTGTGTCAAACCCGAGGTTCCCAAACTTCCTGGACAGATACACGTACGCCATTTTCCATGATGGCAATATATTACGGATATGAACGACATTTAAAGATGCCAACACGATAAATATACGTAAAGAATAACATTCCATAATATTATTTACCTAATTTGTACTCTATTTGAGCTCAATGTACCTTGCGAACAAGATGCCACATTTGGCTAAATATACTAAGATGAACGAAATTTTGAATCCGGAATTGTAATTTCACCTTTAGCGCTATTGAACCAAAACAAAATTAAGTCTGAATAAATTTTTCATTGATTTGTAAATCTCGCAAGATTTGAAAGGCCTGCGAGGATGAACAAGCGCGAAGATGGAAGTAATGAATTTTCACAAAGACCTATTATTAAGTACGATGTTAGCATGTAGCTAAATACCGAAAATTAAAATCATGATATAAACTGAATTGTGGCTTCTTAACATATTTACTTAGAGTTTTATTCTTTAGATTAATGTAGCACCTTATAATGAGTCAAGAAGCGTTTTACATGCAAAAGCAGTTACCTGACATTAGTTTTTTAACCTTGTTCCTTACTTATTGTTACAGTAACGAGGATTTTCTGATTATTTAGAGGTCATCATCTCAAACTACCAGGATTATGATGACAGTAATGAAAGTGCAAAGTTAATGGAATTAGATTATGTCTCTTGTCTTCGTGGTGTACAGTGATGATTTCCAGAAATATCAAGGTAGACCGAAGGGTTCTTTCTCTCATATACAGCAATTTATTGTGGCATATCGTCAAATATTTGTTGTTCCATTTGTACTTCGCCTTTTAACTGCAATGGTCATATCGACAGCCATTCTCCTACGGCGGAATATCGTCTTTTGGTGAAGGTATTGACTTCTATACACTGAGTTGCTGGTACTTTGGTTTTGATATCATTAGATGACACACACATTGGCACTCCCATTCGTACGTGCAGACTTTGGGGACGATCGGGAATTAACTTGGTTGGAGAAATGTGCCCACCCTAGTCGGGAATCGAACTCTGAGCCTAAGGTCCATAGAGCTTAGAGTTATCCCATATTCGTCTTTCAGGATAAGGGAAAACCCCGGAAAACCGTATTCAGGTAACCCACCCTGACCGTGATTCGAACTTGAGACTACTTGGCCGTTAGGCAATCATTTTCTTGTTGCTGCTCATACACTCTCCCTAGACTTTCAAATCTCGGAAGTTTACCAAATCCACGAAAATTTATATCAGTTTTTTTTTAAATTTACGTCCGCCCCAACGTTAACTTAAACCGGACGGTGAATGAATTGATATTAAAGATGCTTAAATGAGTCCAGGGTCCATGGAGCTTAGAGTTACCTGAGATTCGTCTTGAAGGATAAGGTAAAATCCCGAAAAAATTATCTAGGTAACTCATCCTGACCGAGATTCGAACTCGGGACCTCTTGAACGTGAGGCGGCATGCTACTATTTACGATAACGAGGTGGCCTTTATCAGTCTTAATTTCAGTTTGGTTTGCTTCAATTAAAACTTGAATTACGGTTCCAGCTTTAAAATTTCGTTGAAGTTGGTCCACAGCTAGCCAACTGTGGTGCGAAAGGTCTCCATACAACAGAACAATAAAAGGATTTTTTAAATGTGAGATATATAATTATTTTACAATTACCATAATTGTATGCCCGCAAAAAGTGAGCTAAAATAATGTAATTGGCTACACCGAATGTCCTTAATATCTGTTTGATTCTGCTATCTAGCCCGTGCAATTGAAAAAAAAATTAAGCGCTCAAAATGTTTGGTTCTGTCCAGGACTTCTAGGAACTTTGATGCGGCACCGGAACTTGCTATCCCCACTTAAATATTCGCAAAGTATCAATTGGCCAAGCTAACAGAATTTAGTTAGTTAGTTACTAACACTCCCCACACGGCAACCTTGGCCTTCGGGGTAATCTCACCCCACCAAGTGATGACCGGACCCATTTCTCAGGTGGAGGCACCCAGAGGGCGGTGTGCATTACCTCCGATGATAGGGTGATAGTGAAGATGCCGGTGAGGTGAGAGGACCTACAGTTTTTACCGTGGACTCCGAACCACGTTGGGCATAGGGGATACTTCACGTGTGCTAGACAGAGGTGAAGGCGTGGATAGGGCCGACTTAAAATCGCCAACCCCAGAGCCGGGAATCGAACTCGGGACCCTTAGAACGGGAGCCGCGAACGAAACCACCGCGCTACCCCGGCGCCCAGCTAACAGAATTTTAGAAATTCAAGCACAGCAGTCAAAAGGGCAGATTGCAGAAGACTAAAACTATTGACTATTTCAAACATTTGCTGGAGCACAAAACTTAGGAAGACTTGTATAAGGAAACTTCAGTACATATATTCACTAGATTTGTAAATACCTTCAAATACTACTAATATATAGCCTTACCGCTGGTTAAAGTTAAAGTCAGGGAAAAGCACTGTACATGAGTAACCAAGCGTATTACAACTTACAGCGAGGAGCTTACATTCTTGAGTAATATTCTTAGAAATGGTACGGCATCCATGAGTTTCTAAAATACTATAACAAATCTAAATCGAACTATAAAAATGCTATTCAGATAGCAAAAATGTTAAAGAATGCTAGAAATAATGAGGTTATTTACACCTAAACAGAAAGATATGTGGGATACTATAAAACAGGACGTTAATTCTAACATTTTGTTGCAAGGAAATATAGTACAAACGTGTTCTGTTATTTTTCCGGACCAATAGGGATACCTAAAAGACATTTTTTTTTTCAAAATTCTTTTTTTTTTTCAGTATAGTCGCCTTGTAGTTCCATATACTTCTCCCAGCGATGCTGCCATCTCTGTAATTCCTTCAAAGAGTACTCGGCGTTTTCCTCTGCAAAATAAGTGTTCACGAAGGTGATTGCCTCTTCTTTTCACGAAAATCTCTGTCCTCCATACGCCATTTTCATATAAGGGAACAAAAATAATTCACCTGGGGCTAGATCTGGCGAGTGAGGTGAATGGTCAAGCAGTTGAAACCGTAATTCATGGACTTCCGCCATTGCAACCGCTGAGGTGTGAGACGGTGCGTTGTCCTGGTGAAACAGAATTCTTTTTCGGCAAATATGGTCCTTTCCCCGCAAACTCCGCCTTCAGCTTGTCAAGTAATGTTGCGTAGTATTTACCTCTAATCGATTAGAATAACCCTATGACTATCCCAGAAATTTGTCGCCATCGCTTTCCCAGCCCCCCCCCCCCCAAAAACTGTTTTTGCTCCTTTTGTAGCATATATCCCCTTTGCAATCCATTGTTTAGTCTGCATTCTTGTTTTGGTCGTGTATTCAAGTTCATTCCACAGTAATTAATTACTGCCATTACTTGGATTTATTACGCCTAAACTAAATGTTCATTCCAAAACGTTTTTGGTCTAACGTTAGCAAAAGCGCACCCAGCCGGTGGACAGCTTTCTCATCTCTAAATGTTGACTCCATGTGTGAAAACACGTTCTTTTGACATGCTTATAATCTCTGATATATCTCTCACTTGAATTCGGCGGTTATCTAGTACCATTTGGTGAACCTTGGCGATGTTTTCGTCGGTAGCTGTTGTTTTTAGATGTTTCGAAAGTTCATTGTATCCCAAGCTCTTACGGCCACGTTTAAATTCAGCTGCCAAAAATTCAATGTGGTAAATGATGGTCCAGAGTCCCCATACACAGAATCCAACTCATATTTTATCTACGTAAGCGTATTGCCTTCCAAAGCAAGTATTTAATGACAGCTCGATACCTGATTTTGTCCATGCTCATAAAAATATTCACACCAACTCATTCAAACGACTGTTACATAACAACTGAGCGACTAAAATGGCTGAAGCTTTGGTCAGTAACTCCAACAGATGAACAAAGAAATTCACTAGCTTTTATTTACGAGTGCTGCCAACTGCATGTTGAGGTCGGAAACTCTTCAGACCACCTCGTATTAAAATCACAAAGTAAAACGTTACAAATAATAGAGAAATGGACTACATATTTAATAATTTATTTGTAGATATATCAAACAATTTTCCAATGAAAAGCAATTCAACTGAAAGTTTAGAAAATGAAGATCTTACTCGTAGAAATGATTAACCATAAATTCTGTTACCAGTCTGTTAAGACAAAATGCTTGATGAAATTAAGGACCTCAAAATACGAAATCTGAAGCCCCTCATCGAAGTTCATGCTTTTAATTAAACAATGTAGTATTGATATCTAAAATGCTCTGTCTCAAATAGCCCTATCTCTTCGAAATGACACTTTTACACAAGAACTGAAGGTAGCAAAATATAGTCAATATTCAAATAAAGAGATCAGAAAATCCCGAATAACTATAGACAAATAGCTTTGATTTCAACGTTTTATAAAGTATTAGAAAAATAATGTATGCCGTTTCTCAAATTTAATATAATTAGTAATAATCACCAGGTATTCCGAAGTGATAAATCTACTAGATCAACAGTAATAAATGTTGTTAAAAGCACCTATGACATGTTGGACTGTAGAGAAGTTGCGATGGGACTATTTTTCGACCTAACTGAAACTTTCTAGGTGGCGGAACATGTTAGTTTGCTAAATAAGCTTCATAAATACCTGTGTTTAAAATTATATGACAACTTGTCAAGTCAATAAAAGACATAGACTCTGTAAATGGTCTTAAGGTGAACCTTTAACTACAACAATCAGTGTTCTCAGTGAATATATTTTTAAAATTCAGGTAAAGTGTAAATATATCAGTTACGTGCTCTTCACTAAACTAATATGTTTTGTAGTCATTCTTGTGTCACGTGGTCATGAATTCAAAATTCATCAATGAAAAGGGTTCTCGATAATTCCTGTATTGCAATGCTAGTGTCAATGTCTGTATAAGTAAGTTGTGATATGTGATTGTACACTTTGTATTAGTGCTACGAAGTATAAACGGTAAGTTCAATTTAAAGTTTTGCTGAAAACGGTTTTGTTTTCATGTTTTCATTCTTTTGTGATCGGAAATATTTATTTCCTGTGCAATCTCGACATTGACAGAAAGCAACACCTTCTCTAACTGCCATGTATATACGCGGTACAGAAAGTACTATTTTAATGCTAAAATTAAGCCCTCAAGAGGCAACCAGTGTAGCTCAAATATCCTGCATGCAGCTGCGACCACAGCGACACAGTGGAAGTCTCATGCAACGGGAAGTACACGTAGTAGGGTACAGATGACGCGCAAGTAGGAATTGCTTTGCATACATATATAAGTGTGTCTTATTTAGTGAAACGCCTTGAAAAATCACAAAACTAAAGTTTGGTTTGATGGAAAATAAATCCTAAATATGAGGCATAGTAAGCTGGAATCATATTCAATAAAAGTGTGATACAGATGGAGAAGAGCTATTCTGTTTCGGAACGAAAGTATTCAGAAACTTATATGAGTGCAAGAAATTGATCTTCTTTGTTTCATATATTCCCTCAATTTTTATGTT
The DNA here is from genome assembly GCA_030765055.1 of Mantis religiosa. NCBI lineage: Eukaryota > Metazoa > Arthropoda > Insecta > Mantodea > Mantidae > Mantis > Mantis religiosa. Next base: position 165,703,808 of record CM060953.1, on the reverse strand, counting down.
GGGTTACTGCACGATGTAATTAAGATATTAAGTTGGCTAACCTGTGCCTTTTGAACGAAATTTTACAGCTAGAAATAGCAATTTACATTTTAGCTGTATCGAAAAGAAATTAAGAAAGGATAAATGTTTATAATTTGTGAAATTCGTAAGATTTGAAAGGCCTGAGTGGCATATGAGCATCAAGATGGAAGGAATAAATTTTTAGAAAGACCTCCTTTTAAGGAAGATGCTAGAACGTAGGTACATGCCGAAAATTAATATTATGACATAACCTGCATTGTACCTTCATACATATTCATTTATAATTAAACTATTTAGATCAGTAAACAACTGTATAATGTAGGTGTCAAAGATGTGTTACCTGGAAAAGCATTAGTTTCATTAACCTTGTTACACAATTATTATTTCAATTACGAGATTTTTGTGCTTATTTTACTTGTCATCATCTCACGCTACCAGATATACGAAGGCAGAAGTGTAAAGTGCAGAATTAGTGGAAATTGAGTATATTTCTGCGTTTGGGATGTGCAGTGATCTCCAGGAATATTTTTATTTTAGAACGAAGAAAGAACCTGAACCAAATCAAAAAATAGGAATGCATTAATCATATTGCCAAAAGGATTAGTAAAGGCCTTCAGGGTACAGTGGATAAATGGAAGAAGAAAAATGTAATACCTGATGGCACGTCACATGGCAACCTAGTTGCAAATGTAATTGTTCGACTCCAAATATATTACAGAAGTGCAATTACAAAAAGCATTCCTGATGTACCTGCAATGAAACAAGCCATTTATGTCACTTTACGTCATTGTAGTTCAAGTGCTAGCAGTCCGATGCACACCAGATGCCCTAATGGACCCACTTCTTGTGTTTTTATAATAAAGCTATAGCTAGATTGGGAAGAAACACCTAAATATATGAGCACAACAATGAGAAATTACTTGAGGCTTGATGTGGTAAGAAAACTAATGCCTGACTAACAAATGCTGGCATCAGATGAAATCCTAAGGAGGTGCACATTGGGTAAGACACAAAATGCAAATTAAAGTTTACATAGCATGATATGGCGTAAATGCCGAAAAGAAGTATTTGTGTCAAAGAAGAAACTTCAGATTGCTGTGACATCAGCCATCAGTGAGTTGAATTTTGGTTGTTCTGCTTCATTCAAACTGCAGTCGGACATAATGGACACTGAGAGTTTACCAGCATCTCTAAAAATTAGCCAAGTGAAGGACTAATAACATTTACTTCTTTCAGCAATTTCAACGAAGGTAACTCCTGAAACATCCAGAATAAAACTAAAATTGGAAAATATGCTGCAGAAGAGAGCAGGAAGAGAAAGAATGATCCAAAATTCATATCTAGAGGGTATCAGTTTGCTTCAATGTACGTAACTAGAAAAGAAAATGATTTGGAATTTAAAATTTTATTTACTGTGTTGTTGTTTTTTTTTTTAACATATTTTGTCACTCAAAATCTCTAACAGGATGCAGTTTTAATTCAGTCACTTTAAAATTTTCAACACATGTTCCTAGAAAGCAAACTAAAGTTTGTATCATATGAATTTCTAATATTCATAATATTTTTAAAGTTATTGATATATAAAGTCAAAGGTTTGATCATTTTATGACTTTTTTGTTTGTTCCATACCTTATTTTTCCCTGGAACTAAATCCAGCTCAAGAAATTCATATGATAGATCTTTTCTTCATAACCATCTAAATATTTTTAGAAATAGAAAAATTAAAATTTTGAAAACCTTCATCGTGTGGAGTGGTTTGAATTTTGCCCAAAATTTGAATTTCACAAATTAATTACTAAAACACCATTCAGTGTACACAAATCACATTTTTAATTGTGTCCAATATGCATCAGAACTAATTGGTAACAATTTCAGCAAGAATGGTTGAAAATTGTAGGATTTGGGATTTTCAGTGCACCATCCTCTTAAAATTCTATTCCTAGTTTTAAAATTTCGTTCAAATAGTACAGCTTAGCCAAAATGGCTCAATTGCATTATGCAAATATATTCATACGCATATAAAAAGAGGAGAGTGGCAATTGGAGTGAATGAATCCTGTAAAAAAGATCAATTTCCTGTATTTATATAAACTTCTGTGTACTTTCGTTCCGGCGTGCAATAGCCCTTCCCAAATTATATCCAATTTTTATTGGAATATGGTTCCAGCTTACTATGGTTCGCATTTAGGATATACTTTTCTATCAAAAAACAACATCTCTTTTAATTTTTAAAGCGTTTTAATAAATAAAACATATGATATATGTATACAAAGCAATTTCAACTCGCGCGTCATCTGCGGCATACTACGTGTACTTCCCGTTGTATCAGACTTCCGCTGTGTCGCTATGATCACAGTTACTCAATAAACATTCCGGATATTTGAGCTACACCGATGTACCTATTTTGGCTTAATTAAGGTATTAAAATAGTACTTTCTGTACCAGGTGCATACATGGAAGTTAGAGAAGGACTTCCTTTATGTAAATGTCGAGATTGCACAGAAATTGTATATTTCAGGATCACAAATGAGCAACAAATTTAAAAAAAGCGTTTTCAACAATAATTTAAACTGGAAAGCCGTTTAAATGAGAAACTTATATATAGGTTAAGTGACTTTAAAGACGACAGGTGGATATTTTTAAGAAAATATCACAATTACACATTGCCCTTTATATTTTTCAAAAATTTTGACTTTGTCATTTGTTAAAGGAATAGCCCTAATGATTTAAATAAGTACTATATTTTTAACATATTAATATAACAAGTGAAATGTGTAACTAAATATGCAGGAGATATCCTAAGCAGATCTTTTGATTCTGAAAGGTTTCTGTATGCGTGGTAAAGCTAAGAGATAGACAAAATGTTATTACTCTTGTAACCTAGATCTTGTTGCAGCATAAAAGTTAGGTTTAATACATTTTATTTTTAGAGTGAATCATTTCAGATTTACGCTTAATTATTTTTGCGAATTTCCCAATTTTTGTACTTTTCCAACCCGGGTTACTGCGACCAGAGCACAATGTCCTAAGTGCTTGACGACTCACGGTTATCGAGAGGAACTGCAGCAACTGCTTTCAGCAAATATAACTATTTGGGAACTCGTATTTCAATTCAGTTTATTAGCCAAAGAATTCTTACAGAACTATAGAATCGTCAAAATATTTGGGAGATTATTACACAATATTTACAATCTATTACTTAAACTTCTTTACTAAATCAAGATCACCACCAATTTACACAAATTACTATTATACTTGGCAGTACTAATACAATGTGTACAATCACATATCACAGCTTATTTTTGCAGACATTGACACTATTATTTCTATGTATATGGGTAGAATAATTATCAGCTGGGGCAAACATATTGATAGGTTAGCAGTGAAGCTGAGCCGAGTTTGTTCTCATCTCTTTCAGCTGAGAGCTCGAGTAACATTTAAGTTACTCAGATCATGTTAATTTGCTTGTTTTCATTATCTACTGACATACACTGTAACACTGTAAGTGCTGTAACAATAAGATAATATTTAAGTAACAAAAGAAGAATTAGTAAAGCCAGACTGAAAAATTCAATGCCATAGCCGGGATTTAAACCAGGGATGTCCCGCTCCGTGCAGTTGCTCCTACCAACAGAGCTACTATGGCCAACATGCCGACATGATTTAAATTCTTCAACTAACAGATATGATTTCCCGGTATAGTTGTCGGCAAGAGCACGTCCCCTCTTGTCTTCTGTGAGTCCCATTGGGCTCAGTAGCAGTGCATGCGGATGGCTGGGATAACACAGGCCTAAGGAGGGAGCAGCTGGTGGATGCAGGTTTGTGGCTGCTCTTGAGTGAAGTGGAGACTGGGACAATACCAACTTGGGAGGACACCGCACCGAGGAGTGCCACCTACAGATCGTACTGGGCCCAATGGGACCCACTGAAGACAAGATGGGCGTGCTCTTCCGGGTGTGGGAATCACTTAATGGAAAGACGCAGATGGAGATGTTGGTGCTTCCCCGGAGTAAGGTTCCGGAGGTCTTAGAGGAAGTGCAGGAGGACACCTGGGAGCAAACGGAACGATCGACAAACTCCGACAGCGCTAGTACTGAGGTTCCGAGCAGAAGCTGAGAGAGGGTGCCCTCAATGTCATGTGTGCGCAGCGAGTCATGGCAACCAGACTGGGAGCCGGGGTCGCGTGCAGCAGTACAACGTCGGAGAGCCATTCGTAAAGATCGCCCTCGACATAGCTGGACCATTCCCAGTATCCGACCAACGTAACAAGTACCTAATGGTGGGCTTAGACTACTTCACCAAGTGGCCGGAGATGTTTGCAATCCCGAACCAGGAGGCAAAGACAATATCAGACTATCTTGTGGAACAGGTGTTCTGCAGATTTGGTGTGCCGTTAGAGCTCCTGACGACCACGGCACCAATTATGAATCCAATGTGTTGAAGGAGGCACTAGAAAGACTTGGGGTGAACAAGAGCCGCACCACACCGCTACATCCACAGTCGGACGGCACTGTGGAGAGATACATCAAGACCTTAGAAGACCACCTGAGGAAGGTCTTGGCGAGTCATCAGCGAGACTGGGACGACACGGTGCCACTGTTCTTGCTGGCCTACCCCTCGTCAAAACAGACACCACTGGGATGACTCTAGTCAGCTTAATGTTCGGCCCAGAGTTACCCCTGCCTTGTGATCTGGCTTTTGGAAGCCCCCCGGACGCAAAGCGGCCAGCAGCCGACTATGTGGAGAATCTGCTGGACCGTCTCCACGACATGCATGAGATGGCTCGTCAGAATATCCAGACGGCGAGCGACCGCATGAAGACCCGGTGCGACAGGTAAGCCAACAGACAAGGGCTCCAGAAGGGTGACCTTGTTTGTTTGTACCGCCCTACCCGGACCAAGGGACGATGTCCGAAACTCCAGCAACCATGGCAAGGACCATACCGGGTGGTGAAGAGGATTAACGTCGTGTCCTACCGCATGCAGTAGGTACCCCGAGGGAAGATGTTGGTGGTACACCTGGATCATCTGGACCGCTACGATTGTGCTTTTAGGGGGGTCCAGCCTTGATGAGGAAGCAGTGTCACGGCAACAGGCACAAGAGTTTCGGCACAAATAGAAAACAAACGGAAGATAAAGTTTAACGGTAATAAAAAGCTTACGATCGCGGGGCTAGTGTACACAAAGAAACTGATAGGCGGCTATCGTTCACAAAGCGTCGGCAATTAACGTTAGCGCCTATAAGCAAGAGACGGATAGTGTATCACAGAGGCGAAGATCTTGCCGGCCCAGAGAGATTTCACGTTTCTCGAAAGTGATAGAATATTGGGATTACGTCATTTATGGTTTGTTTATTCCAGAAGAACCTAGTGATTGACGGAACAGCCTGGAATTCATGAATGGGTGTATAAAAACAAGCCATGGCTAGTGTCGAGTGAGTGGTAAACAGAGTGAGTCAGCAGAGTAGAGCTGAGAGTGTTCTTGTTGAAAAGAAAGTTGTGTAACAAGAGTGTTGTTGTAACGAGAGCTGATCTTGTAAACTGGACGCTGTTTGTTACTGTCATCGACCTTGGAAGACTGTGTTGTTATGTGAAGTAATGTTCTTACGTGAGAATTGAACAGTGAATTTCGACGGAAATAAAGAGCATCTAGAATTTCAGGAAATTGGACTTCTAATTCTACAAACCCACAATGTTACAATATATAAAATCAAATGTTTGGTTATTTTTAGGCTTTTTCTTGTTTATTTCCATACTTTATTTTATCTCTGGAACTAAATCCAGCACAAGAACATCATATGATGGATCTTTTGTTCATAAACATCTAAATATTTTTAGAAATACAAAAATTAAAATTTCGAAAATCTCATCGTGTGGAGTGGTTTGAATTTCGACCAAAATTTGAATTTCACAAATTAGTCAAAAACAACTTAGCCACAAAAAGCAAATTTTTAATTCTGTATCTAATATCGATCAGAACTAAGTGGTAGCAATTTCAGCAAGATTTGTTGACTTAGAGTTAAAGTAAGACTTCGAGTTTTCGGTGCTACATCCCCTTGCAACTTTAATTGCTATTTCTAGCATTAAAATTACGTTCAAATAGAACAGCTTAGGTAACTTAGTATCTCAATTACAGTGAACACTGAGCTCAAATGAGGGACAAGGTGGTTCAAGCATATTATGGAAATATCATCACATGCATATAGGAATTAGAAAGGAATTGGTAAGTATATATGTTCTAAAAAAGTTCAATTTCCTGCACTTATATAAGTTTTCGTACAATTTCGTTTCGGCGTGCGATAATTCTTCCCCATTTATATCCAATTTTTATTGGAATATGGTTCCAACTTACTATGTTTCACATAGGAAATATATTTTTCTATCGAAAAGGAACATGTGTTTCGTAATGTTTAAAGCGTTTTACAAATAAGACATACTAATATATGTATGCTAAGCAATTCTAACTTGCGCGACACCTGTACTATACTACGTGAACTTCGCGTTGCATGAGTCTTCCTGTGTGTCGTTCTGGTCGCAGCTACTCAGTAAACATTCCGGGTATTTCAGCTACAGCGATTTATTTCTTCGTTCTTAATATCAGTGTTAAATAGTTTCTTCTGTACCGCGTACATAGATGTCAGGTAGAGAGGAAGTTGCTTTATGTAAATGTCGCGATTAGACAGTAATTAAGTATTTCCGTATCACAAATGAATAAAAAAGGTTAAAGAAAGGCGTTTTCAACAAAACTTCAAATTGAAAAGCGGTTAAAAAAAACAAATTATATAGCTTCAGTGTCTTTAAAGACGACATGTGGAGATATTTTAAGAGAATTCAAAGTAACACACTGCCCCTTAAGTTTGTCATTTGTTAAAGGAATGGCCCTAATGATTTAAATAAGTACTATATGTCCAAAATATAAGTACAACAAGTGAAATACATAAGCTAAATTTGCTGAGTATGTCCTCAGAAGACCTTTAAATTATGAAAGACCTCTGTGTAAGTGGTAAAGCCAAGAGATACACAAAATCGTTTTACTCGTATAACGTAGATCTTGTTGCAGCAAAAAAGTAAGGTTAAGTACATTTTATTTTTTAGAGTGAATCATTTCAGTTTTACACTTCGTCATTTTTCTGAATTTCGCAATAGTTTTAATTTTATAATTAAAATTTTATAATTTTCTAATCTGGGTTACTGCGGCCAGAACAAAATGTCTTACGTGCTAGACGACTCAAGGCTATCGAGAGGAAATGCAGCAACTGCTTTCAGCAAATATAGCTATTTGGGAACCATTAATTCTACTCAATTCAGCTTATTAACCAAAGAATTCTTACAGAAGTATGCAGTTGTCAAAATATTTGGGAGATTATTACACATTATTTACAATGTATTACTTAAACTTATTTGCTATATCAAGATAACCACAAACTTACACAAATTACAGTTTATACTTGGCAGTACTAATACAATGTGTACAATCACATATCACAAGTTGTTTATAAAGACATTGACACTATTATTGCTATGTTTTTGGGTAGAAAAAGTATAAGCAGGGACAGACATATTGGTAGGTTAGTAGTGAAGCTGAGCCGAGTTTGTCTACTTCTCTATCAGCTGAGAGCTCGAATAAAATTTAAGGTACTCAGAATATGTTAATTTGCTTATTTTCATTATCTACTGCCATACACTTTAACACTGTGAGTAAGGGCTATAATAGTAACATAATATTTAACCAGCAACAGAAGACAAAGGATTATGTGTGATAACCTAAAATCAGAAGGCTGCAGAAATCACTTCAGGAATTTCAATATGTTCATACCACTAAGTTTATATATGAAACAATAATTATTAATTTATATGAAGACTAATAACACAAATTATGACAGAAATGATGAAACACACAATAATAAGACACGTAATAGATATAAATTTCACACATATTTTCATAAACTAGGATGTTTTAAATTTCTTTAAATTATATGTTAAAAATTATATAAAAATATTGAAATAAGTTCATTCACCGGAAGTATCTCTCATAACTTCTCTCATTAGCTGTGATTGTCTAGTAGATAGGACATTGTTTGTTGCCGCAATAAGCCAGGTTAGAAAAGTATAACTGTTGGAAAATTCAGAAAAATAACATAGAGTAAATGCGAAATTTTTGGCTCAGATCAGACATAAATTGTATGTCACAACAAAATCTAATTCATATGTGTAATAAAGTTTTGTCTAGCTCTTACAGTTTACCAGTCATACAGAAGTCGTTCATAACGAATAGGATATATGAGAACATTACCTGCAAATTTAAGAGACATATTTTAAAAATTTATAGTACTTTATTTAAAATTATTAGAGCTGTTTATGACAATTGACAATGTCAAAGATTTTGAGAAGGTTTTCATTTGACGTGCGATTTTTTAAAATATGTTCTTAAACTTCTTCACGTGTCACCCTGAAAGATACTGAACCTGTATATAAGTTTGGTATTTAAAGGTTTTGCAGCTATGAGCTTCGCTGAAAACGTGTTTTTTAGATTCAAGTGATCCCAGAGTATTTATTTCCTGAGCAATCTTGAGAAAGAGAGAATGCAACTCCTCCTCCACATATTATGTATGTACGCTATACTATGTATGTATGTACGCTAAACTTTTGCTAGACGTAGAAAACCAGTACAAACATGTAGTTCAAATGTCCCGCGTGTTTACTGAGTGACTGCGAGCAGAGCACACAGTGCAAGTGTCATGTAACACGAAGTACACGTTTTACGTGTACAGATTACGCACAAGTTGTAATTGTTTTGTATATATAAAAATGTCTTAGTTGTTAAACAGGCTATCTACAGCATTACGATGGTAATTTTTATTTTTTGTGTCAAGCACGTTGCAAATGTGATCGATAGTAAGATGAAGCTGTATCTTATACAATAATCGATGTAGACTGACAACAATTACTGTGTGTCAGAGAAAAGGTTTGCAAAAACTTGTATAAATTTAAAAAATTCAACCTATTTTCCTCGTATTTCGATTCTCTTTGCCACATAGTAGAAGCAATGACTAAGAGACGTGTTAATACATGGAATATGCTACTAATTAGGAGCAGACTGTTGTGAATTGCTGACTTTCCTTAAGGCAATGTTGCATAAAAGGAGCTTTTCAGCTTCCAGCGCCTCAAGCTTTCATATTAATGATTACCTGAATATCTAGACAACAAAAATTGTATGTTACACACTTTTTATCAAAAGGAATGCATTAATAATGTTCAGATCTTTATATGGTATATATATTTTAAAACCTGTTCGCCTATACTTCTGTAGGTGGCTTACATGATTTTAACTTCACTGTTTGATATTTGGTACATGTGTGTGTAGGGATCATGAAGGCAATTAGACTGATTCAACGATTGATGCTTCACATTTAGAGAGCGTAGTTGTAGAAATTGTGAACATTGGGACTACTGTAATTGGAAATGCGATGTAGAATTCGAAAGCGACGGCAGTGCTTGGAACGGATAAGAATAAATATTTCTAAAATACAAGGGGCCTTCAGAAAGTAAGTTCTGTTACAATTTATCTCCGCTGGAGCGCTGCGATCGCAGTTCCGCTCATACGCGGTAGACGCTCTCTATCACGGAGAAGAAACGTACGCTTTGTTGTGCTTGTTTACAATGTCGGTGTTGATTAAAAATCCCGCCGTTTGTGAAATCAAATCTGTGATTCGTTTTCTGAATGCTAGGAAAGTGAAACCAATTGACATTTATTGGCAAATTTGCGATGATTACGGACAAAATACGATGAGTGATACAATGGTGAGAAAAAGGGTCTGACAGTTCAATGAAGGTCGTAGTGAAGAGCGCGAAGATGAACGAAGTGGACGTCCATCTTAGATTGACTACATTTGGCTAAATATACTAAGATGAACGAAATTTTAAAGCCGGCATTGTAATTTCAACTTTAGCGCTATCGAACCAAAACAAATTTAAGTCCGAATAACGTGTTCATTGATTCGTAAAACTCGCAAGATTTGAAAGGCCTGCCAGGATGTATGAGCATCAAGATGGATGTAATGGGATTTCAAAAAGACCTATAATTAAATACGACGTTCGCTTAGTTAAATACCGAAAATTAAAATTATGATATATCCGGAAATATGTCTGCATAGCATATTCACTTTTTTTAAACTGACGTCCTCCCACGTAAGTCATATCGGACGATGGATGAAATTGGTAAAACGATGCTCAAATGAGCCTAGGGTTCATTGAGCTTAGAGTTACCTCATATTCACCTATCGGGATAAGGGAAAACCCCGGAAAAACCTTATCCAGGTAACTCAACCTAATCGAGATAAGAACGTGAGGCAGACATGCTACCCCCACGCTACAGAGGCTGGCCATATTTACTTAGATTTTTATTCTTTAGATTAATGTAACACCTTATAATAAGTCAAGAAGCGTTCTATATGCAAAAGCAGTTACCTGACATTAGTTTCTTTAACCTTGTTCCTTACTTATTGTTGCAATAACGAGGATTTTCTGATTGTTTAAAGGTCATGGGCTTAAGCTACCAGGAATATGATCACAGTAATGAAAGTGCAAAGTTAATGGAATTAGGTTATGTCTCTTGTTTTCGTGGTGTACAGTGATGACTTCCAGAAATAGTATCAAGGTAGACCGAAGCGTACTTTCTCTCATATACAGCAATTTATTGTGACATATCATCAAATATTTGTTGTTCCATTTGTACTCCGCCTTTAACTGCAATGATCATATCAGCAGTCCTTCTCCTAGGGAGCATATCGTCTTTTGGTGAAGGTATTGACTTTTATACGCTGAGTTTCTGGTACTTTGGATTTGAATTCATTAGATCACATACACATTCGCACCCCCATTCGTACGTGCAGACCTTGGGGACGATCGGGAATTAACTTGGTTGGAGAAATTTGCCCACCCTAGTCGGGAATCCAACTCTGGACTTCTCTCTCAACTCCACCTACTACCTACAGGTCCAGCATCAATTATTTCTTACTGTTTCGATATTTTTTTTCAATATCAGTGAAAAATTCAAAAAAATGTTTGAGGACTATTTTGATGAACATGTTCTAAATATTCAGGGAATTTGAAGAAATTTTATTTACTTGTTTGGATATATTAGTTGGTTTAGTCTCAGTAGTCTTAAATTTAAAATGCCTGTATGGCAAATAACGCTACACGTTAGGTAGATGTTACTGCCATCTAGCCCGTGCAATTGAAAAAAAGAAAGTGAAGCGCTCAAAATGTCTGGTTCTGTCCAGAACTTCTAGGAACTTTGATGCTGCACCAGAAGTTGCTATACCCACTTAAATATTTGCAAAGTATCAATTGGACAAGCTAACAGAATTTTAGAAAAACAAACATAGCAGTCAAAAGGGCAGATTGCATAATACTAAAACTATTGACTATTTCAAACATTTGCTGGAGCACAAAACTTAGGAAGACCTGTATGAGGAAACATCAGTACATATATTCACTAGATTTGTAAATACCTTCAAATACTACTACGATGTAGCCCTACGGCTGGTTAAAGTTAAAGTCAGGAAAAAACGCTGTACATGAGTAACCAAGGGTATTACAACTTACAGCGAGAAGCTTACATTCTTGAGTCATATTCTTAGAAATGGTACGGCCTCCATGAGTTTGTAAAAAACCATAACAAATATAAATCAAACTATAAAAATGTTATTTAGATAGCAAAAATATTAAAGAACGCTAGAAATAATAAGGTCATTTACACCTAAACAGAAAGATATGTGGGATACTATAAAACAGGGCGTTGATTCTAACATGTTGTTACAAGGAAATATTGTACATAGGTGGTCTGTTAATTTTCCGGACCAATAGGAATACCTACAAGCCATTTGTTTTTTTTCAAAATTCTATATTTTCTTTCAGAATAGTCTCCTTGTAGCTCTATATACTTCTCCCAGCGATGCTGCCATCTCTGTTATTCCTCCAAAAAGTACTCGGCGTTTTCCTCTGCAAAATAACTGTTCATGAAGGTGATTGCCTGTTCATATCACGAAAATCTCTGTCCTCAATGCGCCATTTTCATATAAGGGAACAAAAATATTTCGCCTGGGCCTAAATCTGGTAAGTGAGGTGGATGGTCAAGCAGTGGAAACCGTAATTCGTGGCTTTTCGCCACTACAACCGCTGAGGTTTAGGACGGAGCGTTGTCTTGGTGAAACAGAAATATTTTTCATCAAATGTGGCCGCTTTCCGCAAGTTCTGCCTTCAGATTTTCAAGTAATTTTGCCTAGTATGCTCCTGTAATGGAGAACTCTTTCAAGATAATCGATTAGAATAACTCCATGACTATCCCAAAAAACAGTCTCCATCGGCTTCCCAGCCCCCGCCCCAAAAGAAAAGATAAACAGTTTTTGCTCTTTTTGTAGGAAGTAACCCCTTTGCAATCCACTGTTTGGTCTGTACTTTTGTTTTGGGCGTGCATTCAAGTTCATTCTACAGTTATAAATCGGTGCCAAAGCTCGGATTTATTGCGCCTAAACTGTGGACAGTTTTCTCATGCCTAAATGTTGTATTAATATGTGACAGGTCCTATGACATGTTTAAAGCCTCTAATATCCCTCTCACTTATATTCGGCGGTCGGCTTAAGACATTTAGTGAAGTTTGGCGATGTTTGTGTAGATAGTTGCAATACTTGGACGTCCCGAACTTTCATCGCCTCCCAAGCTCTTACGGCCACGTTTAAATTCACTACCCAAAATTTCATTGTGTCAAATGTTGGTGCAGATTCCCCATATACAGAATCCAACTGATCTTTGATTTGTGTAGGCGTTTCGCCTTTCAAAAACAAATATTTAGTCACAGCTCGATACTCTATATTGTTCATTTCATAAAAACACTCACAGAAACTCACTCAAACGACTGTTACATAACAACTGGGTATCCAAAATAGCTGAAACATTGGTGTGTAACAGTCAACAGATGAAAAAAGAAATTCACTAGCTATTATTTACAAGTGCTGCCATCTTAATTTTGAGGTCCGAAACTTTTCAGACCACCCTCGTATTAAAAACACGAAATAAAAGGGTACAATTCCTATAGAAATGTCCAACGTATTTAAGAATATCTTTGTTAATATGTCCAATAATTTTCCAATGAAAAGTACTTCAATTGAAAGTTTAGAAAATGAAGATCTATCTCGTAGAAATGATTAATCATTATCTTTGTCACCAGTTTTGAAGACAAAATACTTGATGTAATTAAGGACTACGAAATACGAAATCTGAAGCCCTTGATTGAAGTTCAAGCTATTTAATTAAACAATGTAGTATGAATATCTTAAATACTGTGTGTCAAATAGCCCTGTCTCTTCCAAGTGGCACATTTCTGTAAGAACTGAAGGTAGCAAAATAAAATCATATTCAAATAAGGAGATGAGAAAATCAACAATAACTTTAGACCAATAACTTTGAATTCAGCGTTTTCTAAAGTATTAGATAAATAATGTATGCCGTTCCTCAAATTTAATATATCTAATCATAATCAACATGATTTCCAGAGCGATAAATCTGCCAGTTCAGTAATAAATGCCGTTGAAACTACTTATGACACATTTGATCATAGAGAAGTTGGGATGGGACTAGTTTTGGACGTAACCGAGGCTTTCGACATGGTGGAGGATCATATTTTGCTAAATTAGCTTCATAAATATATGTGTTTAAAATTATATGACAGATGTCAATTAAAAGACAAAGCCTCTGAAAATGGTCCTAAGTGAACCTTCAGCTACAACAATCAGTGCACTCAGTTAGTGCATATTTTTTATAATTCAGGTAAAGAGCGAATTAATCAGTTACGTGCTTTTCACTAAACTAATATATTTCATTATTATTCTTGTATCACGTGGTCATGAATTCAAAATTCATCAATGAAGAGGGATCTCGATAATTCCTGTAGTGCAATGCTAGTGTCAATATCTGTATAAGTAAGTTGTGATATGTAATTGTACACCTTGTATTAGTGCTACGAAGTATAAACGGTAATTTCAATCTAAACTTTTGCTGAAAACTGCTTGTTTTAATTCATTTATTCATTTGTGATCCGGAAATATTTATTTCCTTTGCAATCTCGACATTGACAGAAAGGAACTCCTTCTCTACCTGCGATGTATGTACGCAATACAGAAAGTACTATCTAATACTAAAATTAAGCCCAAAGGAGAAAACCGGTGTAGCTCAAATATCCGGCAAGTTTACTGAGTAGCTGCGACCACAGCGACACAGTGGAAGTCTCATGCAACGGGAAGTACACGTTTTAGGGTACAGATGACACGCATATAGTAGGAATTGCTTCCTAGACATATACAAATTTGTCTTATTTATTAAAACGCTTTGAAGAATTACAAAACTAATGTTTTGGTTTGGTGGAACATAAATCCTAAATATGAGACATAGTAACCTAGATTCGTATTCTATAAAAATGTGATGTAGATGGAGAAGGGCTATTCTCCTTTGGAACGAAAGTATTCACAAATTTATATAAAGAAATTTAACTTTGGTGCATATATTCTTTCAATTTTTTAAATGTGTCTGATGTGATTAGGATATTATGTTGAATAACCTGTGCCGTTTGAACGAAAGTTTGCAGTTAGAAATAGCAATTTCCGTTTTAGCTGTATCGAAACCAAATTAAGAAAGGATAAAGGTTTATAAATTTGTGAGATTCCCATGATTTGAAAGGCCCGCGGGGCTATATATGCATCAATACGGAAGGGAACAAATTTTTAGAAAGACCTCCTGTTACGGAAGATGTTAGAACGTAGGTAAATGCCAAAAACTAATATCATGACATAATCTACATTGTAGTTTCATACATATTCATTTATAATTAAATTATTTAGATCAATATAGCACTATATAGTGTAGGTGTCAAGGATGTGTTACCTGGAAAAGCGTTAGTTTCATTAACCTTGTTACTTAATTATTATTTCAATAACGAGATTTTGTGTTTATGTTACCGGTCATGATCTCAAGCTACCAGATATATGAAGGCAGAAGTCAAAAGTGCAGAATTAGTGGAAATTGTGTATATTTCTGGTTTTGGGATGTGCAGTGATCTCCAGGAATAATATTATTGTAGCACGAAGAAAGAACCTGAACCAAAACAAACAAGAGGAATGCATTAATCAAATTGCTAAAATGACTATTAAACGCCTCTAATGTACAGTAGATGAGTGGAAGCAAAATGGAACACTTGATGGCAGGACGCATGGCATCCTAGTTGCAAATGTATTTGCCTGACTCCAAATATATTACAGAAGAGCAATTACAAAAACATTTCTGATGTATCTGCATTGAAACAAGCTATTTATGCCACTTTACGTCATTGTAGTTCAAGTGCTAGCAATGAGATGCACACCAGCTGCACTAATGGAGCCACTTTTTTGTGTTTTTATAATAAAGCTATGGCTATATACGGAAGAAAAACCTAAATATAACAACACAACAATGAGAACATACTTGAGGCCTCAAGTATTTTTGTCAAAGAAGAGACTTGTGTGACTTGTTGTGACGTCAGCCATCAGTGAGTTGAATTTTGATTGTTCTGCTTCATTCAAACTGCAGTCGGACATAATGGACACTGAGAGCTTACCAGCATCTCTAAAAATTAGCCAAGTGAAGGACCAATTACGTTTACTTCTTTCAGCAATTTCTGCGAAGGTTACTCCTGAAACATCCAGAATAAATCTTAAATTGAAGAAAACAGCTGCAGAAGAGAGCAGGAATAGACAGAAGGATAGAATATACATATTTAGAGGGTTTCAGTCTGCTTCAATGTATGCAACTAAAAAAGAAAATGATTTGCAATTTAAAATTTGATTTACTGAGTTATTGCTTTTTTTTAACATATTTTGTCATTAAAAATCTCTAACAGGATGCAGTTTTGATTCAGTTCCTTTAAAATTTTTAACACATGTTCCTAAAAAGCAAACTAAGGTTTGTATCATATGTATTTCTAATATTCATAATATTTTTAAAGTTATTGATATATAAAATCAAAGGTTTATTTTCTGACTGTTTTTTGTTTGTTCCATACCTTATTTTTTCCCTGGAACTAAATACAGCACAAGATATTCATACGATACACTTTTTCTTCATAACCATCTAAATAATTTTAGAAATAGGAAAATTAAAATTTTGAAAATTTCATGGTGTGTAGTGGTTTGAATTTTGCCCAAAATTTGAATTTCAAAAATTACTAAAGACACAAAAATCGTATTTTTAATTTTGTGTTTAATATGCATCAGAACTAAGTGGTAACAATTTCAGCAAGAATTGTTGAAAATTATTGGATTTTGGGGTTTTAAGTGCTGCATCCCCTTGAACCTTAAATTGCCATTTCTAGCTTTACAATTTCGTTTTACCAGAACAGCTTAGCCACCTTGGTATCTTAATTACATTGAGCTCAGATAAGGTACAAAATGTCTGGAGTACAATATGGAAAAATCATTATATACAGATAAAATTCAATTTCCTACTCTTATATAAGTTTCCGAATTTTTTCGTTCCGGCGTGCAATAGCTCTTACCCATTTGTATCCAATTTTTGTTAGAATATTGTTCCCGCTTACGGTGTTTCACATTAGGGATATATTTTTATATCTAAGCGGAGCATAAGTTTAATATTTTTTTAAAGAGTTTTAATAAATAAGACCTACTAATAAATGTATTCCAAGCAGTTACAACTTTTACGACATCTGTACGGTACTACGTGAACTTCCCGTTTCATGAGACCTCCACTGTGTCGCTGTGGTCACAGTTACTCAGTAAACATGCCGGGTATTTCAGCTACAGCCATTTATCTATGCGGCCTTAATTTTAGTATTAAAATTGTAGTTTACGTACCGCGTACATACATGGCTGCTAGAGAAGGAGTTGCTTTATGTAAATGTCGCGATTGGACAGTAAATAAACATTTTCCGTGTCGCAAATGAATAAAAATGTTAAAGAAAAGCGTTTTCAACAAAACTTCAAATTGAGAATCCGTTTAAATAAAATGTGTGTGTGTGTGTGTGTGTGTGTGTGTGTGTGTGTGTGTGTGTGTGTGTGTGTATGTGTGTGTGGTGTGTGTGTCTGTGAAGACGACATGTGGAGATTTTTGAAAAAAATTTCACAATAACCCACCGCCCCTTAAATTTATCAAAACTACTATGGCCAAATTGCCGACATGACATTACGTTCTTCAACTGACTCATATCTTTTCGCGATATAAGTGTTGGCAAGTTGGCCATAGTAGCTCAGTTGGTTGGAGTAACCGCACGCAGAGCTGGAGATCCGTGGTCCAAATCACGCTTATGGCATTGAATATTACAGTCTTTCTCTACTCAATCAAAGCTTATCCTACACAAAGCTTAGCGTACACAGGGCTAGTGTGGCAGAAATGATTATTTCCATCAATTTACCTGAATAATATAGTGGTTTAACTCTGAATCGTGGGACTCAAGTAGTTAAAAGCGTAGTAGGTCGCCACGTAACGTGCGTGTCTCATACTATATGAGAACCCCTAGTGGTCTACCGGGAAAGTATGAGTCAGTTGGAGAATTTTATATCATGTCGGCATGTTGGCCATAGTAGCTCAAATGTTTAGAGCAACCGCACGGAGAGCGAGAAATCTTTTGTTCAAATCTCGGGTAAGCCATTGAATTGTTTAGTGTGGTTTTACTCAATCAAACTTAGCCTACACACGGCTATTGTGGAAGAACTGATCATTTCCAACAAAAGAAGACTTTAAGAACTGTATGTGGTATTCCAGAATCAGAAGGCTGCAGGGATCATTTCAGGAATTTCAATTTCTTGATCCCACCAAGTTTATATATATGAAACAGTAATTATTAATTTATATGAAGGCTAATGGCACAAATTATGACAGAAATGATGAAATGAAATAATGAAATACACAATCAAAGCACACGTAATGGAAAAAAATTACACACATATATTTATAAAACTAAGGTATTTTAAACTTCTTTATAACTTCTCTCATTAGCTGTGATCGTCTAGTGGATAGGACGCTGTTTGTGGCCGCAATAAGCCAGGTTAGAAAAGTATAACTATTGGGAAATTCAGAGATATAACATGGAGTAAATGAGAAATGTTTCGCTCTGATCACACATACTTTGTATGTTACAACAAAATCTACATAATACGTGTAGTACAATCTTGTGTAGCTCTTACAGTTTACCAGTCATGCAGTAGTCGTTCATAACGAAAAGGATATATGAGGAAATTAGCTGCAAATTTAAGAGACACATTTCATTTGTCATATGTATATTTTAAACATATATAGTACTTTAATTAAAATCATTAGAGTTGTTTATGACAATTGACAATATCAAAGATTTTGAGAAAGTTTTCATTTGAGGGGCGATATTTTAAAATATATTCTTAAACTTCATCACGTGTCACCCTTGCTGAAGATGCTGAACCTGTATACAAGTTTGGTATTTAAACGTTTTGCAGCTTTGAGTTTCTCTGAAAATGTGTTTTTTATATTCAGGTGATCCCAGAATATTTATTTCCTGAGCAGTCTTGACAATGAGAGAATGCAAGTCCTCCTCCACATATTATGTATGCACGTGGTAGAAAAATTACTATTTTAACACTAAACTTTTTCTCGAAGAAGAAATCCAGTACAAACATGTAGTTCAAATGTCCCTCTTGTTTACGTAGTAACTGCGAGCAGAGTTGAAGTGCCATATAACACGAAGTACACGTTTTACTCCACAGGTGACGCGTAAGTTGTAATTGTTTTGTATATATCAATATGTCTTAGTTATTAGTCATACTATTTACAGCATTACAATGGTAATATGTAGTTTTTGTGCCAATTATTTCGTAAATGTGATTGGTGGTAAGTTGGATCTATCTTTTGTACAATAATTGATGTAGACTAATAATATTTACTGTGCTTCAGAGCAACGGTTTACAAAAACTAGTATAAGTCTAACAAATTCAACTTCTTTTCTTCATAATTTCCTTCTCATAAGATAATACATGTTTTAAAAGGGAATGTTCCATACCTGACTGTTGTCGAATAGATGTTCTCTCTAACAAATGATGGAATTACTGAACTTCTTTAAGGCATTGTTGCATAAGGTCTTTTTCTTTTAAGCTTCCAGCACCTCAAGCTTTCAAATTATGAACATTTTAATATCTATTGAAGAAAACAGTATATGTCACACTCTTTTTCTCAAAAGGAATCTATTATTACTGTTCAGAACTTCAGATGGTATTTATTGTTGATAATTGCTAGTGTTTGCCTATACTTCTGTATGTGACTTACACGAATTCAACTTCACCTTTTGATACATGGTACATGTGTATCGAAGCATCTTGAAGGCTATAATACAGATTCAACGATTGTAGCTTTCACTTTTAGGGAGTTGTAATTGTAGAAATTTTGAACCTGCAGAAAATATATTGTGTTCAGTTTGGGACTACTTTTATTCGATATGTCATGTACAATTCGGAAACGACGCCAATGATTGAAACGAATAACAAATATTAATAAAATTCAATCAAATCGGCGTACTAATCTTACGAGACAATTATATGTTCTTATTGATCTTGTCTCATCTACATCTGCAATTTATCTGAATAGTATTACGATAAGGGAATGAATAAAAACGAATTATAAGATCGTAGCAGTCGATGCAATCATATTTCACCCAGACAATTAACGAATATTAGGAAGAAATTAATAATGTGCTAATAGAATATGTGTCAATACAACAGAGATTGAAATGCAAGATAGAACCCAAGCGACGTACGTCTTCGGTAAAGTACGTGATCTGTACTTGGATGCCATGGGTTCTATTCCTGGGAGCCCCGAGAGGTTTAGCGCTACGAGGATAGTTTTGAGTTACGTGATGCGTGAGAACTGAAATCGTCGGAGACCGCATTTTTGCTTGCATTTGTTGTTATTGGGATCCCATCGTCCTATCAGTCTCTCTCCTACTTTCTTCCGTTCACGTTGGAAGCACAATTTAAAGATAATCTACTCCACTTTGATGCTCTCTCTTACCTTCCTTGATACTTAAATCCAACGCCCAGGACGTCGTCCTGTATCAAGGACGTCCTATATTATTATACTAATATAGCTGAGCAGTCAGACACTTAATAATTCAGAGCCCTACTGGACGATAGTTTCCCGACAATTTATTTTTACTGGTTTAACTTGGTTTAACATTTAAAGTTATAACTTGATCGTGAACAGAAAACAGTTTGAGGCGTGGCTTACCAACTCTAGCTTTCCCCCTTTATCGTCATTTAAGGTTGCTTGTCCTCCATAGCGCGGGCTGAACTGTTCATCTGTTTCACTCGCTTTCGCATTCTCTTCTACACTCACCCTTGGCATTTTCTGCTGAATCACTGGTTAGTTCCTCAGGGTTTAAAAACTATGATTCTGCCTACTTGTTGATCGATTTTGAGTTCATGCCCGAGATAATTATTTCCTTTTAACTTTGAAAATTAAGAGCATTAAAATACACGTGCTAGGTGTGTGTTTGCGCATTATCGTATTAAGGAAGAGAGCGGTTTGAGTCACGTTTTGCTTGGATGGCGGAAGGGAAGAAGGCTCTGCTCACGCATGCGCATATCGACTGCACTTTGTTTGCGGTCAACCTGTATATCGGTGGCTTGTTTCTTTGAAAGAGCGGATCACCACCAATAAAGTGCATTCGTTTCCTTTTCATGTAATATTTTACTTAGGGTTGTCTCTATATTCACACAATGACGCTATATATAATGGCAGGTAACGCGATAGCCCGCCTCGGTAGCGTGGTGGTAGTGTCTGCCTCACGTTCAAGAGATCCCGAGTTCGAATCTCGGTGAGTGAGTTACACGGATAAGGTTTTCCCCGAGGTTTTCCCTTATCCCGAAAGACGAATGTCGTGCAACTCTAAGCTCTATGGAGCCTGGGCTCATTTGAGAATCATTTCACCCACTCCATTTATCGTCCGAGTGGTCTTAACGTTGGAGGACGTAAAATATTTAAAAAAGCTAACACGTTGACTCGTACCGTTAAGAAGTAATGCCAGCTTCACAGGATGGGACACATTTGAGACGCAGCCTCTTTGTCAGGTATAGCTCAGGGAAAAGATAAAACCTTGATATATACAGTTGTGAGGATCAAACCCCACATCAACAGCCAGCCGCGCAGTTCCTGTTCGTATATCCATCAACGGTTCCAAATTTCTTAACTTTTGTTAGATAGCATCGCTATATGCCAGACCTTCCAAATGTCTACAGTTGATAAACAGCTTCCACAGTTCCTCTCGACAACCGTTATCATTTACTGATTAGGGAAGTGATTGTGACCGCAATAACCCAGTGTCGAACCCTGCTCACCTTAGAGGTCCTTCTTTTTCTATTCCCAGGTCTTCAAATGTTATGTATATTTAAATGTGTTGTGCAGAAAAACAAAACAAAAGTACGTTGTGTTTCATTGTTTTTACCACAAATATATAAATTCCACTTATATATACGTATTATTACTCCTAAATATCCACAGAGGACTAGCTTATACAGGAAAGCATACATAACATGGGGTTCATGGTGTAGACTTAAATTACTCTACCAATTTTTTCTAGTGAAGTGTGCCCTGATTTAACAAGTTATATAAACCTGTTCCCTTGTAGGGAAGCCTTTCTTGAACAAGTCGCTGGTGTAAGCAGGAAATCAAGTTTTCAGTCGCAACGTATCTCTGCCGGTGGACTACCTGAAAACTTTAAATTCATGGTTCCTTCACTTCATCCATTCCTCCTGGGTGTGGTAAAAACAAAAGATCTCTGTTGATTCAAGGTCCTATTCCTTGATTAAGGCTTAGATATTTGTATTGCATGTTAAAGTTAGGAACGAAAGGTTTCTAAGGCAGAGCCGGTGTAAGTGGAACGCTAACGTTATCAGCAGTATTTGTTAAAACACACGATGGAAATGTTCAGAAATTATTTTGTCATCGGTGGTTCTGAGGTGCTTTCCTATGGAACACGAATTTTGCTCTTGTGTTTTTCATGAACTTACATCGATTTATTTAACACAATTTACATTTCGTGGCGTTTCATTCCTATCTATCTGATATGTCTTTAATATGATCTATAAAACTACCTGATAGTTCTTTGGTGTACTAAAATGTGGGAAAAATGACGCGGATATTTGCTCCAAGTAGTGTGTATCATCGTCATCATCATCATCATTATCAACAACAATAACAACATCAACATCAGGATCAGGATGATGGCGGCGGCACCGACGACGGCGATTATTATTATACTGAAGCATGTTATACTCTGCGAGTTAATTTTCCTTACATTTTATTTAATTTCGTAGTTACGGGCCCTTTTGTTGTATTATCCTTGGAATTATTAGGAAATTCAGAAAAATAACAAATTGAAATCTGAAACAATTTATTGTAAAAAATGAAATGGATCACACGTAAGTAGTATGCTACAACAAGATCTACGTTGTATGTGCATTAAGGTTTTATCTATCTCTTGCAGTTTTCCAGCGATACCGAAGTCGTTCATAATGTAACTACTTCACCAAGATTGGTTGAAGCTTTTGGATTTGGGGTATTTAGTGCCGCAGCCCCTTAAAACGTAAATTGCTATTATACAGCTCTCAAAATGTTGTGAGAAAATTTGAAAGGATTTATGAGCGAAAGAGGTCCAGAGGTAGTCCTAGTCGGGCGGGGCTTTCCCCGTCCGGGTGTCATATGCCGCAGTACCTAGCCGCTTTGCGGCTTAACCTGCGAAATGAACTAGTAGATCCATGTTCTGCTGGGGTGTTTGAATTTGTTTACTGTTTGAAATTTTGGAGAGGTTTGGAATGGGTTGCCCCTCTTTGTCGTGGGCAGCTGTACTTAATCGTTCTCCCTTTTTGGGAGACACGAATTAGTTTTTTGCCCCGTTTTGGATACGGGTTGTGTAGGTTATATTTGCTTTCTTCACAAAAAATAACTTGGTCTCACCAATCGGTTGTCTTGTTAACAAAGTCTTTGGCAAATTGAAATCGCTTCCTTTTATTCTTGCTGGAAGTATATGGCTTTTTTCTAAAATTGCACTCCTTTCGCTCATTTTTTTTTTTTTGCACTTATGTAAGTTTCTGAATACTTTCGTTCCGGCGTGCAGTAACTCTTCCACAGGTATATCCAATTTTTATCAGAATATGGTTCCAGCTTACTATGTTTCACATTTAGGATATATTTTCTCTCAAAGCAAAACATCAGTTTTGTAATTTGTAAAGCGTTTTAACAAATAAGAGGAACTGATGTAAGTATACAAAGCAGCTCCTACTTCCGCGACATCTGTACCGTACTACGTGTACTTCCCGTTGCATGAGACTTCCACTGTGTCGCTATGATCGCAGCGTCTCGGTAGAAATGCCGGATATTTGAACTACACCGGTTTTCTTCTTCGGCCTTAATTTTAGTATTAAAATAGTACCTTCTCTGCCGCCAACGCCTTCTGCGAAGATCCACCCAACAGCACACTAAACTACTGCAAGGGCAAGCTTGAGAAGATTGTTGGCTATATCAATGACACAGCACCCAACAAGAAGCTGCACGAAGCCCTTCGCGAACACCAGGACCACATCACCCAGAGCATCCACGAATTGAAGATGTGTCTGGCTCCAGAGCACGGGGTCCCTCCGCCGCATTTTATATCACGAGACACCCGCACACGCAGGACGCCGCCGCCATCAGACCTGCAACGCCGCCTCCCTTCCCGGCCATGAGCTGTTGACGGCCATGGCCCCTCTGTATCACCTCAATGCAGTTCCCACGGGGACTCAAAGATTCCTACAGCCAAGCATACAACGATCACCACTGTCCACAGGTCGTAGTCAGGGTCCCCTGGATCATGGCTCCTACCTGACCACCACAAGCGGGTTTTTACCGCACAAATAGTATATACCCACAAACTGCCGGGTTGCTTAGGCGGTACCGGCCACCAAACTCACCTCAACAGTCCCAAATAAATTAGCACCACAGGCCCCAATAAAAAGAGACACCGCAGAACAACATCCCTCCCATGCCCCATCCTTCTTCCTACCCAAATACCCAATCTACCCTGTTGTTGGTTTTTATCCTATACCTTTATTCCCGTTTTCCCAAAAAAAAAATATAACCGCGTACATACATGGGGGATTCGCGCCGTAGACTTCGAGGAGGAAGGACCACGCAGCACCACGCCGAAGACTCCGGGGAGAAACACATCATGGGAAAGAAGAAGGCATCTTCTAGGAAACAGAGCCAGGCAGCAAACCCTGCACCGCAGCTCTCGCCAGCCTGCTCCCGAGCGCCGACTCCCGCCGCGCTGCCGCAGCCAGCAGTCGAGAGGGAACCCCTCGCCGCACCGCAGGGGAAGTTCTGGGCTGCCAGTCCCGCTTCCCCCGCCACGCAGGATGCCAGCCCGGAGACCGGCCATTCGCCGCATCACCTGACGGCAGGCAGCAACAGCACCAAGCTGCCCTCACCGCAGCTCTCGCCAGCCAGCAGCCGAGCGTCGCCTTCCCTCACCACGCCGGATGCCCGCCAAGAGTCCAGTCAACCGCCGCCGTACAAGACAACTGGGTCCCCCAGTGCAACACGGCCAACCACCACCACAGCATCGCCGGAAACTACACTGCTGTACCTAGCAGCAACACAAGCAGCTTCACAGACACCGCTGACTCGCAAATCCCCAAAGGCTGCGACCACCACTGAACCGCCGACAGGAGGCCACACTACACAGTGCGCAGTAGTCATCGGAGTACCTCTGGACCTCCCTGCAAGGTACATCCTTACCGCTGCAACGCAGAAGTGGCCTACACCCACAAGCGCCACACGGATCTCGTCAAGACGAGGCCCAACCACCTGCGTGCGCCTGCAGTTTACAGATCCTCGGGACCGCGACGCCGCCTTGACCTCAGGTCTGCCCATCTTGGGACAGCTCCTGAAGGTGGAGGCCAGTAGACTGCAGCGACACATCCCGTGCCGGAACTGCTGCGCCTATGGACATAGCGCAGACACATGCACCGCGCCGCCTCGGTGCCACTACTGTGGCTCTCCAACTACGACTGCAACCTGCAGGGCTCACGATCTCCGTCGACGCCGCAGGTACTGCGCCACTTGTGATGGCCTCGGCCATTTCACAGGCCAGGTGCGGTGCCCTGAATACCCACGCGCAGCCACGCAGGACACAACACCCCAGAGAGCAGCCTCCAATGAGCCTTTGGGATGGCAACAAGCCCTTGGTTGCCTACGTGAGGACCTGCAGGGTGTAACCAACCGTCTCCACACCCTCGAGGAGCTCCTGGCAGCCGCACTCTCCGCCGCAAGCCATCGGCCTCCAGCGGAAGACGTTCAGGACCTCCACTCAGAGGTTCTGAACCTCAACCAACGCCTGGGCAACCTGGAGGAAGCCATCACCTCAGCAGCCCAACAACAGAACGCCACTCACGCTGCCCTCACCAGCCTCCAGGACACAATCCTGGACACACTCACCGATGGACTACCTGAACGACTTGACCAACTCACAGACGACGTCACCCAACTACAACAGACGACGAAGGCCATCAGCTCCCAGCTACAACGAACAGAGCAGTTAGTCAATGAACACAGGGACATTATGGCATCTGTACAACGCAAGATGCACCGAGTGGAGACACAACTCGCCGATTCATCACCCTGCCAACCTGCGGACCTGTCCACCGTAAACAGCAGACTCGACGAGCTCCACTCGCTGATGACCATAATGGATAATAGCCTCCACACCAGACTACATGATCTGAACTTCGCCGCCCAGAACTCCAACTACGCACAACCACACACCTGATGGCCTCATTGACCTCCTCCCGGTTAACTACCGGAGATTATGCCCTCCACTATATACAATTTACAACTAATAAAGATTACTCCCACTCTATCATTCCTCACTTTCACCTTCACTCCCCAGGCGTCGCTCAGGGCCTTCTGGTCATGTTCGGCCCCTTGGACCTATCCTTTACCCGCTCGCCGTAATAGACGGCCGGCTCTGCACTTTCACCTAGAATAATGGGAGTGCTCAGTGCGGAATCCCGAAAAGCCACTACGGTGTCTTCCTCACTTTTCACCTTCTATCTTAGTAGTTAGTAGAAAGAAAAAAAAAACAAAAAAAAACCGCGTACATACGTGGCAGGTAGAGAAGGAGTTGCTTAATGTAAATGTCCAGATTGGACAGGAAATAAATATTTCCGGATTACAAAACAATAAAGATCTTAAAAAAAGCTTTATCAACAAAACTTCAAATTGGATACCCGTTTATATAACGAACTTAAATATATATTCAGTGTTTTTAAAGACGACATGTGAAGATTTTTTAGAAAATATATTACAATAGCACACTGCCCCTTAAATTGGTCTAAAAATTTGACTTTGTCATTTGCTAAAGAAATAGCCTTCTAATTTAAATGAATACTATATGCTTAAAATATAAGTACAACAAGTGAAATGCATCAGCTAAATTTGCTGAGGATGTCCTCAGAAGATCTTTTCACTCTTAAAGACTTCTGTATAAGTGGTAAAGTTAAGAGATAAGACTAAATCTTATAACTCGTAAAACGTAGAGTTTGTTGCAGCAAAATTGAAAATTGCTACGGTTCGCTTATACTTCGCAATTTTATCTTCACTCTTTGGTATATGGTACATGTGTGACGAAGGATCTCGAAGGCAATAATTCAACAATTGTTCCTTTCACATTTGGAGAGCGGTAATTTAAGAAATTGTGAACATGCAGAAAAATGTATTGTGTTCACATTAGGGCTACTGTAATTAGAAGTGTGTTGTGGAACTCGAAAGCGACGCCAGTGGTTGGAACGAATAACAATAGATATTACTAAAATACAATTAAATCAGCGTACTAAACTTAAGAGATATATGTATGTTTTATTTGATCTTGTGTGATCTACATCTGCAATTTATCTTCCTATTATTGCGATAAGGGTATGACAAAAAACGATTTATTGGATTGTAGTAGTCGATGCAACAATATTTTAACCGGACATTTAATGACGATGTAGAAGAAAATAATAGTACACTAATAGAAAATGTGTCAATACCTCTTCAGTTATTTGTAAATACTTATATTAATCAACAGGGCGAGAAATGCGAGGTAGAACCCAGCGTCGTACGTCTTCAGTAATGTGCAGGATCTGTATTTGGATGCCGTGGGTTCTATTCCTGGGAGCCCCGAGAAAGTTAGCGCTACTCGGGTAGTTTTAAGTGACCTCGGATGCGTGTGATCTGAAAACGTCGGAGACCGCGTTTTAACTTGCATTTGTTATTATTGGGATATGATCGTCCTATCAGTCTCTCTCCTACATCCTCTCGTTCATGTTAGAACCACAAAGGACCGAAAGGCAATTTAAGGATTTTCTGCTCTGTTGTATGTGCTCTCTCTTACCTTCCTTGGACGTCGTCCTTTATCAAGGACATCCTATATTGATGTACTAAAACAACTGAACTGTCGAACACTTAATAATTCGAGGCCCAACTGGACGACAGTTTATCCGACAATGTGTTTTTACTGTTTTAACTTGTTTTAACATTTAAAGTTATAACTCGACCGGGAACAAAATGTAGTTGGAGGCGTGGCTTACCAAATCTAGCTTATACCACCTACCTTCATTTCATGTTGTCTCTCCTCCATCGCGCGGAATGAACTCAACTGTTTCACTCGCTTTCGTACTCACTGTTACATTCGTTCTTTCCATTTTCTGCCGAATCACTGGTTGGTTCCTCAGGGTTTAAAGAAATTATGATTCCATCTATTTGTTGACCGATTGTAAGGTCCAGTCTGAGATAATTATTTTCTGTTAACTTTGAAAATAAAAACAGCATTAAAATACACGATTTTGGAGTTGTTTGCGCTCTACCGTATGCAGGAAGGAATGGGTTGGGTGTCACGTGAGGTGTGGGTGGTGAGAAGGGGAGAGTGCTCTCCGGACACCTACTGCATTTTGTTTGCGTTCTACATGTACATCGGTGGCCTGCTCCTTTGCAACAATTGTTCATCCACAATGAAGCTTACTCGTTTAACTTTTGTGTGTAGGATTCTACTTCGGTCTGTCTTTCTATTCACACAATGTCGCTATATCTAATGACAGTTAACCCGTTCTCTCATACCGTTAAGGAATTACAAACAGCTTCACAAGAAGCGACACATCAGATTAGATTAGATTAGATTGATTTGCATTCAGTAGGTTTACTTGTAGCCAGTTGGGAACCTTGAACATGTCCAGAGATATAAAGTTTAATAGCATATATATATGTACAAAAGTTAACATAAGACACATATTGTAGTATACAGGGAATATGAACAACATTATG
The DNA here is from genome assembly GCA_030765055.1 of Mantis religiosa. Classification (NCBI taxonomy): domain Eukaryota; kingdom Metazoa; phylum Arthropoda; class Insecta; order Mantodea; family Mantidae; genus Mantis; species Mantis religiosa. Next base: position 165,675,392 of record CM060953.1, on the reverse strand, counting down.
GAAAGCAAAGCAGGGATAATTATATGTGATACAAAATCAGACACTTTTTAATTCAGCTTTCACTTGGCTTAGGCCAGTACGTCTCAAAATTTTTGCAATGGATACCATTGTTGTTATATCTTAAATATCGTACATAGGTTAAAAGTAAACTTTTAACACGCATCAGAGATTTATTGGTAATAATTTGTCATTGGAACAGTTAGACATTCCTTACAGAAGCATTATCAGGATAATTTGTCATTCAGATAATCTTGTAAAGAATAATAAGATTTTGAGCAAAGGTACTCTCTAACAGCATTTTATAAAACACCAAAATTATCAAGTTTTTCTTTAAGAACATTAGGAAGGTCGCCAAATATTTTGATAGTTTCACAATACACATCTTAAAAAAGATGGCGCGAGATAAAGGTCTGCCGAAACAAACACCTCAGAGCAATGGAAATTTCTGGTAACGTCTTGGTTGATAGAGATTATTCGGTTTCTTTATTGTTCCGGAAATATCTAGAATTTATCAACGAGTTATTTAAGAAGGCGACGACTCGCCATGTGTGAGTCGCGAGGGTAGTAATGAGTAGTAATAATTACACGATTAGTATCCTTGCTGGTTTATTTATAAATATTAGTATTTCTTTTCTCGGCTGCAAACTGCATTAACTTAATTGTAGAACACATTGAAAATGATCTGTTCAGATATTTGTAAATTTGTATATTTATTATTAAGGATTGAAATACTTTGTGTATACCGAGAGGGATGTGACCAAGAAGCGTTGAAGTCGTTGCTTTTCTACATCTTCGATTTCTTTATTTGCTTGTTCCCATCATTCTCTTCATCATTATCTGTTTCAGAATTAAAGGACTAGGCGTCGATGTACTGCATAATTCGGCTGGACGGTGCAGCTATACTCAAGTACAAAACATTACTTTGGTGCGTCTATCTGCCTGTCTGTCCTTCCAACTGAGCGACTCTCCATTTGGAACAATTACCAATCGGCAATGTGGTACACTAATTTACTATTGTGTATAGACGTTTACTTTGGTTTGTCTTTAAGTTCACACACACGCCATGCTAATGCTCTCTTTCATACTTCATACTTCAGTGACGTCTATCAATATTGCTGCTATATGGGATTTTCCCTCCAGACGGGAAGTTAACCATTTGTTTCGATTTGAATGCCACCATGTTAATCCTTATAAATCCTAATTTTTAATGGACATATTCCATGTTTATGCAGCTATGTATATCTAGATATTGAACGTAGTAAGCCTCATTGCTGCTGTCTGTAGTTGTAATATTAGAATAGCAACTTGAAAACAATCCCAACCTTTAACACATTTATGTTTGGCGTGACGGAAATGTGTCCAAGTTCTTGGGAAGCCTGTAAGGTGCAGCTATCTTAGCCATGGATAGTTCTGGAGAAGGTAAATGATTGTGACCTAAACGATAGAACCGAGTATCAAACCCCGATCTAAGAACCAAGGCTTGGCCTGCGTTTCATTTTACGATGTTGTTACTGCACCTTTGATATTGTTGCAAAGAGTAATGTGAGTTTCAAACGTGATTACCATGCTTCACTACTAGCTTTTGAAAACCAGCACGTAATTCATCTTAATTTGTGAACATACGCTTTAGATTTGTAGTAACAAAGGGAAATAGCAAATCACACGTTACTCAGCAGAATATACTGCGCTTAGTTATTTTTTTATGGACATTATAAAACCAAAATATTAAATAATCGCGAAATTTAACGGTTAAGTATGAAACATTCGTGGTCAGGTCGCATATATGACGTTAAATAAGTACTTTTTTGGTAAGTTTCTTTTATTATTATAAACCATTTCAATAACATTATAATAAGCAGATGTTCTATCATTGTCTAGTTTTGGAGCCTAGCGTGCTAACCCTATAGCTCCTTATATTTAATGGACTTCTGACTTCGCCTTTATTCAGTTATGTGTATCCCGATATTGAACTTAATAAGTTTCATGTTTGCTACCTGTGCTTAATATATCTCCATTCAATCCCAACCTTCAACACATTTCAGGTTAACGTGACGGTATTAAAACCACTTCTTAACCTGGGACAATTTCATGACTCAGCTACTGTAGTTTTGGGTATTCAAGGCTGTAAATTATGAATTATAGCCTAAATAGCTAATTCGAAGATATGTTGGAGAAACGACAGTTAAAAGCGCTGACTTTGTTTTTATATCTATTGATAACTCTGGTACTGCATTTTCTGTTGCAAAGAAACGCTACTCTCGAAGACTTCCAGATATGTACGTTCACTGAAAGCATCTCCCACAGCATCTCTCAGTAGTCGTCATCGTCTAATCGTTAGGGCTTTGCATTGCTGCCGCAAAAACCCAGGTTCGAAAAGTATATCATTTGGGAAATTCAGAAATGTAACGAGGTGTACATGTGAAATGTTTATTCTAAAACTCATCAAACATAAACTGTATGCTCCAACAGGACCTACATTATATATGTGGTAAGATTTTGTCTATCTCTTACAGCTAACCAGATATACAAAGTTATTGAGAATGAAAAGGTCTTTTGAGGATATTGCCTGAAAATTTAAAATATGCCTTTCATTTGTTATACATATGTTCTAAGCATCGATTATATTAATTTAAATAATTAGAGATATTTATAACAAATCGCAAAATCAAAAGTGCTTAATATTGTCACGCGAGCTTTGGAACACCCTATAGAGTGGGCGACAGGAGACGGGTCGGCGTTCGCCCCGCCCCCTCGTTTTTCTTTTAGCGTTAAGAAGGGATGGTTAGGAGAGGGATGTCGGGCCCCTGAGCCGTCTCTTTACCCTTCTCCTAGGTTCTGGAAACTCGGGACATTCAATCTAATCGAGAACCTTCTAGATCGGCAAGCGGACCCTATATAAGCAACACGTCGTGCAAGGGGGAGTCTGTCAGTGCTTGACGTGCTAGTGAAGTAGCGCCGTGTTGGTGGAAGAGAAGACTGTGCGATGGAAGAATTTACGTAATTGTGTACGTGCATCGGAGCATTGTCCGTAATTACTAGTGCAAGTGAAATTGTAACGGACGAACTGGTGAATCGTAATTGTGTGCATTACGTAATTCTGTGTAATTGGCAAGAGTGTAACTGTAAGTCGGTGGAAATAAATAACATTTTTGAGTGGTGAAATTGGACTTTTCATTTCACGAACCCACAAAGTCAGAATATTTTTTCACCTTAGGGGTTTTGTTTAATTGTGATATTTACTGGAAGATCTTCACATTTCCTCCTTGAACATATCGATATTTAACCAGCTTTCCAAATATTTGTTTTGGTGAAAACCTTTTCGTTTTTAGATACCTAAACATTTATTTCCTGTGCAGTCTACATATTGATACAATACAATTAATAGAGAGCACGGGGCTGCCTCCTATACCTACTATATATTACGTGGTACATAGGTGGAAAACGCTTCTGTTCAAATATCGCGCGTGTTTACGGAGATACAGCGATCACAGCGACACAGCGAAAGCCTCATGCAACACGAAGTACGCATAACGCTCTCCAGATGACAGGCAAGTTGTAATGACTAAGTATATATCAATATGAACTATTTATTATAAATACTTTCTACAACCGAACAATTGTGATGCTCCCACTTGTTGTAAAATATGTCGCAAAAGTGCACAAAACTAAATTGGTGTCACATTTTATTTAATAATCAATATAGGTCGACAAGAAGTAGGGTATTTCGGAACAGAGGAATGCAAAAGCGCTTATAGGTTCAACAAATTCAGCTACTGTTTCTAAAAGACCCAGTCAGTAAGCTCTGGATCTACCGCCAAACAACCACCAGCTGCATCTGCAGCAAAGCCACAACGGCCTCCTCGCCAGCAGAAGGCCACCGCAGCCCGGCGGGAGAAACCGCCGGCAACTGCGGCAGCAACGGCCGGGCAACCAGCCCAAGAACCTGCGGGGAGACAGAGCGGCCCTGCTGCCACTGCTCTCCCCCCTCCACCAGCTCCAGCTACAGTGGCTTCAACAGCCAATGAGGGAGAGGCACCCCTCGCTACAACACCTGCGCCGATTTGGGACACTGGCGTCTCAAACGAGGACTTAGCGGAGTTCCATGAGCTTTCTGCCTGGTTCGCCGAACTGATTCATCGCTCCCTCCCCATTCTGAGGCGCTGCAGGGAGCAACTGACAGATCCCCGCATCCCTGCTCTGCAAAAGCACAGCATTGTGCAACAGACTGCACGGCTCCTCTTCCCTGACTCCAGCTCGTAAATGGCGTTGAGAAGAACTCAGCGAACATTGAGAGCCGCGTTCTGGAACGCAAACGGAGTCCGGGAACAGAGACCGGGCATCTTGGAGTTTGTAAGTGACCACGGGATTGACCTCCTTATGGTATGCGAAACGCATCTGCATGCTGGTATACAATTTAACCTGCCAAGTTACGCCGTCCACCGAGCCGATAGAGTCGGCCGGCGGGGCGGCGGTACAGCTATATTCATCAAAAATCACATCACCCATACTCCCATTACCATCCCCCCGCTTCAACACTTGGAGGCGACCGCCATAAGGCTCTCCTTGGGCGGTTCAGACCTAGTGCTTGTGGCGGTGTATGACCCGCCCCACCATCCCTTCTATGAAGCGGATTACAGGGCACTCCTAAACCTAGACCACCGAGTGTGCATAGCCGGTGACTTCAATGCCAAACACCCAGGATGGAACAGCCGAACCCAGAATGATAGGGGAAGGAGCATCTACCGCTTCATCTGCGGAGACCCAACCCTTCATGCGCATGGCCCGCGGGGTCCAACGCACTTCCCGCCTCGTGGCAGGGCGGACGTCATAGATTTCGCAATCACCAAGAACATTCCATTTCATCTGGACCTCACGGCGGTGAATGCTCTGGATTCTGACCACAACCCAGTTGTGATCAGTTCAGACGTTACCGTCGCAGCTCTGGCAACGGCTGACTGGGTGGATGAAGTCGACTGGGATGCCGCCATTCTTCACATCCAAAACTCCGTGGAAGCCTGCCCTCGAATCGACTCTGTGGAGTCACTCGAGGCGGCAGCCAGGGAGTTCTCCACATCCATCCTCAACGCGGTACGTGCTCACACACACCGCATCCCAATAGACACGCCAAACCCCACAGATATCCCAGGACCCATCAAACAACTCATAAGGGCTAAAAACGCCGTAAGAAAGCTGTGGCAGAGATTTCGCCATCCCAGGATAGGAGAAGTACACCAGAGGTTCAAATCCCTGGCAAGACGACTCCTAAGAGCACACCGCAAAGAGGCCTGGGAAAACATGTTAAGGCAAACCAATCTCCAGGAGAGAAAACCATGGCGAATAGTCCGTAGCCTGCGGAAAGACAAAACCGTACACCAGCATCCCCTACATAGCCCTAGAGGTCGACTCGTCTACGAGTCGAAAGAAAAGGCAGAGGCGCTAGCAGATTATCTGGAGGCTCAATTCCAACCCAGGGTAGAGCCAATGGACGATGACCATGCTGACCTCGTGGAACAGGTGGTGGAAGACTTCCTAGAAGCTCCGCCCCCTGACCACGAGGAGTTCCACATTCCCATCGTTACCCCTAGAGAGTTAGCGACCACGCTTAACTCTCTAAGAACCAACAAAGCACCTGGGCAGGACCGTGTGACAGCGGAAATGCTCAAGCACCTTCCACGAAGAGCCGTGATTCACTTAACCCGGATTTATAACGCGTGCCTATACATGCGCCACTTTCCAGCTATCTGGAAGGAGGCGCGCGTGGTGTGCGTTTTAAAGCCGGGGAAAAATCCGGTTTTTCCTTCCAGTTACCGATCAATCAGCCTTCTCCCAGTTTTATCGAAGGTATTCGAAAAACTGCTCCTCTCCCGGCTCCTTCCTCATCTGGAGGAAAGGGACCTAATCCCGGAACACCAGTTTGGCTTCCGTTCTGGCCACTCCACGACCGAGCAGCTACTGCGGGTTGCCGAGAAGGCCTCCCTGGGTTTCCAGGAAAGGTCTAAAACGGTAGCAGTGCTGCTCGACGTGGAGAAGGCATTCGCCACTACCTGGCATGAAGGACTCATTTACAAACTCCTGGAGCATGAAATTCCCCGTCCATACATTTCCTTGGTGGCCGGTTTCCTCGGAAGCCGAAGCTTCCGAGTAAAGATGGAGGGGAAGCTGTCCACCGAGCGGCCCATTGGCGCTGGAGTACCGGAAGGCAGCGTGCTGTCGCCGGCGCTCTTCGCAGCTTACATGGCCGACATCCCAACTCATCACAACACCCAGACCTGTCAGTATGCGGACGATCTCATGATCTTCGCAGTCAATAGGAATACACGGTACAGCTTCCGGCAAATCCAAACCCAGCTCCGGGCCATTGGCGAATGGAGCGCAAAATGGCGAATGGCAATTAACCCGGAGAAGAGCTCTGCTATTCTCCTGGCGAAAACCATAGCCAACCGGTTGCAGCAGAACTTCGTTTTACGGCGCCGTCGAATCCCTTGGGTGCAAACGGCGAAGTATCTCGGGGTGACGCTGGACCGTAAGTTAACTTACGTTCCGCACGTCAAGGGCAAGGTCCAGCTGGGGCACGTCGCACTCCGGAGCCTATACCCTATCTTCAGATCAACCATGCCGATCCGTCTCAAACTCCAACTGTATCGGGCGATCATTCCGCCTATGATTCTGTACGGCTGTGAGATCTGGGGAACAGTGGCTAATACCACTTTCGTCAGACTCCAGACGCTGCAGAACAAGGCACTACGCATCATCTACGATACAGGATGGAGATTCCCGGCTCATATCCTACATGAGCACTCCCAGATCCCGTACATTGTCGATGTCATTCGCGAGAGGGCACGATCAATGTACGAGAAAATCCAAATTCACCCCAACCCTTTAGTGAACTCCCTGGGAAGGTATGACCCGAGAGATCAAAGGCGCTTGCCGTCCTTCAGACTGCTGAGAGACGTCCTGGGACCCCTTGGGTAACCCAAGGAAAACCCCAGATGTCTCTGGAAACAACTTCTACGCCAAAGGACAAGCGCTACACAACCCGTATCCAAAACGGGGCAAAAAACTAATTCGTGTCTCCCAAAAAAGGGAAAACGATTAAGTACAGCTGCCCACGACAAAGAGGGCCAACCCATTCCAAACCTCTCCAAAATTTCAAACAGTAAACAAATTCAAACACCCCAGCAGAACATGGATCTACTAGTTCATTTCGCAGGTTAAGCCGCAAAGCGGCTAGGTACTGCGGCATATGACACCCGGACGGGGAAAGCCCCGCCCGACTAGGACTACCTCTGGACCCTCTGGACTGTTTCTAAAACTACGAGTGTGGATATCCGTGGTGAACGGACGTGTTTGTTATGCGCTTGATGTAAAGTGAGCAAAAGTCGCGTAATGCAGTGTACGTATAGTGCGCGTAATTAGTGCATCAATAACGGGTAATCCGGTCCATGATAGTGATAGTGAATAGTGATAGTGAAACAACATGTGCCCATAATGCAGCAGTAGTGACAACAGATAGTGCATCGTTGTGAAAATTGGCAGTAAGTGGAGGCTACAACTTATAAGTGTCGCGTAACAAGATGTGCTATTTACTTTTGCACGTGTTAATTCAGAAGTGGTACTTAGTGATGTGTAAGTTAAATATACGTTAAACCTTTTCTTACACATAGTACAAAGGTGCATTAGACAAAAACTAAAGTGCAGTAGGGCGTGAAGGTCCTTCTTGCGCGCATAAAACCAGTGCAACAACTCTTAATTTGTGAAGTGTTGTGATTGGCGTTTGCATTGGGTGTCGTGATTGGACATTCTACACTCCTGGAAATTGAAATAAGAACACCGTGAATTCATTGTCCCAGGAAGGGGAAACTTTATTGACACATTCCTGGGGTCAGATACATCACATGATCACACTGAAAGAACCATAGGCACATAGACACAGGCAACAGAGCATGCACAATGACGGCACTAGTACCGTGTATATCCACCTTTCGCAGCAATCCAGGCTGCTATTCTCCCATGGAGACGATCGTAGAGATGCTGGAAGTAGTCCTGTGGAACGGCTTGCCATGCCATTTCCAGCTCGCTCCACAGTTGGACCAGCGTTCGTGCTGGATGTGCAGACCGCGTGAAACGACGTTTCATCCAGTCTCAAACATGCTCAATGGGGGACAGATCCTGAGATCTTGCTGGCCAGGGTAGTTGACTTACACCTTCTAGAGCACGTTGGGTGGCACGGGATACATGCGGGCGTGCATTGTCCTGTTGGAACAACAAGTTCCCTTGCCGGTCTAGGAATGGTAGAACGATGGGTTCGATGACGGTTTGGATGTACCGTGCACTATTCAGTGTCCCCTCGACGATCACCAGAGGTGTACGGCCAGTGTAGGAGATCGCTCCCTACACCATGATGCCGGGTGTTGGCCCTGTGTGCCTCGGTCGTATGCAGTCCTGATTGTGGCGCTCACCTGCACGGCGCCAAACACGCATACGACCATCATTGGCACCAAGACAGAAGCGACTCTCATCGCTGAAGACGACACGTCTCCATTCGTCCCTCCTATCACGCCTGTCGCGACACCACTGGAGGCGGGCTGCACGATGTTGGGGCGTGAGCGGAAGACGGCCTAACGGTGCGCGGTACCGTAGCCCAGGTTCACGGACAAGGTTGCGAATGGTCCTCGCCGATACCCCAGGAGCAACAGTGTCCTTAATTTGCTGGGAAGTGGTGGTGCGGTGCCCTACGGCACTGCGTAGGATCCGACGGTCTTGGCGTGCATCCGTCCGTCGCTGCTGCCCGGTTCCAGGTCGACGGGCACGTGCACCTTCCCCCGACCACTGGCGACAACATCGATGTACTGTGGAGACCTCACGCCCCACGTGTTGAGCAATTCGGCGGTACGTTCACCCGGCCTCCCGCATGCCCACTATATGCCCTCGCTCAAAGTCCGTCAACTGCACATACGGTTCACGTCCACGCTGTCGCGGCATGCTACCAGTGTTAAAGACTGCGATGGAGCTCCGTATGCCACGGCCAACTGGCTGACACTGACGGAGGCGGTGCGCAAACGCTGCGCAGCTAGCACCATTCGACGGCCAGCACCGTGGTTCCTGGTGTGTCCGCTGTGCCGTGCGTGTGATCATTGCTTGTACAGCCCTCTCGCAGTCTCCGGAGAAAGTATGGTGTGTCTGACACACCGGCGTCAATAGTAGAATAGAAGAGAGCATTCCAGCGCAGACAAAAAAGGGCAAGATGGCGGTCATGCGTAATCTATGTATTTAGGATATTTTGACAGTGTTTAGTAGACTGGTCAGCCCTCTTAATTTGCTGTAGATCATGATGCTAGGTCTTGAGGTATGATCTGGGGGTTCTAGGGTTAAGAGCTGCAGGTGTTTCACAGGTAAAAGCTTCTGTTCTGGAGGTTAATAGCTGTAGGATTTAATGGTTTGGTCTTGGGGTATGATCTGAGGGTCTAGGGTTAAGAGCTTCAGGTTTTCACAGCTATTTTTCACTGTAGGTCTGGTAGGTTGAAAGCTGTAGGATTTAGAGGTTAGGTCTCAAGGTATGATCTAGGGCTCTAGGGTTAAGAGTTGCAGGTGTTTCACAGGTAAAAGCTTCTGTTCTGGAGATTAATAGCTATAGGCTTCAGAGGTTAGGTCTTGAGGTATGATCTGGGGCTCTAGGGTTAAGAGTTGCAGGTTTTCACAGGTAAGGCAGCTGGTCTGGGAGGTTAATAGCTGAAGGATTTAGTGGTTTGGTTTTGAGGTAAGAATTGGGGCTCTAGGGTTAAGAGTTGCAGGTTTCCACAGCTAGTTTTCACTGTTGGTCTGGTAGGTTGAAAGCTGTAGGATTTAGAGGTTAGGTCTTAAGGTATGATCTGGGGGGTTCTAGGGTTAAGAGTTGCAGGTGTTTCACAGGTAAAAGCTTCTGTTCTGGAGATTAATAGCTATAGGCTTCAGAGGTTAGGTCTTGAGGTATGATCTGGGGCTCTAGGGTTAAGAGTTGCAGGTTTTCACAGGTAAGGCTGCTGGTCTGGGAGGTTAATAGCTGTAGGATTTAGTGGTTTGGTCTTGAGTTATGATCTGGGGCTCTAGGGTTAAGAGTTGTAAGGCTCATAGCTAAAGGTTTTTGGTCAGGAGTATAAAGGCTGTAGGGTCTTATGGTTATGTTGTACGGGTTGAGGAATTGTGTTATGATTTTGAAGTTCAGGTTGCTAGTCCAGCGTCTAAAGGTTGTTAATCTTGAGGCAAGCTCTACATGTATGCTTTCCTATTTCATCCTATTATAAACTAACCTAACCTAATATACTCCTTTGTTTTTGCCTTCTTTCACAATTCTTTAACCTAATTGTGTTTGATTTTGCCATCTGAGCTCTTTTCTTAAGCTGCTCTATGTTTACCGCCTCAACCTATCATAAGAATGTTTCTTTTGTCCTCTATCTAACCTATATCTTTTAAGCTCAACTATTTTTTTCATGGTAACTACTTGTATGCATGGTGTAAATTTCTTGAGGCAAGTCGATGTTAGAGCTGCAAGAACTATCTTTACCACTGCTAGAAGTATATATGCTGACTATAGATCTTTATACAAGACATTTTTTTAACCCTTTGTGTAGCTGCTTCTGTTTTTTCCTGAACATTGTGGGTTTTTTTCGTTGGTACCTTCTCCATGATTTCAAGAACTCTATTCCACTTTTATGTTTTGAGGTCTTATGCTATATCTTAGGCTTCGTGATTAAATCTTTTGATCTGAAAGGCTATGTATATTGGTTGAGGGGCTCGCCCCTTTTTGGTCACATGCTTGTCTTGAGGTATGATCTTAGGGCCTTGAGAGTTAAAGGATGTAGGTCTCATAACTTAAGCTCGCAGGTCTTGAGGTTAAAGACCGTAGGGTTGGTGGTTAAGTCGTTTGGATTCGAGGTTAGATCTATCGGTCTAGTGTTAAAGGCTGTATGATCTAGAGACTACGTGTTGAGGTATGATCTGAGAGCTCTAGAGTTAGGAGCTGTAAGCTTCATATCTAAAGGTTTAGAGCTGTGGGATCCAGAGGTTATGTATTAAGATATGATCCGGGAGCTCTAGGGTTAAGAGCCGTAGTTTTCATAGCTAAAAGGTTGACAGCTACAGATATCTTTGTTTCTGTTAGTGCTATATTTGCAATGGTCTAGATGTACAGTTTTCATACGGGTTTTCATGCAGATTGGTGTCTTCATACTCTTGTGTCTTTTTCAAGCTTTTCCCCATCTGCATCTTGTAATATTTCGTAATGCTGAACCAACTTTCTAATGCTATTTTCAAGCTTTTTCCGATGTTCTGAGGTTTTTGTGCATTTCAGGGATTCTTTTAGACCAAGTTCAGCGTCTTAAATCATTTTATACTAATTCAAAGGTTTTCAAGGATATTTCAAATTATGAGGTAGTAGGTCCTTTTTTTTAAATTTACCTATTTAACATTAATTAAGGTGTGTTCAGTTAGCTTATGTAGTGAGGTAGACGCCCCTCGTCTTTTCTCTGGACTTGGGACCAGCGTCAGAATTTGTTTTCTGAACGGTAGACTTAACGCCTTCCTCTGCTCTTATTATTCAGGGTTTTTTCGTGTTTAGATGTCAGCTACGTACCAGAGTTTGTTGTTTCTGGGTATGGAAGTTGGTTTTTTCTGCTCTAGGGTTCCTTATTTCACTCACTGTTAACAACACGGTAATGTCCATGGGCATATGTAGATACTCCATCATCTACAATTACTCTCTTATCATCATGTGGAGATAGGGATATTTTGTTCACTTCCACTGACGTAACATTATGTTGACGGGACATAATTAGGTTCATCGGCGTTCTTATGATTTCTCTGCTTTTAAGACAATCCACATAGTTCTCAAAGGTGATGTACTGTTTGATGGCACTATGCTTTATGCCCTTTATCTTCTTGATTACACCTCCATCGATGTCGAGTGCATACATCTTCGGTCTCAGTCCAACAAAACGATGAATGATTTTTCCATTGGCTTCATCTTTAAATTTTCCCAACACTTTCTTGTTTTTTGTAGAATGACATATGTGGTCGCTAGGATAATCAGCAGTATCCAGATGTTCCAGAAAACCTAACTTATCCTGGTATATATCTCTGGTAGTCACACGATGGATGAAAGAGTCAGTATCCATGTACATGAGCTTCAGATTTTCAAGTCCGTAATACGGCATTAGCACATCATAATGATACCGATACATCAAGGTCTTTGAGATATCCAGCACACACATCCCAATGTATATAGGCTTGTTGAAGACTATCTCCCGCGACGCCATGTGTACTGCCGCCAGATTAGGCCCATATATAGTTCTATCAATAAATGTAGGCTTAGCAACCAGCTTTTCCAATGGCTTCCAATCGGTAACAAGTCGTATATTCAGTCGGTTTCTGATGTTTTCCATAGTTTTTCCAAACATGGCATTGTTAAAAAGTTTGTAAAGATCCTTCTCGAAATCATTTCTCGATCCCTGTCGTAGCCGGTTATTGAATTCCACATAAGGTTTTAACCAACATGACTGTTGAAATTGTAGCACCCTATGGAGTTTAGCCAGTTGTAACCCATGACTAAGGGCCTGCTTCAAGGTCATATAATGCACCACATACTTAGTTCTTGATCCAAGGTGAGGAATTAATTTCTTTGTAGAGGAACCCGTAGGCTTAATACACTCAGGCAGGAACGGTAAATCATTATGCAGGTCATGGAGTTCTGCAGGATATTGAAGGTCTACTTCTAAAATGTATCCGAGAGGGTCATCTTCTCTTAGTATTTCTAGGTTGATATCTTCAGGAGAAACCCACTTAAAATCCCCAAATGGTAGGGCGTGGCACATTGCCCAACCATATTGGTTATTCGCGTCCTCGTACGTAATATATTGTGAAGGCTTACTTGAGTCATATTCCTTCATGTAGTGGTTGTTCGCCTCTGCATACCGATGAGAAACTTGACATAATCCTCCTCTTATACCTGCTTCAACCATGAGTAGCTGGTCATAATCCTGTAGTAATTCCAGTTCAATTCCTGTGTACAGCAGCATGGCATCCCATGTAAGTCCAGGTGATGTAAAATAATGTGCAGGATCAACTTTATGGGTTTTCAGGGTCTGCTCTCTGAATGTCTCAAACACATCTGTTAGTAGGAGGACATCCGAAGTTAAGTAGAGATCACTGTAGTCACCTAGCGTTTCAATGTTGAAGTGACTCCATATTGTTTTTGCATGCTCATACTCTGCATCACTAATTTCTTCTTTGTTTAACTTATTGTAGAATGCCTCCCTCGGAGGAATTTGTGTTTCACTCAAAACATCCCATGATGTGACGTAATCGTAGGGGAACACTCCCTTACGGCTCATTAATTTGATCTTCTCTGCTCCAAAGTACTTCAGGGTTTCAGGATATGATGTCAGATTTTTTGCTAGTTTATCCAAGCTGGTACTAAGGAAACGGTAGGTATCTACAAAGCGGAGTTTAATGTCACCAACATACTTGGAAAATGATATGTAACTTTCCTCGGAGCTAGGAATTACTTCTACTCTCTCGCTAGTGAAACCCAACTCTTTAACAATGAAATGAGAGTCATATCCACTCAGGTTATGCATGAAGACAGGAATATAATTAGGTATTTTACAGGTTAGATTACACTGATTATGTAGACTTCCTCGGTATTCACCAGTTATATGGTCATGGTCCCGAACTTTCCAGTTCTCAACGGTAAATTCTTTACCACATAAGTAACACTCTCTAGAGCATTCGAAAGACTTTTGCTGCTCATCTGTTAGTGTTAATGGAGCATAAGTTTTATAAACACTATTAATCTTCGTTGCAAGAGAAGTTACATACTCCATAAACTTCGCCGCTGCATCATAACCACGATACACGTAGGGTTCAGTAGGAAGATTGGTCTGCTGGCCTTCAATCGAGACCGAGGGTTTGGCATATACACAGAAACTCATAGGGATATGATTCTGATATGGAGCTGTATAAGATGTTTCGGGATTAGAAGAACAGCTATGGTAAGGACTGAGAATGCTTTCAAAGTCAGCATAGATGACATAAGGCAATTTCAGCATCCTTTCAATGTTTTTGAATCTAACGATAGACTTCTCCTTTGTTGGCATAACAATCCTGGCAACTCCGTGCCGATTGCATATTTTTGTATGTTCCTTCAACTTCTGCAAGCCTCCTCGTCCATGCTGATCATCAAAGTGCGTGAAACAACGTTTGCAGGTGTAGATCTTTCCATTACGTTTAGTTTTCTGTTGATGAACAAGTTTTTCAAAATCCTTTATATAGACGTAATGTTGGCGTCCAGCAGCATCACTTAAAAGAAGCAAATCACGATGCTCAGCCAGTTCTTCATCGTTAACTTTCATAGGAAACACTTGATTCTTCTCATCCAGTCCGAAAACATTTATAGATATGTTATTCCCTCGTTCAAATTTCGGGATATCACTCAAGCTCGTGGGAAATGAGACGCAGGTAAAGTCATATCTTTCTTGAAGATCCTTATACTTGCTAGTCCGTTGAGGATCCTTTTGAACGAACTTGGCAAGAACAGCATACATAAAACACTTCTCATCATCATAGTTCTGTGTATTTATACAAGCACCTTTAGCTCCAACAGTAGCCGGTAGAGGGATGTAACTGCTTCCTCGTAGTCCATTATTCTTGTTGATTCTAATACGCACACCATCAACAGCTAATAAAGCCCAGCTGCTTCCTTTAAGTTGACTTTCCTCCATTTCAGTACAAAGTTTCTTGAATTTCCTTTCCAAGATGGCGTTCAAGTCACTTTCTAAAAATATTGCTTGATTTTGCGTTTTAAAGGCTTTCTCAGTAGTGTCACCAACGGCATTAACAAACTTACACTCAGCCATGATGTCAATTTTCACACTTTTATGAATCCTTAGCTGCTTCTGAATGACTTGAATTATTCGCTGTTTTGATTCTTGGAGATATGTATTTAGATCTTGACATGTAGAGCACTGGATGAAATATGATTTCAGTCGATCCTGGAAAGCTGTTTCATACTCTACAATATCGTCTTCATCAGGCACCATTAAGAGCAATTTATGTTTGGTAGGCTCGATCTTGAGTTTCTTAGCAGCAATTATTCTCTCGCATCGTTCTTGATGCACATCTCTGCGATATTCAGTACCATAAACTTCAGCACAATGTTTACATTCATAATACTGGCCGCAGACCAGCTCGTGTCTCTTTTTATGGTAGTTTTTCAGGAAACTCTTATCACATTTACCACACTTAAATTCTGGAATAGCAGTGCCTAACAGAGCTTCCATTGCTATAGTTTTTGTTATGTGCAGGCTAATTCTCGGGGAATATGTTGTTAAGTAAGTGTCCGATACACCTTTTCAGATCTCTTCAATTTGATAACTTATCAACGCTACTGAAGCTGAACTTCACTGCAGGAGCTGATCCGTTAGGCTATAAACACACTAGCGTAATTACAACCTAAGCTCAATCAAGCTCCATTTATACAATTAATGCCGACCTAAAAGAAAACTTCATCATTCCCACCAATACCGGGGTTCGAAGGTGGCGCTCCTATCGGAGAAAACCTAAAAGAAAACTATTATCTTGCTACCAAAGGGGTTCGAAGATGGTTCTACTATTGGAGAAAACCTAAAAGAAAACTATTAATTTTCCAGTTTTCGATTACTCTTTAACTACTATACAATTCACATGTGAGAAAAAATTAGACAAATTAAAATTGAAAAAGGAAATAAATAACTAGATTTGAAGATAAAATTTAGACAATTCAAACGAGTATAAACACGACTAAGCTACGCCTTCTAGTTTTAAAGTTACATTAGGAGCTTACATTGCCACCCGTAGACACCTCTCCGTCATCTTCAACCACGTGCTCTTGATTCTTTTCTCATATCTTAACCTAGCAGTTCTATTTTCCTCAAGTTCATCTATTGCACTGTTTAACTCATCTAAGGGGCGTCCTTAGGCTCCTTCACTTCATCCTCAACCTCGTGTTCTGATTCCTTTAGATCCATCTTTAACCTAGTTATGTTTTTGCTATGGACATCATTTCTCTTTTCTTAAGTTCAATTATTTCATCCATCTTGTTATGTTGAGTCTTTTGCTTATATCTTAAACTTTATGATTAAGTCTTTTGATTTGAAAGTCTATGTATATTGCTTGAGGTCCTCATCCCTTTTGGTCATGGGACAGGTCATGATATATGATCTTATGGGTTGAGCTTGTCAACACACCTAAAACATTAATATTCAGAGTTATTTAAATTATCCTGCTGAGATTCGAACCATGATCGTAAAGTGTAAATCACCAGTTCAACAGCAAATCAGCCCTAAGGTATGAATGAACACGCTATTTCATTGCGTTACCATTATTAGTTCAAGAGTTATTTAAGATTCAATTTATTTCGACTGAACCGGTAATCGAACCATGGATCACTAGGATACGGAGCCATAAAACATTCACAGAATACGTAAATAAAAATACCTACGGTTTACGCCGCTATTCTAAGTGTAATAGCTCGCAAAATAGATCACAATTACGGAATTTGATGAACGCCGGGAATCGAACCAAGGATCTTCTCCGCTAAAACATAATAGGATGTGATTAACCGCAAACAGTATCGCCATATAAAGTTAATTTCACCACTCTAGACACATTGGTTACAGAGATATTCAGATTAACTGATCCAGGAATCGAACCAGGGACCCTCGAACTATACATTGTCAGCATATGATTAACAATGAAGTTAATGTTTATTTCAGGGCTCTAGTTCTATTGGTCACAGAGATATTCAAATTAAACGATTTAGGACTCGAACCGAGGATTCCAGGTATACGGTATAAACCCAGCAGATACCACTTAACTATATAAAATTTATATAGTTTGTTAGAACCCGATCACATAATTAGTTTCAGAGTTATAACGGTATTAAGAGTGCTCACTTGCGCGAGAGTCGAACCCAGGATTGGGACAATTTACCTACCTGCCCTCAGGCGTGATAGATAGAAACGATGGTGGTTAGCTCGTTGTTGCACTAAAAGCAATTTACCTACCTGCCCTCAGGCGTGATAGATAGAAACGGTGGTGGTTAGCTCGTTGTTGCACTAAAAGCAGTAGGGGATAAATGTATTTTCAAACACAGATTCAAGGTCATCCAGGCGGCTCTATGTCTAGACATATGACGCAACGCCTGTCAATGCCATCCAGTAAGTAAACATGTTTACTTCCTAATTAACCTTGAATTGCCTCAGGAAACTAAATATATTTATCCCCTACTGCTTTTAGTGCAACAACGAGCTAACCACCACCGTTTCTATCTATCACGCCTGAGGGCAGGTAGGTAAATTGCTTTTAGTGCAACAACGAGCTAACCACCATCGTTTCTATCTATCACGCCTGAGGGCAGGTAGGTAAATTGTCCCAATCCTGGGTTCGACTCTCGCGCAAGTGAGCACTCTTAATACCGTTATAACTCTGAAACTAATTATGTGATCGGGTTCTAACAAACTATATAAATTTTATATAGTTAAGTGGTATCTGCTGGGTTTATACCGTATACCTGGAATCCTCGGTTCGAGTCCTAAATCGTTTAATTTGAATATCTCTGTGACCAATAGAACTAGAGCCCTGAAATAAACATTAACTTCATTGTTAATCATATGCTGACAATGTATAGTTCGAGGGTCCCTGGTTCGATTCCTGGATCAGTTAATCTGAATATCTCTGTAACCAATGTGTCTAGAGTGGTGAAATTAACTTTATATGGCGATACTGTTTGCGGTTAATCACATCCTATTATGTTTTAGCGGAGAAGATCCTTGGTTCGATTCCCGGCGTTCATCAAATTCCGTAATTGTGATCTATTTTGCGAGCTATTACACTTAGAATAGCGGCGTAAACCGTAGGTATTTTTATTTACGTATTCTGTGAATGTTTTATGGCTCCGTATCCTAGTGATCCATGGTTCGATTACCGGTTCAGTCGAAATAAATTGAATCTTAAATAACTCTTGAACTAATAATGGTAACGCAATGAAATAGCGTGTTCATTCATACCTTAGGGCTGATTTGCTGTTGAACTGGTGATTTACACTTTACGATCATGGTTCGAATCTCAGCAGGATAATTTAAATAACTCTGAATATTAATGTTTTAGGTGTGTTGACAAGCTCAACCCATAAGATCATATATCATGACCTGTCCCATGACCAAAAGGGATGAGGACCTCAAGCAATATACATAGACTTTCAAATCAAAAGACTTAATCATAAAGTTTAAGATATAAGCAAAAGACTCAACATAACAAGATGGATGAAATAATTGAACTTAAGAAAAGAGAAATGATGTCCATAGCAAAAACATAACTAGGTTAAAGATGGATCTAAAGGAATCAGAACACGAGGTTGAGGATGAAGTGAAGGAGCCTAAGGACGCCCCTTAGATGAGTTAAACAGTGCAATAGATGAACTTGAGGAAAATAGAACTGCTAGGTTAAGATATGAGAAAAGAATCAAGAGCACGTGGTTGAAGATGACGGAGAGGTGTCTACGGGTGGCAATGTAAGCTCCTAATGTAACTTTAAAACTAGAAGGCGTAGCTTAGTCGTGTTTATACTCGTTTGAATTGTCTAAATTTTATCTTCAAATCTAGTTATTTATTTCCTTTTTCAATTTTAATTTGTCTAATTTTTTCTCACATGTGAATTGTATAGTAGTTAAAGAGTAATCGAAAACTGGAAAATTAATAGTTTTCTTTTAGGTTTTCTCCAATAGTAGAACCATCTTCGAACCCCTTTGGTAGCAAGATAATAGTTTTCTTTTAGGTTTTCTCCGATAGGAGCGCCACCTTCGAACCCCGGTATTGGTGGGAATGATGAAGTTTTCTTTTAGGTCGGCATTAATTGTATAAATGGAGCTTGATTGAGCTTAGGTTGTAATTACGCTAGTGTGTTTATAGCCTAACGGATCAGCTCCTGCAGTGAAGTTCAGCTTCAGTAGCGTTGATAAGTTATCAAATTGAAGAGATCTGAAAAGGTGTATCGGACACTTACTTAACAACATATTCCCCGAGAATTAGCCTGCACATAACAAAAACTATAGCAATGGAAGCTCTGTTAGGCACTGCTATTCCAGAATTTAAGTGTGGTAAATGTGATAAGAGTTTCCTGAAAAACTACCATAAAAAGAGACACGAGCTGGTCTGCGGCCAGTATTATGAATGTAAACATTGTGCTGAAGTTTATGGTACTGAATATCGCAGAGATGTGCATCAAGAACGATGCGAGAGAATAATTGCTGCTAAGAAACTCAAGATCGAGCCTACCAAACATAAATTGCTCTTAATGGTGCCTGATGAAGACGATATTGTAGAGTATGAAACAGCTTTCCAGGATCGACTGAAATCATATTTCATCCAGTGCTCTACATGTCAAGATCTAAATACATATCTCCAAGAATCAAAACAGCGAATAATTCAAGTCATTCAGAAGCAGCTAAGGATTCATAAAAGTGTGAAAATTGACATCATGGCTGAGTGTAAGTTTGTTAATGCCGTTGGTGACACTACTGAGAAAGCCTTTAAAACGCAAAATCAAGCAATATTTTTAGAAAGTGACTTGAACGCCATCTTGGAAAGGAAATTCAAGAAACTTTGTACTGAAATGGAGGAAAGTCAACTTAAAGGAAGCAGCTGGGCTTTATTAGCTGTTGATGGTGTGCGTATTAGAATCAACAAGAATAATGGACTACGAGGAAGCAGTTACATCCCTCTACCGGCTACTGTTGGAGCTAAAGGTGCTTGTATAAATACACAGAACTATGATGATGAGAAGTGTTTTATGTATGCTGTTCTTGCCAAGTTCGTTCAAAAGGATCCTCAACGGACTAGCAAGTATAAGGATCTTCAAGAAAGATATGACTTTACCTGCGTCTCATTTCCCACGAGCTTGAGTGATATCCCGAAATTTGAACGAGGGAATAACATATCTATAAATGTTTTCGGACTGGATGAGAAGAATCAAGTGTTTCCTATGAAAGTTAACGATGAAGAACTGGCTGAGCATCGTGATTTGCTTCTTTTAAGTGATGCTGCTGGACGCCAACATTACGTCTATATAAAGGATTTTGAAAAACTTGTTCATCAACAGAAAACTAAACGTAATGGAAAGATCTACACCTGCAAACGTTGTTTCACGCACTTTGATGATCAGCATGGACGAGGAGGCTTGCAGAAGTTGAAGGAACATACAAAAATATGCAATCGGCACGGAGTTGCCAGGATTGTTATGCCAACAAAGGAGAAGTCTATCGTTAGATTCAAAAACATTGAAAGGATGCTGAAATTGCCTTATGTCATCTATGCTGACTTTGAAAGCATTCTCAGTCCTTACCATAGCTGTTCTTCTAATCCCGAAACATCTTATACAGCTCCATATCAGAATCATATCCCTATGAGTTTCTGTGTATATGCCAAACCCTCGGTCTCGATTGAAGGCCAGCAGACCAATCTTCCTACTGAACCCTACGTGTATCGTGGTTATGATGCAGCGGCGAAGTTTATGGAGTATGTAACTTCTCTTGCAACGAAGATTAATAGTGTTTATAAAACTTATGCTCCATTAACACTAACAGATGAGCAGCAAAAGTCTTTCGAATGCTCTAGAGAGTGTTACTTATGTGGTAAAGAATTTACCGTTGAGAACTGGAAAGTACGGGACCATGACCATATAACTGGTGAATACCGAGGAAGTCTACATAATCAGTGTAATCTAACCTGTAAAATACCTAATTATATTCCTGTCTTCATGCATAACCTGAGTGGATATGACTCTCATTTCATTGTTAAAGAGTTGGGTTTCACTAGCGAGAGAGTAGAAGTAATTCCTAGCTCCGAGGAAAGTTACATATCATTTTCCAAGTATGTTGGTGACATTAAACTCCGCTTTGTAGATACCTACCGTTTCCTTAGTACCAGCTTGGATAAACTAGCAAAAAATCTGACATCATATCCTGAAACCCTGAAGTACTTTGGAGCAGAGAAGATCAAATTAATGAGCCGTAAGGGAGTGTTCCCCTACGATTACGTCACATCATGGGATGTTTTGAGTGAAACACAAATTCCTCCGAGGGAGGCATTCTACAATAAGTTAAACAAAGAAGAAATTAGTGATGCAGAGTATGAGCATGCAAAAACAATATGGAGTCACTTCAACATTGAAACGCTAGGTGACTACAGTGATCTCTACTTAACTTCGGATGTCCTCCTACTAACAGATGTGTTTGAGACATTCAGAGAGCAGACCCTGAAAACCCATAAAGTTGATCCTGCACATTATTTTACATCACCTGGACTTACATGGGATGCCATGCTGCTGTACACAGGAATTGAACTGGAATTACTACAGGATTATGACCAGCTACTCATGGTTGAAGCAGGTATAAGAGGAGGATTATGTCAAGTTTCTCATCGGTATGCAGAGGCGAACAACCACTACATGAAGGAATATGACTCAAGTAAGCCTTCACAATATATTACGTACGAGGACGCGAATAACCAATATGGTTGGGCAATGTGCCACGCCCTACCATTTGGGGATTTTAAGTGGGTTTCTCCTGAAGATATCAACCTAGAAATACTAAGAGAAGATGACCCTCTCGGATACATTTTAGAAGTAGACCTTCAATATCCTGCAGAACTCCATGACCTGCATAATGATTTACCGTTCCTGCCTGAGTGTATTAAGCCTACGGGTTCTTCTACAAAGAAATTAATTCCTCACCTTGGATCAAGAACTAAGTATGTGGTGCATTATATGACCTTGAAGCAGGCCCTTAGTCATGGGTTACAACTGGCTAAAATCCATAGGGTGCTACAATTTCAACAGTCATGTTGGTTAAAACCTTATGTGGAATTCAATAACCGGGTACGACAGGGATCGAGAAATGATTTCGAGAAGGATCTTTACAAACTTTTTAACAATGCCATGTTTGGAAAAACTATGGAAAACATCAGAAACCGACTGAATATACGACTTGTTACCGATTGGAAGACATTGGAAAAGCTGGTTGCTAAGCCTACATTTATTGATAGAACTATATATGGGCCTAATCTGGCGGCAGTACACATGGCGTCGCGGGAGATAGTCTTCAACAAGCCTATATACATTGGGATGTGTGTGCTGGATATCTCAAAGACCTTGATGTATCGGTATCATTATGATGTGCTAATGCCGTATTACGGACTTGAAAATCTGAAGCTCATGTACATGGATACTGACTCTTTCATCCATCGTGTGACTACCAGAGATATATACCAGGATAAGTTAGGTTTTCTGGAACATCTGGATACTGCTGATTATCCTAGCGACCACATATGTCATTCTACAAAAAACAAGAAAGTGTTGGGAAAATTTAAAGATGAAGCCAATGGAAAAATCATTCATCGTTTTGTTGGACTGAGACCGAAGATGTATGCACTCGACATCGATGGAGGTGTAATCAAGAAGATAAAGGGCATAAAGCATAGTGCCATCAAACAGTACATCACCTTTGAGAACTATGTGGATTGTCTTAAAAGCAGAGAAATCATAAGAACGCCGATGAACCTAATTATGTCCCGTCAACATAATGTTACGTCAGTGGAAGTGAACAAAATATCCCTATCTCCACATGATGATAAGAGAGTAATTGTAGATGATGGAGTATCTACATATGCCCATGGACATTACCGTGTTGTTAACAGTGAGTGAAATAAGGAACCCTAGAGCAGAAAAAACCAACTTCCATACCCAGAAACAACAAACTCTGGTACGTAGCTGACATCTAAACACGAAAAAACCCTGAATAATAAGAGCAGAGGAAGGCGTTAAGTCTACCGTTCAGAAAACAAATTCTGACGCTGGTCCCAAGTCCAGAGAAAAGACGAGGGGCGTCTACCTCACTACATAAGCTAACTGAACACACCTTAATTAATGTTAAATAGGTAAATTTAAAAAAAAGGACCTACTACCTCATAATTTGAAATATCCTTGAAAACCTTTGAATTAGTATAAAATGATTTAAGACGCTGAACTTGGTCTAAAAGAATCCCTGAAATGCACAAAAACCTCAGAACATCGGAAAAAGCTTGAAAATAGCATTAGAAAGTTGGTTCAGCATTACGAAATATTACAAGATGCAGATGGGGAAAAGCTTGAAAAAGACACAAGAGTATGAAGACACCAATCTGCATGAAAACCCGTATGAAAACTGTACATCTAGACCATTGCAAATATAGCACTAACAGAAACAAAGATATCTGTAGCTGTCAACCTTTTAGCTATGAAAACTACGGCTCTTAACCCTAGAGCTCCCGGATCATATCTTAATACATAACCTCTGGATCCCACAGCTCTAAACCTTTAGATATGAAGCTTACAGCTCCTAACTCTAGAGCTCTCAGATCATACCTCAACACGTAGTCTCTAGATCATACAGCCTTTAACACTAGACCGATAGATCTAACCTCGAATCCAAACGACTTAACCACCAACCCTACGGTCTTTAACCTCAAGACCTGCGAGCTTAAGTTATGAGACCTACATCCTTTAACTCTCAAGGCCCTAAGATCATACCTCAAGACAAGCATGTGACCAATAAGGGACGAGCCCCTCAACCAATATACATAGCCTTTCAGATCAAAAGATTTAATCACGAAGCCTAAGATATAGCATAAGACCTCAAAACATAAAAGTGGAATAGAGTTCTTGAAATCATGGAGAAGGTACCAACGAAAAAAACCCACAATGTTCTGGAAAAAACAGAAGCAGTTACACAAAGGGTTAAAAAAATGTCTTGTATAAAGATCTATAGTCAGCATATATACTTCTAGCACTGGTAAAGATAGTTCTTGCAGCTCTAACATCGACTTGCCTCAAGAAATTTACACCATGCATACAAGTAGTTACCATGAAAAAAATAGTTGAGCTTAAAAGATATAGGTTAGATAGAGGACAAAAGAAACATTCTTATGATAGGTTGAGGCGGTAAACATAGAGCAGCTTAAGAAAAGAGCTCAGATGGCAAAATCAAACACAATTAGGTTAAAGAATTGTGAAAGAAGGCAAAAACAAAGGAGTATATTAGGTTAGGTTAGTTTATAATAGGATGAAATAGGAAAGCATACATGTAGAGCTTGCCTCAAGATTAACAACCTTTAGACGCTGGACTAGCAACCTGAACTTCAAAATCATAACACAATTCCTCAACCCGTACAACATAACCATAAGACCCTACAGCCTTTATACTCCTGACCAAAAACCTTTAGCTATGAGCCTTACAACTCTTAACCCTAGAGCCCCAGATCATAACTCAAGACCAAACCACTAAATCCTACAGCTATTAACCTCCCAGACCAGCAGCCTTACCTGTGAAAACCTGCAACTCTTAACCCTAGAGCCCCAGATCATACCTCAAGACCTAACCTCTGAAGCCTATAGCTATTAATCTCCAGAACAGAAGCTTTTACCTGTGAAACACCTGCAACTCTTAACCCTAGAACCCCCCAGATCATACCTTAAGACCTAACCTCTAAATCCTACAGCTTTCAGCCTACCAGACCAACAGTGAAAACTAGCTGTGGAAACCTGCAACTCTTAACCCTAGAGCCCCAATTCATACCTCAAAACCAAACCACTAAATCCTTCAGCTATTAACCTCCCAGACCAGCTGCCTTACCTGTGAAAACCTGCAACTCTTAACCCTAGAGCCCCAGATCATACCTCAAGACCTAACCTCTGAAGCCTATAGCTATTAATCTCCAGAACAGAAGCTTTTACCTGTGAAACACCTGCAACTCTTAACCCTAGAGCCCCTAGATCATACCTTGAGACCTAACCTCTAAATCCTACAGCTTTCAACCTACCAGACCTACAGTGAAAAATAGCTGTGAAAACCTGAAGCTCTTAACCCTAGACCCTCAGATCATACCCCAAGACCAAACCATTAAATCCTACAGCTATTAACCTCCAGAACAGAAGCTTTTACCTGTGAAACACCTGCAGCTCTTAACCCTAGAACCCCCAGATCATACCTCAAGACCTAGCATCATGATCTACAGCAAATTAAGAGGGCTGACCAGTCTACTAAACACTGTCAAAATATCCTAAATACATAGATTACGCATGACCGCCATCTTGCCCTTTTTTGTCTGCGCTGGAATGCTCTCTTCTATTCTACTGTCAATGTGTTCTTATTTCCATTTCCAGGAGTGTATTTGCCACACGCGCCCTGATTGGTAGTTGTATTACTGCTTCCCATTGGCTGCTAAAACATAACAGTAATGGATGCAGAAAACGCCACATCTACCGAGACAATTGACGCCTCCATCCTTTACTATCTAGAAGGTGGTGATATTCGTACATTTTTAGGAAATGACTTAATCACAAATCCGTCGCTACCTATTGCGAGTGAAGTATATGCCATTCTCCTTAAGGAGCTAGATGCAAGGAACTTGTACCTAAACAAGGCTGAGAGCTAGTGCAATCAGCCTTGGGAACCAGTGAAACCATCGCAATTGCTGAGTTCCAAGTATACATGGTCCATCGTAACCGTGTCAGTGCCATAACTGAGCTGTTACGCACACATAATCAGGCCGTCTCTACTACAACATGGCACACTGTCACCAAGCGCTCTGCCAACTCTAGTGGTTGGCGCAGAGCCAACCACTACTACAAGAAAAATTGACACTTCAAACACCTATGCTGTTCTCTCCCCCGAAGAGCCCACAGCATCAACCTCTACTGGAGTCAACACCAAGCGGCGCAGATGCAGCAATCAAGTTGCAGACATCCCAATGGATGACGACTCATCTGCCACCGCAACTCCTACACCAGCACCACAGGCACCGCCCACATCTACCGCAAACACTGCTCCTAACCGATCTAACAGGACAACACCTATTTTCTTGAGAGACCCCAACAAAGCACGGGATCTCACAACATTTCTTGCTGATAGACATCCCAGCTTGAAGTACTCCGTGCGCAACATGAGTGGCACTGTTGCCTTCTTACCAGAGACGCCCGATGACCACCGGGTGCTCCGTAAACTTCTCACAGAGAGTAGTATACAATTTCTTACTACTCTCTTGCCTGAGGAGAAGTTGCTATATGTCACCCTGAAGGATCTGCCCATGTACATCACAGAGGCAGACGTCACCACAATGCTCAGGGGCCTTAACTATCCTGTGGAGAGGGTTGGACAACTGCGATCAAATCGTAGTCCAACTCCTCAACTACTACCACACTTTCGAGTTGCTCTGAGGAAAGAAGGCAACTTTTAAGCCATATATAAGGAGACGAGGATGTTCAACGCCATCATCCGCGTGGAGTCCTATCGTCCTCCGGCGCATCCCCTGCAATGTACCAACTGCCAGCAGTTTACCCATAGTGCTGCTGGATGTCGGCTGGAACCTGTCTGCTCTTTCTGTGGTGAGTCAGGACACAAAAGGGCAGAATGTCCTAAAGTGGGCTTAGCCAACCAAAAACCCACATGCTACAACTGCGGTGGAGAACACTCCTGCAGGTATGCCAAATGCCCGGTATGGCAGGAAGCCAGAGTAGAGATGCTGCTCAATAAAAATGGGCAGAGGAGTAGATTCGACGCAGCACCAAAGGTGCCAAACCCAATGGGCCTTCCAAAGGAAGCCTTCAAGGGCACCAGATACCCAGGCCTGCCGCCTGTTAACCGAATCCAGCACTCTTCGTATGCAGAGGCGCTGAAAACTAAGCAGCATAACACCCCGCAGCAACCATTGGCCAGTTGCCAGGGTAATACACAAAACGTCGCTACAAACCACACTACCAGAGTTGTAGCTGATGAGACAACACCCCCCAAACAGCACGCCATGTCGGGGAGCAACCCAGATCGCCCTGCAAGTGCCCGACCAGCTGCCCAGAAGGAGAACGTGCAGCGTCCACGTCCCTCCCTAAGTGGATTGAGGCAACCAGCCCAGCAGCGCCTGCCGGCACATACCCCGCCCACCACCACCATTCCAAGCAAACCCCTGCTAAAACCCACCATCCCTGATGCTCAGTTCCTAAACCTGATGAGCAGGATCCCAGTCCATCACCAACCGGACTTTGCCACCGTCCTAGCCGAAGCTCTGGCACAGCGTCCAGAAAATATTCCACCCGAAACCATATTAGTCCACACTGTATTCATCTTTATGGGACGATATGGCAGGCAGGACTAATCGGATTTCAGACCTCCTTGGACTCAAAATTTGTTCCTGGAATGCCAATGGTATCCGGAACAAGTTAACTGAAGTCACAAAC
Source organism: Mantis religiosa (assembly GCA_030765055.1). NCBI lineage: Eukaryota > Metazoa > Arthropoda > Insecta > Mantodea > Mantidae > Mantis > Mantis religiosa. The sequence goes on along the minus strand of CM060953.1, from coordinate 165,648,062 downwards.
TTCATAGCGGTCAACAAAGTGCAGGTTCTTCTGGTGCAAGAAACACATCTCTCTAGTGCCCAGAAGGCCTCCATCCCTGGCATGCTCAGCCATCGCACCGACCGAGCAGATGGTTATGGTGGTACGGCCATCTACATAAGCCGCAACATTTCACATCATCGGCTACAACTGGCAACCACAGTGGCTCTCGAAGCAACTGGTATACAGTTGACCACAAATAGAGGGCCTCTAAACATCTTCTCCCTCTACATTCCTCCTGGCAGACCAATATCGCAGGGCGATTTGGACGCAGTGTTTTCCACAGGAGCCCAAACAATTGCCATGGGTGACCTAAATGCCAAAAGTCCACAGTGGAACTCCACAATCAGAAACCACAGAGGCATGGTGCTGGAACGCTACCTGGAACGGCGGAACCTCGTAGTACTTGCTCCATCATCACCAACCATAACATACGGTGATCGCCGACCACCTGACTGGTTGGATATTGCTATCCTCCAGCATATTCGAGGTCACCCAAAAATCCTTACCATCCCGGAACTTTCTTCAGACCATTACCCCATCCTTTTTCTATATCAAGCCAGGGCAACAGCCAAGGCTCCACCAAAGAGTCCGAATCCTCGTCTGACTAATTGGAGCATGTACGCAAAGATTATGGCAACAAAATCAGCTGAGGTTACACCATGCACCTGCGTAGCTGAAGCCGATAACCTAGCAAAAACCATCACCTCTACAATGGCACAAGCAATGGCCGAAGCCACTCCACTACGGCGCAAGTTCTATAGTGCCCAGAAGCCACTTCCCTCACAACTACGGAAGTTAATAGCTGATAAAAACAAAGCTAGGCGTCGGTTTCAAAACACGCGTAATCCCGTACACAAAAGGGAGTGGAACAGACTACAACACCTAGTCAAACTAGAGCTCGCTGACTTCCGGAATGACGAGTGGGAACGTCGTCTATGCGCTCTTGATCCGCAGGACCAATCACTCTGGCGCATGTCCAAGGCACTGCTGCGAATACCTTCTTCTGATCCACCTCTAACCGATGGCAGAAGGACAGCAGAGTCAACGAGAGAAAAAGTGGATTTAATGGCTGAACATCTAGCCTCCACTTTTCATCCAGCAGAATCTCATGATCAGGAGCTCTCTGATGAAATAGCGGACCGTGTTGAAGCTTTTCTTTCCACTCCCTTAAATGCGGACGATGTGCATTTAACAACAGTCGCAGAAGTGAGGAGTATTGTGACAAAAGTGCGCCCCTATAAAGCAGCAGGGTATGACAACTTGCCGTATGCTGCTTTTAAAGCACTACCAGCAGCATGGATTGTACTATTGGTCCACCTATTCAACAGCCTACTACAACTAGCTCATTTCCCTGCTGCGTGGAAACACGCTAGGATTATCACCATTCCTAAGCCAGGAAAGGACCCCAAAAACATTAGTAGTCACCGACCCATCAGTCTGCTGCCGGCCATCAGTAAAATCTTCGAGAAGGTGTTGCAGGCCCGCCTTCAACATCTGCTGGACCAACACAATGTGCTCCGACCCGAGCAGTTTGGTTTCCGACGTCAACATTCCACCTCTCACCAGTTACTCCGCCTCGTGGACGATGTAATACGCGGGTTTAATAATCGGCACTACGTTACAGCACTATTCCTAGACATCTCTCGAGCATTCGACTCGGTGTGGCATGACGGCCTCATCCATCGGCTGATCCATTACAATATCCCAGCATACCTTATAAAACTCATCAACACCTACCTTAAGAACCGTTCCTTTGTCGTCGCCAGGGATGACATCCATTCTCAACCATATGGTATTCAAGCAGGGGTACCACAAGGCAGTGTCCTTGGTCCCCTCCTGTTCCTCACCTATATAAACACCCTCCCTACCCTAATAGGCTGTAACCTCTATTCGCAGATGACACCGCATTAACGGTTTCATCTTAACGACACGTTAATGCCGTAACCAAGGCGCAGCGTTATGCTGATATGCTATCTGCCTGGTTCATCACTTGGCGCTTGAAGATTAATGTAACCAAATCTCAAGCAGTCACATTCACCCGCCGTACTCTACAAGACGTACCCAATCTCCGCCTGGCTGGAGATGAAGTACAATGGTCCTCGGAGGCTACATACCTTGGAGTAACCCTGGATTGGCGTCTGACGTGGAAACACCACATCACCACTGTGGCAAACAAAGTGTCCAGAAGGATGGCCATGCTATATCCCATGATAAATAGGAAATCTACAATGAGCCTGCAGAACAAATTGCTCATTTACAAACAAATACTCCGCCCTGCACTAACTTATGCTTGCACAGTCTGGGGAGTTGCAGCAAAATCACATCTCTACAAGCTACAAGTCCTACAGAACCGCTACCTTCGGATAGCAACCGCTTCCGACTGGTACATTCCAAACGACAATATCCATGCAGATCTCTCCTTCCCAAAAATCTCAGAATACATCCTTAACCTATCTCAAAATTTTTATAACAAGCTCCCTTCAAGCTTCAACAGCCTAATCCGCGGTCTGGGTGAATACGACCTAGATCCCGGTGAAACCTACAAGCGACCCAGACTAGTGCTTGCACCACCATAGGCCCATACAATCCCCTCCAGATGTTCATTACATTTCATTACATTTCACCTCCAACAAACAAACCAATCAACCCTTAAATAATATCCGCCACCACCCACCCACCGTCATATCATTAAATAACCACCATCATGCCAGTAAGGGACGATGTCCCGAAATGGCAAAACGTCGAAGGCCCCTCCTCTGAGGAGGAGGTTCACCTTCAACGACACCACTGTGCTGTGCTGTGCTGTGCTGTTTCTATTCACATATTCATTTTTGCAGTCGTTGTGGCGACTAGTTGCTGGTATTGAGTAAAATGATTTATGAATTTACCATATCACTTAGTGACATGTAAATATCTTGAGCCTGTGTCAAACCCAAGAAGTACCTCTGGTTCCGCATCAAGGTTCCCAAAATTCCTGGTCAGATACACGTACGCCTTTTACCAAGATGGCGCTAAATTACGGATATGAACGACATTCAATAAATACGACAAAATATTTGTAAAGAAATATTTGAAAAGGATAACATTTCATAATATTATTTACCTAATTTGTACTCTATTTGAGTTCAATGTAACATGCGAACAAAATTCCACATTTGGCTAAGTATACCAAGATGAAGGAAATTTTAGATCCGGAATTGTAATTTCAACTTTAGCGCTATTGAAACAAAACAAAATTAAGTCTGAATAAATTTTTCATTGATTTGTATATCTCGCAAGATTTGAAAAGCCTGCGAGGATGTACGAGCGTGAAGAAGGAAGTAATCGATTTTCTCAAAGACCTATTATTAAGTACGATGTTAGCATGTAGCTAAATACCGAAAATTAAAATCATGATATAACCTGAAATATGGCTTTGTAACATGTTTACTAAGAGTTTTATTCTTCAGATTAATGTAGCACCTAATAATGAGTCAAGAAGCGTTTTATATGCAAAAGCTGTTACCTGACATTAGTTGCTTTAACCTTGTTCCTTACTTATTGTTACAATAACGAAGATTTTCTGATTATTTAGAGGTCATCATCTCAAACTACCAGGATTATGATGACAGTAATGAAAGTGGAAAGTTAATGGAATTAGGTTATGTCTCTTGTTCTTGTGGCGTACAGTGATGACTTCCAGAAATATCAAGGTAGACCGAAGCGTTCTTTCTCTCATATACAGCAATTTATTGTGACATATCATCAAATATTTGTTGTTCCATTTGTACTCCGCCTTTAACTGCAATGACCATATCGGCAGCCGTTCTGCTTGGGAGCGTATCGACTTTTGGTGAAGGTATTGAGTTTTACACATTGAGTTGCTGGCACTTTGCATTTGTAATCATTAGATCACAAACACATTCGCACTCCCATTCGTACGTGCATATTTTGGGGACGATCGGGAATTAACTTGGTTGGAGAAATGTGCCCACCCTAGTCGGGAATCGAACTCTGGACTCCTCGCACAGCAGAAGGTGCTCCACCTACTACCTACAGGTCCAGCATCAACTATTTCTTACTGTTTCGATTTTCATTTCAATACCACTGAAAAATTAATAAAATGTTTGAGGACCATTGTAATGAACATATTCTAAATATCCAGGGAATCTGAAGCAGTTTAATTACTTGTTTGGATATATTAGTTGGTTTTGTCTCAGTTGTCTTATATTTTAAATGTTTGTCTGATATGTAAAACTACACGTTAGGTAAGTAGTTTCCAGTTTAAATTACTGCAACTACAGCTTTCCTAAATTACAGTTATTTGTAATTGTAATTTGGTTTTAATGTGTTCATATAAAACAACACTAAGCCAAGGTTAAACACATGAATATCATTATGTGATATCTTTATTATTTAAGCTTTGTACATTCATGGTGTAGTTATCCTTCCCGGAACAGCATTTTGAACCTGAAATTGCGTTTTGTTTGAATTACTTGGATAGAAAATGTACAAGCTCTTTCTTTGTCCTGCATTGAGAAATATTTTGAAGCTTTGGATTCTTTCAATTTTGTTCACATCATTTTGTCCTATAGGAAGATGCACTAATACAGTCTATCACTACTCACAGACAAAACAAGAAATTTACGTAACTTCCATTAATTCTGCACTTCCAAAATCTGCCATTGTGTTTCTGTTAGCTAGAGATGAAAACCACTAATAAGAACCAGAAAATTTCGTTATTACAACAACAATTAAATTACCATCTCAATGAAACCAATGCAAGGCAACCGATTTTGCATGTAAAACATCCTTGACACATTATAAAGTGCCAGATACATTAATCTAAAATTTAAGCATAAATAAATATGTAATTATAGGACAACTCAGGCTGTGTCATAATATTAATTTTCGATATTTAGCTGCTTGTCCTATCACCTAACATGGAGCGGGTGAAATGATACTCAAATGAGCCTAGGGTCCATAGAGCTTAGAGTTACCCCATATACGTCTTTCAGGATAAGGGAAAACCCCGGAAAACCTTATTCAGGTATCTCAGCCTGACCGTGATTCGAACTTGAGACTACTTGAACGTGAAGCAATCATTTTATTGTTGCTGCTCATACACTCTTGCTAGACTTGTAAATCTCCAGAGTTTACCAAATTCACGAAAATTTCTAGCAGTTTTTTTTTTTTTTAACTTACGTCCGCCCCAACGTTAAGTTAAATCGGACGGTGAATGAATTGAACGAAAAGATGCTAAAATGTGTCCGGGGTCCATGGAGCTTAGAGGTACCCAAGATTCCTCTTGAAGGATAAGGGAAAACCCCGTTAAAAACCTTATCCAGGTAACTCACCCTGACCGAGATTCGAACACGGGACCTCGTGAACGTGAGGCAGACATGCTAACATTTACGCTACCGAGGCGGGCTTTATCAGGCTTAATTTCACATTGGTTTGCTTCAATTAAAACTTAAATTACCGTTCCAGCTTTAAAATTTCGTTGAAATTGGTCTACAGCTAGCCAACTGTGGTGCGAAAGGGCTCCATACAACAGAACAATAAAGGGATTTTTTAAATGTTGAGATAAATAATTTTTTTAGAATTGCCATAATTGTATGCCTGCAAAGCGTGAGCCAGAATAATATTATGGCTACACCGAGTGTCCTTCACATCCGGTTGTTTCTGCCATCTATCCCGTGCAACTGGAAAAAAAAATGAAGCACTCAAAATGTTTGGTGTTGTCCAGGACTTCTAGGAACATTGATGCGGCACTGCAAATTGCTATCCCCATTTAAATATTTGTGAAGTATCAATTGGCCAAGCTAAGATCATTTTAGAAATTCAAGCAAAGCAGTCAAAGGAGCATATTGCAGATGACTAAAACTATTGACTATTTCAAACATTTGCTGGAGCACAAAACTTAGGAAGACTTTTATGAGGTAACTTCAGTACATATATTCACTAGATTTGTAAATACCTTCAAATACTACTACGATATAGCCTTACCGCTGGTTAAAGTCAGGGAAAAACACTGTACATGAGTTACCAAGGGTACTACAACTTACAGCGAGAAGCTTACATTCTCGAGTAATATTCTTAGAAATGGTACGGCCTCCATGAATTTGTAAAGTGCCATAAGAAATATAAACAATCTATAAAAATGTTGTTCAGATAGCAAAATAATTAGAGAATGCTAGAAATATAAAGTCATTTACACATAAACAGAAAGATATATGGGATATTATAAAACGGGAGATTAATTCTAACATGCTCTTGCAAGGAAATATTGTACATAGGTGGTCTGAAAAGTTTCCAACCGAATAAAGGTACCTTCAAGATAATTTTTCAGAATTCTTTTTTTTAGTTATTTTTAAGCGTAGTCTCCTTGTAGCTCTATAAGTACACTTCTGCCAGCGATGCTGACATCTCTATAACTCCTCCAAATAGTACTCGGCGTTTTTCTCTGCAAAATAATTGTTCACGAAGGTGACTGCCTCTTCATTTGACGGAAATCTCTGTCCTCCATTCGCCATTTTCACATGAGGAAACAAAAAGAAGTCGCATGGGGCTAGATCTGGTGAGTAATGTGGATGGCCAGGCAGTGCAAACCGTAATTCGTGTATTTTCGCCATTGCAACCGCTGAGGCGTCAGACGGTGCGTTGTCTTGGTGAAACAGAAACCTTTATCGGCAGCTATGCTCGTTTTTCCGCATGTTATGCCTTCAGCTTATCAAATAATGGTTCGTAGTATGCTCCTGTAACGGTTTTCTTTCTTTCAAGATAATCAATTTAAATAACTCCATGACTATTCCCAAAAAAACGGTCGCCATGGCTTTTCCCAGCCCAAAAAACTTTTTTTGCTGCTTTTGCAGCATAAACCCCACTTTGCAATCCACCATTTAGTCTGTATTCTTGTTTTGGTCGTGTACTCAAGTTCATTCCATAGTAATTAATCGGTGCCAAAACTCGGATTTATTACGCCTAAACTAAATGTTCATTCCAAAACGTTTTTGGTCTAACGTTAGCAAAAGCGGCACCCACCCGGTGGACAGCTTTCTCTTGTCTAAATGTTGACTCCATGTGTGAAAACACGATCTTTTGACATATTTATAACCTCTGATATATCTCTCACTTGAATTTGGCGGTTATCTAGTACCATTTGGTGAACTTTGGCGATGTTTTCGTCGGTAGCTGTAGTTTTTAGATATCTCGTACGTTCATTGTATCCCAAGCTCTTACGGCCAAGTTTAAATTTAGCTGCCAAAAATTCAATGTGGTAAAAGATGGTCCAGAATCACCATACACAGAATCCAACTAATTTTTTATTTACGTAAGCGTATTGCCTTCCAAAACAAGTATTTAATGAGAGCTCGATACTTTTTTGTCCATACTCATACAAATATTCCCACCAACTCACTCAAACGACTGTTACATAACTTAGCAACTAAAATGACTGAAGCTTTGGTCAGTAACTCTCAACACATGAACAAAGAAATTCACTATCTTTTATTTACGAATGCTGCCATCTTCAACTTGAGGTCGGAAAATTTTCAGACCACCCTCGTATTAAAATCACAAAATAAAACGTTACAAATTCTAGATAAATTGCCAACATATTTAGGGATTTCTTTGTAGATATATCAAAGAATTTTCCAATGTAAAGCAATTCAACTGAAAGTTTAGAAAATGAAGATCTTACTCGTAGAAATGATTAACCATAAATTCTGTCACCAGTCTGTGAAGACAGAATGCTTGATGTAATTAAGGACCTCAAATACGAAATCTGAAGCCCTTGATTGAGGTTCATGCTTTTAATTAAACAATGTAGTATGAATATCATAAATACTCTGTGTCAAATAGCCCTGTCTATTCGAAATGATACTTTCCCACAAGAACTGAAGGTAGCAAAATATAATTAATATTCAAATAAGGAGATGAGAAAACCACCAATAACTATAGACAAATAGCTTTGCTATCAGCATTTTCTACAATACTAGAAAAAATAATGTATGCCGTTACTCAAATTGAATATAATTCATAATAATCAACATGGATTCCGGAGCGATAAATCTACCAGGTCAACAGTAATAAATGTTGTTGAAAGTACCTGTGACATGCTGCACTGTAGAGATGTTGGGATGGGACTAGTTTTGGACCTAACCGAAACTTTTAGGTGGTGGAACAGGATATTTTGCTAAATAAGCTTCATAAATATATGTGTTTAAAATTATATGGCAACTTGTCAAGTCAATTAAAGGACATAGCCTCTGTAAATGGTCTTAAGGTGAACCTTCACCTACAACAATCAGTTTTCTCAGTGAATATATTTCTTAAAATTCAGGTAAAGTGTAAATATATCAGTTACGTGCTCTTCACTAAACGAATATATTTATTGTTCTTGTTTAACGTGGTCATGAATTAAAAATTTATCAATTACGACGGATCTCGATAATTCCTGTAGGGCAATTCTAATGTCAATGTCTGTAAAAGTAAGTTGTGATATGTGACTGTACACTTTTTATTAAAGCTACGAAGTATTAACGATAATTTCAATTTAAGGTTTTTGCTGAAAAGGCTTTGTTTTGTTTATTCATTTCTAATCCGGAAATATTTATTTCCTGTGCAATCTCCACATCGACAGAAAGCAATATCTTCTCTACCTTCCATATATGTACGCGGTATAGAAAGTACAATTTTAATACTAAAATTAAGGCTGAAGAAGAAAACCGGTATAGCTCAAATATCTGGCATGTTTACTAAGTAGCTGCGACCGCAGCGACGCAGTGGAAGTCTCATGCAACGGGAAGTACACGTAGTATGGTAAAGAAGACGCGGAAGTAGGAATTGCTTTGTCTACATATATAAGTGTGTCTTATTTATTAAAACGCGTTGAAAAATTACAAAGCCAATGCTTTGGTTTGATGGAAAATAAATCCTAAATATAAGACACAATAAGCTGGAATCATATTCTATAAAAGTGTGATATACATGGAGAAGGGCTATTCTGTTTCGGAACGAAAGTGTTCAGAAACTTATATAAGTAAAAGAAATGGAACTTCTTTGGTTCAGATATTCCTTCAATTTTTAAATGGGTAGGATGTAATTAAGATATTATGTTGGCTAACCTGTGCCATTTAAACGAAAGTTTACAGCTAGAAATAGCAATTTATGTTTTACCTGTATCGAAACGAAATTAAGAAAGGATAAAGGTTTATAAATTTGTGAAATTCGCAAGATTTGAAAGGCCCGAGGAGGTATATGAGCTGCAAGAGGGAAGGGAATAAATTTTTAGAAAGCGCTCCTATTAAGGAAGATGTTAACGGTACATGCCAAAGATTAATATCATGACATATTCTGCATTGTACCCTCATATATATTCATTTATAATTAAATTATTTAGATCAATATAGCACTGTATAGTGTAGGTGTCAAAGATGTGTTACCTGGAAAAGCATTAGTTTCATTAACTTTGTTACTTAATTATTATTTCCATTACGAGGTTTTTGTGCTTATTTTACCGGTCATCATCTCAAGCTACCAGATATACGAAGGCAGAAGTCGAAAGAGCAGAATTAGTGGAAGTTGTGCATTTTTCTGGTTTTGGGATGTGCAGTGATCTCCAGGAGTATTTTTAATGTAGAACGAAGAAAGAACCTGAACCAAATCAAAAAAGAGGAATGCATTAAGCACATTGCCAAAAGGATTGGTAAAGGCCTCCAGGGCACGATGGATGTATCGAAGATTGAAAATGTAACACTTGATGGCACGTCACATGGCAGCCTAATTGCAAGTGTAATTGCTCGACACCAAATATATTACAGAAGTGCAATGACAAAAAACATTCCTGATGTACCTGCAATGAAACAAGATATTTATGCCAATTTACGTCATTGTAGTTCATGTCATAGCATTCCAAACATACCAGCTGCCCTAATGGACCCACTTTTTTATGTTTTTATAATAAAGATATAGCTGAATGGGGAAGAAACGCCTAAACATAGCACAACTGTGAGAACATACTTGAGGCATGATGTAATAAAAAAACTAACGCCTGTGTACCAAAGACTGACATCAAATGAAATACTAAGAATATGTACATTGGATAAGACACAAAATCCAAGTGAAGGTTTATATAGCATGATATGGCGTAAATGCCGAGAAGAAGTATTTGTGTGTAAGAAATAATTCATATTTCTGTGACATCAGCCATCAGTTAATTCATTTTTGTTGTTCTGCTTCATTCAAGCTGCTATCGGAGATAATTGACTCTGAGAGTTTACCAACATCTCTAAAAATTAGCCAAGGGATGTGTTAATTAACCTTACTTCTTTCAGCAATTTCTGCGAAGGTAACCCCTGAAACATCCAGAAGAATACAAAAATTGGAGAAATCTGCTGCAAAAGAGGGCAGGAAGAGACAGAAGTGTCCAACATATATATCTAGAGGGTTTCAGTCTGCCTCAATGTATGTAACTGTAAAAGAAAATGATTTGATTTACTCAGTTATAGTTTTTTAACATATTTTGACATTCAAAATCTCTAACAGGATGTAGTTTTGACACAGACCCTTTAAAGTTTTCAACACATGTTGTTAGAAGGCAAACTAAGGTTTGTATTATATGAATTTCTAATATTCATAATATTTTTAAAGTTATTGATATATAAGGTCAAAGGTTTGATTATTTTCTGACTTTTTTATTTTCCCTATACCTTATTTTTTCCCTGGAACTAAATCTAGCTTAAGAAATCCAAATGATAGATCTTCTCTTCATAACTATCTAAATACTTTTAGAAATAGATAAATTAAAATTTCTAACACTTTCATCGTGTTTTAGTGCTTTGAATTTTGCCCAAAATTTGAATATCACAAATTAATTACTAAAACAATTAAGGGCACAAAAATGAAGTTTTTAATTCTGTGCACAATATACATCAGAACTAAGTGGTAAAAATTCAGCAAGACTGAAAATTTTAGAATTGGAATTTTCAGCTCTCCATCCCCTTAAAGCTTAAATTGCTATTTCTAGCTTTAAAATGTTGTTCAAATAGTACAGCTTAGCCAACTTGTTATCTTAATCACACAATACACTGAACTCAATGTATGAAATGGCTCAATTAAATTATGCATACAAAAAACGAAGATTTGTAATCGGAATGAATGAATACACGAAAACAGTTCAATTTCATGCACTTATATAAGTTTCTGAATACCTTCGTTCCGGCGTGCAATAGCTTCTCCCCATTTATATCCAATTTTTATTAGAATATGGTTCCAGCTTACTATGTTTCACATAAGGAATATATTTTTCTATCGAAAAGGAACATGAGTTTAATAACTTTTAAAGCTTTTAATAAATAAGACATACTAATATATGTATACTAAGGAATTTTAGCTTGTGCGACATCTGTACTGTACTATGTGAAATTAGCGTTGCATGACTCTTCCACTGTGTCGCTGTGGTCGCGGTTACTCAGTAAACATGCCGGGTATTTCAGCTACAGCGATTTATTCCTTCGGGCTTAATTTCAGTGTTAAAATAGTACTTCCTGTACTGCGTACATACATGGCAGGTAGAAAAGTAGTTGCTTTATGTAAATGTCGCGATTGGACAGTAAATAAATATTTCCGTATCACAAACGAATAAAAATGTTAAAGAAAAGCGTTTTCAGCAAAACTTTAAATTGTAAATCAGTTTATATAACAAAATTACATATAGCTTCAGTGTCTTTAACGACGACATGTGGATAATTTTGTAAAAGCTTCACAATAGCACACTGCCCATTAAATTTGTTAAAAATTTTGACTTTGTCATTTGTTAAAGGAATGGCCCTAATGATATAAATAAGTTTTATATGTTCAAAATATAGGTATGACAAGCAAAATGCATACAATAAATTTGCAGAGGATATCCTTAGAAGATATTTTCATTCTGAAAGCATTTGTATAACTGGTATAGCTAAGGGATAGACCAAATCCTATTACTCGTATAAGGTAGATCTTGTTGCAGCATTTAAGTTAGGTTTCATACATTTTACTTTTTAGAGTGAATCATTTCAGTTTTACACTTCGATATTTTTATGAATTTCCGAAGCTATACCTCTCTAACCTGAGTTTCTGCGGCCAGAACACAATGTCCTAAGTGATAGACGACTCACGGCTATCGAGAGGAACTGCAGCAACTGCTTCCAGGAAATATAACTATTTTAAATTCATTTCAGTTTATTAACCAAAGAATTCTTATAGTAATCTGCAATCGTCAAAATATTTGGGAGATTATTACTCAATATTTACGGTCTATTACTTAAAACTATTTACTATATCAAGATTACCATAAAATTACGCAAATTACTTTTTGTACTTGGTAGCATTATTACAAAGTGTACAATCACATATCACAACTTATTTATACAGCCAAAGACAATATTATTTCTATGTTTGTTGGAAGACGTATATATAAGCTAGGACAAACATTTTGATAGGTTAGTAGTGAAGCTGAGCCGAGTTTTTATCTCTATTAGCTGAGAGCTCGAGTAACTTATAAAGTACACAAAATATGCTAATTCGCCTATTTTTATTATATACTGCCAAACACTGTAACTCTGTGGGTAAGTGCTATAACAGTAAAATTTAAGCAATGAGAAAAGACTAAGTATTATGTGTGGTATTCCAAAATCAGAAGGTTGCAGAAATCATTTCAGGAATTTCAATTTCTTGATCCCACCAAGTTTATATATGAAACAATAGTTATTAACTGATATGAAGGCTAATAACACAAATTATGACAGAAATGCTGAAATACATAATCATAAGACACGTAATAGATACAAATTTCATACCTATATTCATAAAACTAAGGTATTTTAATTTCTTTAAAGTATATGGGTTTAACATTTTATAAAAATTGAAGTTCATTCACTCACTGAAAGCATCTCTCATAACTTCTCTGATTAGCTGTGATCGTCTAGTGGATAGGATATTGTTTGTGGCCGCAATAAGCTGGGTTAGAAAAATATAAATATTGGGAAACACAGAAAAGTAACATAGAGTAAATGCGCAATGTTTGGCTTTCATCAAACATAAATTGTATGTTATAACAAATTCTACATCATATGGGTAGTAAATTTTTGTCTCTCTTACAGTTTATCAGTCACACAGAAGACGTTCATAACGAAAAGGATTTCTGTGGGCGTTTCCTGCAAGTTTAACAGACACACTTCGTTTGTCATACGCATATTTTAGACCTATAGAATTTTAATTAAAATCATTAGAGCTGTTTATGTAAATTGACAAACGCAAAGATCTTGAGAAGCTTTTCATTTGAGGGCCGATTTGTTAAAATATATTCTTAAACTTGTTCACGTGTCACCATTGAAGATGCTGAACCTGTATATAAGTTTGGTATTCAAAGGTTTGCCAGCCTTGAGTTTCGCTTAAAAGGTGTTTTTTGGATTCAGATGGACACAGAATATATATTTCCTGAGCAATATTGACATTGATAGAATGCAAGTCCTGCTCCGCATATTATGTATGCACGTAATATATTATTTTAACACTAAACGTTTGCTCAACGTAGAAAACCAGTACAAACAAGTAGCTCAAAAGTCCCGAGTGTTTACTGAGTGACTGCGAGCAGAGCACTCAGTGGAAGTGTCATGTAAAACGAAGTACACGTTTTACGCTACAGATGACGCGCAAGTTGTAATTGTACTGTATGTATAAAAATGTCTTAGTTTTTAAACAGACTGTGTACAGCATTACAATGGTAATAATTAGTTTTTGTGCCAAAGTATGTCGTAAATGTTATCAATAGTAAGATGAAGCTGTATTAAACAATAATCGATGTAGACTGACAACAATTACTGTGCGTCAGAGAAAAGTTTTCCAAAAACTTGTATAAGTTTAAAACATTCATCCTCTCTTCTTCGTATTTCGCTTCTTATCCCAATATAGTAGACGTGGACGTGTTTAATACATGGAATAGTCTACTAATTAAGAATAGACTGTTGTGAAATAGATGTTCTCTAACAATTAGTGGAATTGCTGACTTTCCTTATGGCAATGTTGCATAAAAGGAGTTTTTCAGCTTCCAGCACCTCAAACTTTCAGATTAATGATTACCTGAATATCTAGGCAACAAAAATAGTATGTTACTCTTTTAATCAAACGGAATCTATGAATACTGTTCAGATCTTTATATGGTATATATATTTTAAAATTTCTACTGTTCGCCAATTCTTCTGTAGGTGACTTACATGCTATTAGCTTCACTGTTTGATATATGGTACATGTGTGGCGAAGGATCTTGAAGGCAATAATACTGATTCTCCGATTTATGCTTCACATTTAGAGTGCGGTAGTTGTACAACTTGTGAACATTGGGACTACTGTAATTGGAAATGTAATGTAGAATTCGAAAGCAACGGCATTGTTTGGAACGGATAAGAATAAATATTACTAAAATACAAGGGGCCTCCAGAAAGTAAGCCCTCTTTCAATCTATCTCCGCTGCAGCGCTGTGATCGCAGTTCCGCTCATGGGCGGTAGCCGCTCTCTATCACGGAGAAGAAACGTACGCATTGTTGTGCTTGTTTACAATGTCGGTGTTGTTTGAAAATCCCGCGCTTTAGAAATCAGATCTGTGATTCTTTTTCAGAATGCTACGAAAGTGAAACCAATTGAAATATATTGGCAAACTTGCGATGGTTACGGATAAAATACGATGAATGATACAATGGTGGGAAGATGGGTCCGACAGTTCAATGAAGCTCGTAGTGAAGTGCGTGAGGATGAGCGAAGTGGGTGTCCATCTTAGTTCTTTTTTAATTTACGTCCTTGAAGGTTAAGTCATATCGTACGGTAAATGAAATGGGTGAAATAATGCTCAAATGTGTCCAGGGTCCACGGAGCTTAGAGCTACCAGACATTCATCTGTAAGGATAAGGGAAAACACCGGAAAAAACCTTATCCAGGTAACTCACCCTGACCGAGATTCCAACTCGGGACCTCTTGAACGTGAGGCCTCCATCTTAGGGTACAGAAGAACTGGTTGCCGCGATTGATGGCAAGATCCAGGTAAACCGCAACTTTACAATTAGTGCTCTCGCTATGGAATTTCCCCAAATCTCACGATCACTAGTTCATGGAAGTGTTCCCGAGAAACTGAAATTTCGTAAACTTTGCTCACGTCGGATGCCAAAGATTCCTACTAAGCATCTCAAAACAAAACGGTTGGGTAGTGCATTTCAGTTTTTGATCTGTCATAATGAAGGCGGCGAAGAATTTCTGACACAGTCACAGGAGATGAAACTTGGGTTTCTTACGACACCCCTGAAAGTAAGCGTCAATCAATGGAATGGAAGCACACCTCATCCCCACCAAAGGTTAAGCCGAAACAAATCTTGCTCTTCGAAAAATAATAGTATAAAACCAAATATTAAATAATCGCGGAATTTAGCGGTTAAGTATGAAACATTCGTTGACAGATCGCATATATGACGTTAAATAAGTGCTTTTTGGTGAGCTTATTTATTATTATAAACCATTTCAATAACATTATAATAATCAGATGTTTTATCATTGTCTAGTTTTGGACCCTAGCGTGTTAGGCTTATAGCTCCTTATATTTAATGGACTTCTGGCTTCGTCTTTATACAGTTATGTGTATCCGGATATTGTACTTAATAACTTTCATGTTTGCTGCCTTGCTTAATATTTCTCCATTCAATACCAAACGTCAACATATTCTAAGTGAAAGTGATGGTATTAAACCACTTCTTAACCTGGGAGAATTTAATGAATCAGCTACTTTAGTTCTGGGTGTTAGAGGCTGAAAATGATGAATTATAGCCTAAATAAATAATCCGAGGATTATACGGAGAACCGACAGCAAAAAGCGTTGACCTTGTATGTATATCTATTGATAACTCTATTACTCCAGTTTCTGTTACAAAGAAACGCTACTCTCGAAGACTTCCAGATATCTACGTTCACTGTAAGCATCTCCCACAGCATCTCTCAGTAGCCGTCATCGTCTAATCGTTAGGGCTTTGCATTGCTGCTGCAATAACCCAGGTTCGAAAAGTATATCATTTGGTAAATTCAGAAAAGTAACAAAGTGTAAATGTGAAATGTTTATTTTAAAACCCATCAAACATAAATTGTATGTTACAACACGACCTACATTTTATCTGTAGTAAGATTTTGTCTATCTCTGACAGCTAACCAGATATACAAAGTTATTGAGAATGAAAAGGTCTTTTGAGGATATTGCCTGAAAATTTAAAATATGCATTTCATTTGTTATACATATATTCTAAGCATCTATTACATTAATTTAAATCATTAAGATTTTTATAACAAATGGCAAAATCAAAAGTGCTTGATATTTTTTTCACTTAAGGGGTTTTGTTTAATTGTGATATTTACTGGAAGATCTTCACATTTCGCCCTTGAACATATCGATACTTAACCGGCTTTCCAAATATTTTTTTTTTTTTTGGTGAAAACCTTTTCGTTTTTAGATACCTAAACATTTATTTCCTGTGCAGTCTACATATTAATACAATACAATTAATAGAAAGCACGGAACTGCCTCCTATACCTACTATGTAATACGTGGTACATAAGTGGAGAACGGTTCTGTTCAAATATCGCGCGTGTTTACGGAGGGAGAGCGATCACGGCGACACAGCGAAAGCCTCATGCAACACCAAGTACGCATAGCACTCCCTAGATGACAGGAAACTTGTAATGACTATGTATATATCAATATGTATTATTTATTATAAATACTTTTCACAACAGGACAATTGTGATGCTCCAATTTGTTGTAAAAATATGTCGTAAATGGGCAAAAAAATAAATGGAGTCACATTTTATTTAATAATGAATATAGGTGGACAAGAAATATCGTGTTTCGGAACGAAGGAATTCAAAAGCACTTATAGGTTCAACAAATGCTACTGTTTCCATTCGTATATTCATGTTTATAGTTGTTGTGGCGAGTAGTTGATGGAATTGAGTAAAACGATTTAAGAAATTATCATATCACTGAGTGACATGTGAATGTGTGGAGACCCAAGAAGTACTTCTGGTTCCGCATCAAGTTTCCCCAAATTCCTTGTTAGATACACGTACACCTTTTTTAAGATGGAACTAACATACGGATGTGAACGACATTTAGTGATGCCAATACGATAAATATACCTAAAGAATAACATTCCACAATATCATTTACCTAATTTGTACTCTATTTGAGGTCAATGTGCGATGCGAATAAGACACTACTGTGGGCTAAATATACGAACAGAACGAAATTTTAAATCCGGAATTGTAATTTCAACTTTAGCGCTATCGAACCAGAACAAAATTAGGTCTGAATAAATTTTTCATTGATTTGTAAATCTCGCAATATTTGAAAGGCCTGCGAGGATGTATGAGGGTGAAGAAGGGTTTAATGGATTTTCACAGAGACCTACTATTAAGTACGATGTTATCATGTAGCTAAATACCGAAATTTAAAATCATGATATAATCTGAATTGTGGCTTCGTAACATATTTACTTAGAGTTTTATTCTTTAGATTAATGTAGCACCTTATAATCAGTCGTGAAGCGTTTTATATGCAAAAGCAGTTACCTGAGATTAGTTTTTTAACCTTGTTCCTTACTTATTGTTTCAATAAGGAATACTTTTTGATTATTTAGAGGTCATCATCTCAAACTACCAGGATTATGATGACAGTAATAAAAGTGCAAAGTTAATGGAACTTGGTTATGTCTCTTGTTTTCGTGGAGTACAGTGATGACTTCCAGAAATATCAAGGTAGACCGAAGCGTTCTTTCTCTCATATACAGCAATTTATTGTGACATGTCTTCAAATATTTGTTGTTCCATTTGTACTCCGCCTTTAACTGCAATAGTCATATCAGCAGCCGTTCTCCTTGGGAGCATGTCGTCTTTTGGTGAAGGTAGTGACTTTTATACACTGAATTCCTGGTACTTTGGATTTGTAGTCATTAGATCACACACACATTTCCACTCCCATTCTTACGTGCAGACCTTGGGGACGATCGGGAATTAACTTGGTTGGAGAAATGCGCCCACCCTAGTCGGGAATACAACCCTGGACTCCTCGCTCAACAGGAGGTGCTGCACCTACTACCTACAGGTCCAGCATCAACTATTTCTTACTGTTTCGATTTTCATTTCAATATCAGTGAAAAAATAATAAAATGTTTGAGGAATACTGTGATGAGCATGTTCTAAATATTCAGGGAATTTGAAGCAATTTTATTTACTTGTTTGGATATATTAGTTAGTTTTGTCTCAGTAGTCTTAAATTTAAAATGTTTGTGTGATATATATCACTTCACGTTAGGTAAGTAGCTTCCAGATTAAATTACTGCAACTACAGCTTTCCTAAATTACAGCTATTTTGTAATTTTGATTTGTTTTCGATGTGTTCATATAAAACGACATTAAGCCAAGGTTAAACACATGAATATGATAATGTGATATCTTGATTATTTAAGTTCCGTACACTCATGGTTTAGTTACCCTTCAAGGAACAGTATTTTGACAATGAAAAAGCTTTTTGTTTTATGTGTCTGGATAGAAAATGTACAAGCTCTTTCTTTGTCTTGCAATGAGAAATATTTTGAAGACTCTTTCAATTTTACTCACATCATTTTGTCCTATAGGAAGATGCAGTAATACAGTCTATCACTACTCACCGACGAAACAAGAAATATAGGTAATTTCCATTAATTCTGCAATTTCAACGTCTGCCATTGTGTTTCTGGTAGCTAGAGATGAGAACCACTACTAAGAACCGGAAAATTTCGTTATTACAACAATAATTAAATAACCATCTCAATGAAACCAATACAAGACAACTGATTTTGCATGTACAACATCCTTGACACATCATAAAGTGTTAGATAGATTAATCTAAAATTTAACCATAAATAAATATGTAATTATGGGACAACTCAGGCTGTGTTATAGTATAAGTTTTCGATATTTAGCTGCTTGTTTTATCACCTAACATGGAGTGCGTGAAATGATGCTCAAATGAGCCTAGGGTCCATAGAGCTTAGTTACTCCATATTCGTCTTTCAGGATAAGGGAAAAACACTGGAGACCTTATTCAGGTAACGCACCCTGACCGTAATTCGAACTTGAGACTACTTGAACGTGAGACAAACATTTTCTTGTTGCTGCTCATACACTCTCGCTAGACTTTCAAATCTCCAGAGTTTACCAAATCCACGAAAATTTCTATCAGTTTTTTTTTTAATTTACGTCCGCCCCAACGTCAAGTTATATCGGACGGTACATGAATTGAATGAAAAGATGCTCAAATGAGTCCAGGGGTCCATGGAGCTTAGAGTTCCCGAGATTCGTCTTGAAGGATAAGGGAAAACCCCGAAAAAAGTTATCTAGGTGACTCACCCTGACGGAGATTCGAACTCGGGACCTCTTGAACGTGAGGCGGACATGCTACTATCTACGCTACCGAGGCGGGCTTTATCAGACTTAATTTCACTTTGGTTTGCTTCCATTAAAGCTAAAATTACAGTTCCAGCTTTAAAACTTCGTTGAAATTGGTCTACAGTTAGCCAACTGTGGTGCGAAAGGGCTCCATTCAGCAGAACAATAAAAAGATTTTTTAAATGTTGAGATATGTAATTGTTTTAATATTACCATAATTGTATGCCCGCAAAACGTGAGCCAAAATAATCTAATTGGCTACACCGAATGTCCTTCATATCCGGTTGTTACTGCTATCTAGTCCGTGCAATTGAAAAAAAAAAATGAAGCGCTCAAAATGTTTGGTTCTGTCCAGGACTTCCAGGAACTTTGATGCGGCACCGCAAGTTGCTATCCCCACTTAAATATTTGCAAAGTATCAATTGGACAAGCTTAAAGAATTTTAGAAAATCAAGCATAGCGGTCAAAAGGGCAGATTGCAGAAGACTAAAGTTATTGACTATTTCAAACATTTGCTGGAGCACAAAACTTAGGAAGACTTGTATGAGGAAGCTTCAGTACATATATTCACTAGATTTGTAAATACCTTCAAATACTACTACGATATAGCCTTACCACTGGTTAAAGTTAAAGTCAGGGAAAAACACTGTACATGAGTCACGAAGGGTATTACAACTTACAGCGAGAAGCTTACATTCTTCAGTAATACTCTTAGAAATGGTACGGCCTCCATGAGTTGTAAAATACCACAACAAATATAAATCAAACTATAAAAATGTTATTCAGATAGCAAAAATATTAGAGAATGCCAGAAATAATAGGTCAGTTACACCTAAACAGAAAGATATGTGGGATACTATAAAACAGGACGTTAATTCTAACATGTTGTTGCAAGGAAGTATTGTACATATGTGGTCTGTTTATTTTCCGGAACAATAGGGATACCTACAAAACATTTTTTTTTCAAAATTATTTATTTTTTTCAACATCCTCTCCTTGTAGCTCTATATACTCCTACCAAAGATGCTGCCATCTCTGTAATTCCTCCAAAGAGTACTCGGCGTTTTCCTCTACAAAATAATTGTTCACGAAGGTGATTGCCTCTTCATTTGACGAAAATCTCTGTCCTCCACGCGCCATTTTCATATGAGGGAACAAAAATAATTCGCCTGGGGCTGGATCTGGTGAGTGAGGTGGATGATCAAGCAGTTGAAACCGTGATTCATAGATTTCCGCCATTGCAACCGCTGAGGCGTAAGACGGTGCGTTGTCTTGGTGAAACAGAATTTCTTTCTTTCGCAAATGTGGTAGTTTTTCCCCAAGTTATGCCTTCAGCTTGTCAAGTGCTAATGCGTAGTATGCTACTGTAATGGATATTGTCTTTTATGAAGATAATCGATTAGAATAACCCTAGGCCTATCCCAAAAACACTCACAATCACTCTCCCAGCCGAAAGAACGGATGTTACTTCTTTATTTTTTAAGCCGGTTCCCCTCTTGCACTCTACTGTTTGGTCTGTATTTTTTTCGGGCGCATAGTGGTGTATGCAAGTTCATTCTACAGTAAGTAATCTGCGCCAGAACGCGGATTTATTGCGCCTAAACTACGCAAACAAAGTGTTGGAAAATGTTCATTCGAGCACGTTCTTGGTCTAACGTTAGTAAACGCCTCACCCAACGCGAGGACAGCATTCTCATGTTTAAGTGTTGTATTAATATGTGACAAAAAACATTCTTTAACATGTTTATAGCCCTTCATATATCTCTCACTTGATTTCGGCAGTTGTCTAGCACCATTTGGTGAACTTTTGCGATGTGTTGGTCGGTAGTTGCAGCTTTTGGACGTCTTGAAAGTTCTACGACTCCCAAGCTCTTACGTCTACGTTTAAATATAGCTGCCCAAAATTTCACTGTGATAAATGATGTGCAGAGTCCCCATACACAGAATCCAACTGATCTTCGAGTTGTGTACAGGTATTGCCTTTCAAAAACGAATATTTAATGGTAGCTCGATACTCGATATTGTCCATTTCATAAAAACACTCACATCAACTCACTCAAATGACTGTTACATAACAACTGAGCGGCCAAAATGGCTGAAGCTTTGGTAAGTAACTGTCAATAGATGAAAAACCCCATTCACTAGCTTTTATTTAACTAGCATTAATTAACTAGAAATTAATTAATGAATTATAAATTAACTAGCATTTATTTTCAAGTGCGGCCATCTTCAAGTTGAGGTCGGAAAATTTTCAGACCACCCTCGTATTAAAATAACAACATAAAACGTTACAAATTCTAGATAAATTGCCAACATATTTAAGGATTTATTTGTTGACATATCAAACAATTTTCAAAAGTAAAGGAATTCAACGAAAGTTTAGGAAATTAAGATCTCACTCGTAGCAATGATTAATCATTATTCCTGTCACCAGTCTGTGAAGACAAAATGCTTGATGTAACTAAGTATCTAAATATACGAAATCTAGAAGCTCCAGCTATTTAATTAAACAATTCAGTATGAATATCTTAAATACTCTGTGTCAAAGAGCCCTGTCTCTTCGAAGTGGCACATTTCTATAGGAACTGAAGGTAGCAAAATATAATCAATATTCAAATAAGGAGATGAGAAAACCACCAATAACTGTAGACCAATAACTTTGATTTCAGCGTTTTCTAAGTGTTAGAAAAAATAATGTATGCCGTTCCTCAAATTTAATATAATTAATAATAATCAACATTGATTCCAGAGCGCTAAATCTACCAGTTCAGCACTAATAAATGTTGTTGAAACTGCTTATGACACACTTGATCATAGAGAAGTTGGGCTGGGACTAATTTTGGACGTAACCAAGGCTTTCGACATGGTGGAGGTTGATATTTTGTTAAATAAGCTTCATAAATATATGTGTTTAAAATTATATGACAACTTGTCAATTGAAAGACAAAGCCTCTCTAAATGCTCTTAAGTGAACCTTCAGCTACAACAATCAGTGCACTCAGTTAGTGAATATCGTTTATAATTCAGATAAAGTGTGAATATATCAGTTACGTGCTCTTCACTAAACTAATATATTTTATTATTATTCATGTTTCACGTGGTCATGAATTCAAAATTCATCAATAAAGGGGATCTCGATAATTCCTGTAGTGCAATGCTAGTGTCAATGTCTGTATAAGTAAGTTGTGATATGTGATTTCACACTTTGTATTAGTGCTACGAAGTATAAAAGATAACTTCAATTTGAACTTTTGCTGAAAACGGCTTTCTTTTAAACTTTTTACTCATTTGTGATCCGGAAATATTTATTTCCTGTGCAATCTCGACATCGACAGAAAGGAACTCCTTCTCTACCTGCCATGAATGTACGCGGTACAGAAAGCACTATCTAACACTAAAATTAAGCCCAAAGGAGAAAACCGGTATAGCTCAAATATCCGGCATATTTACTGAGTAGGTGCGACCACAGCGACACAGTGGAAGTCTCATGCAACGGGAAGTACACGTAGTATGGTAAAGATAACGCGCAAGTAGGAATTGTTTTGTATACATATATAAGTATGCCTTATTTTTAAAACGCTATGAAAAGTTACAAAACTAAAGTTTTGGTTTGACGGAAAACAAATCCTAAATATGAGGCATAGTAAGCTGGAATCGTATTCTATAAAAGTGTTATATAGATGGAGAAGAGCTATTCTCTTTCGGAACGATAGTATTCAGAAGCTTATATAAGTACAAGAAATTGAACTTGTTTGGTTCACAAAATCACAAATATCCCAACCCTGGATAACGCCGTCTCATCCTTCACTTCCATCGTGAAGCGCACCACCTTTAATTTGACAGTCCATGCTCCGGCTCCTCCTCATCCTGATGTCCTCCCTTTGGACATCCTTCTTCTAATCCGGCGATCCTGGGCAGCACGGAGATTATACCAACGTCACCGCACGCCACATAATCGAGCGCTCCTAAGACGTTTACGTCGAGAGGTCAGTGTCCGTCTGCGCGAGCACAAGGTGCAAGCGTGGGAGGACAAAATGGCCAGGTTGCGCGTCGAGGATGGCGACGTGTGGAGGATAGCCAAAGCCCTCAGAAAACACAGAGGTCAGTACACCTCTCCCATTCATGGCACCCAGGGCCTGGCCTATGAACCCCAAGCCAAAGACAATGCTTTCGCTGACTATCTTGAGCGTACTATGTGTCCGAGAGATGACCCCCAGGACGATAACTTTTCTGAACGCGTCCGTCGGGAGGTGCGTCGTTTCTTACGTCACCCTCCTGAGGGTGCGGAGAGACTCCCTACCATCCGTCCTAGTAAAGTCCAAGGCGTACTCCAACGTCTCAAACCAAAGAAGGCGGCGGGGCCGGACGGGCTGACTCCCCTAATGCTCCGCCATCTTCCCTTCAATGCGATTCTCTTCCTGACTAGGATTTTCAATATGTGCCTCGCCCTTGGGTACTTTCCACGAGAGTGGAGAGAGGCCCGGGTGATTTGCATATTGAAACCTGGGAAGAATCCGGTACACCCATCCAGCTACAGGTCCATTAGCCTCCTCTCCACCCTTTCGAAAGATCTCGAGAGGCTAATTCTTGCTCGCTTGTCCCCAATATTGGTAGACATTCAAGCCATTCCTGACCACCAATTTGGTTTTCGTCCTGGGCACTCGACAGTTCAGCAGTTGCAGCGTGTGGTGGAGACCGCCGCCCTGGGCTTCCAGGAAGGCGCCTTCACGGCCACAGTTTCGTTGGATGTCGAGAAGGCCTTCTCTACGACATGGCATGCTGGACTCCTACACAAAATGATCCATCTGGGGCTCCCAACACAAGTGATCAACATTCTACACAGCTTCTTGCGACATCGCACATTTAAAGTCTCAGTCGCGGGGAAAACATCAACACTAAGGCCAGTGAGAGGTGGAGTCCCCGAAGGCTCTGTGCTATCCCCCACCCTCTTCAACGTCTTTATGGCAGATTTCCCCACAGAACCACGAGTCGAAATGGCACAATACGCTAACGACGTGTTTCTGTTCTGCAAGGACAAACACATTCTCAGAGGCTTCAACCCCATTCAAAGACATCTCCGCCTAACACAACAGTGGTGTCGGCGTTGGCGGATGTCCGTAAATCCGGACAAAAGCCACGCCATACTTTTTACAAAGCGCCACACCCCCGCAGACTGCCCCAACTTCAGCTACCGAGGTCGAAGGATAGAGTGGTCTAACTCTGTCCAGTACCTTGGTGTCAACTTGGATAGAGGTTTACCTTTTCGCCGACACATCAGGGACCTTTCGGCAAAGGTACAGGGAGCAATTGCTTCCCTGTACCCAATGCTGGGGTCTACCTCGATGCCAGTCCGCATGAAGTTGTACCTCTTCCGAGCGCTGGTAATCCCGGTGATGCTATATGCCTGCGAGATCTGGGGCATGGCAGCAGACAGCTGTTTAGCATGGCTTCAACGTGCACAGAATAGAGGACTGCGGTCTATCTATTCTGTGGGTCGCTATTTCCCTACCAGGTTGCTCCACGTAGCATCGGGTCTTCCATACGTGGAGGATGAAATTAGGCGCCGGGCTTCAAAATTATACGCAAGTTTACCATCTCACAGAAGCGCCCTTGTCAGATCACTGGGAAATTATGACCCCACTAGACGTCGATCTAGACTGCATCGGGTCCCCCGTATGGCATGCGGGCACCCTAGATAACACAGGAGCTGAACCTATCAGCAGCTAAAGCTGAGCTCCTCATAATTCTTCCAAGCTGTTTGGCATCTAAATTTCTCCCCAACTAAATTAAAAAATATTTAAAACAAAACAAAATGGGTGCTAAGTACTGCATCCTCTCTTTCGACCCGAAGGTACCTTGGTAACCTCAAAATTAACTTCCAATCAAAAACCTACATCACCTTCATCCTACATCTTTCATTAATAATCCTACCTGCGGTAAAACCCTTAATGGGTGGGCACGCAGCAAAAACCTTCTGGCTGTATACAGCCAGCCAGCACGAGCGAGCGAGCGAGCGTTTGGTTCATATATTCTTTTAATTCTTATACTGGGTTAATGTACAGCGTTATTAAGATATTATGTTGGCTAACCTGTGACATTTGAACGAAATTTTACAGCCAGAAATATAAATTTACGTTTTACCTGTATCGAAACAAAATTAAGAAAGGATAAAAGTATATAAATTCGTGAAATTCGCAAAATTTTAAAGGCCCGAGGGGGCATATGAGCAGCAAGAGGGAAGGGGATAAATTTTTAGAAAGACCTCCTCTTAAGGAAAATGTTGGAACGTAGGTACATGCCAAAACTTAATATCGTGGCATAACCTGCATTGTACCTTCATACATATTCATTTATAATTAAATTATTTAGATCAATAGAGCACTGTATAATGTAGGTGTCAAAGATGTGTTACCTGGAAAAGCATTAGTTTCATTAACCTTGTTACTTAATTATTATTTCAATTACGAGGTTTTTGTGCTTATTTTACCGGTCATCATCTCAAGATACCAGATACACGAAGGCAGAAGTCAAAAGGACAGAATTAGTGGAAATAGTGCATTTGTCTGGCTTTGGGATGTGCAGTGATCTCCAGGAATATTTTTGTTGTAGAACGAAGAAACAACTTGAACCAAATCAAAAAAGAGGAATGCATTAAGCACATTGGCAAAAGGATTAGTAAAGGCCTCCAGGGCACGGTGGATGAATCGAAGATTGAAAATGTAACAGTTGATGGCACGTCACATGGCAGCCTAATTGCAAGTGTAATTGCTCGACACAAAATATATTTCAGGAGTGCAATTACAAAAAACGTTCCTGAGGTACGTGCAATGAAACAAGATATTTATGCCACTTTACGTCATTGTAGTTCAAGTGCTAGTAGTCCGATGCACACCAGCTGCACTAATGGACCCACTTCTTGTGTATTTATAATAAAGCTATAGCTAGATTGGGAAGAAACACCTAAATATATGAGCACAACAATGAGAAATTACTTGAGGCTTGATGTGGTAAGAAAACTAATGCCTGACTAACTAATGCTGGCATCAGATGAAATCCTAACGAGATGCACATTGGGTAAGACACAAAATGCAAATGAAAGTTTACATAGCATGATATGGCGTAAATGCTGAAAAGAAGTATTTGTGTCTAAGAAGAGACTTCAGATTGCTGTGACTTCAACCATCAGTGAATTCAAATTTCATTTTCCTAATTCATTCAAACTGCAGTCGGACATAATGGACACTGAGAGTTTACCACCATCTCTAAAAATTTGCCCAGGGAGGGGCCAATTACATTTACTTCTTTCAGCAATTTCTGCGAAGGTAACTCCTGAAACAACCAGAAGAAAACTAAAATTGGAGAAAACAGCTGGAGAAGAGAGCAGGAAGAGCCAAAAGTGTCCGACATACATATCTAGAGGTTTTCAGTCTGCTTCAATGTATGTAACTGAAAAAGAAAATAATTTAAAATTTAAAATTTGATTTACTGAGTTATAATTTTTTAACATATTTTGACATTCAAAATCTCCAACATGATGCAGTTTTGATTCAGTCCCTTTAAAATTTTCAACACATGTGCTTAGAAAGCAAACTAAGGTTTGTATCATATGAATTTCTAATATTCATAATATTTTTAAAGTTATTGATATATAAAGTCAAAGGTTTGATTATTTTCTGACTTTTTTGTTTTCCCTATACCCTATTTTTTCCCTGGAACTAAATCAAGCACAAGAAATCCAAATGATAGATCTTTTCTTCATAACTATCTAAATACTTTTAGAAATAGAAATAGGTAAATTAAAATTTCTAAAACTTTCATCGTGTTTTAGTGCTTCGAATTTTGCCCAAAATTTGAATATCACAAATTAATTACTAAAACAATTAAGGGCACAAACATCAAGTTTTTAATTCTGTGCAAAATATACATCAGAACTAAGTGGTAAAACTTCAGCAAGACTGTTTGGAAATTTTAGAATTGGAATTTTCATCTCTCCATCCCTTTAAAACTTAAATTGCTATTTCTAGCTTTAAAATTTTGTTCAAATAGTATAGCTTAGCCAACTTGTTATCTTAATCACACAATACACTGAACTCAAATATTGTAAGAAATGGCTCAATTAAATTATGCATACAAAAACCCAAGCTTTGCAATTGGAATGAATGAATACACGGAAAGAATGAATACACGAAAACAGTTCAATTTCCAGAACTTATATAAGCTTCTGAATACTTTCGTTCCGGCGTGCGATAGCTTCTCCCCATTTATATCCAATTTTTATTAGAATATGGTTCCACCTTACTATGTTTCACATAAGGGATATATTTTTCTATCGAAAAGGAACATGGTTTAATAACTTTTAAAGCTTTTTAATAAATAAGACATACTAATATATGCATACTAAGGAATTCTAGCTTGTGCGACATCTGTACCGTACTATGTGAAATTAGCGTTGCACGAGTCTTCCACTGTGTCGCTGTGGTCGCGGTTACTCAGTAAACATGCCGGGTATTTCAGCTACAGCGATTTATTCCTTCGGGCTTAATTTCAGTGTTAAAATAGTACTTCCTGTACCGCGTACATACATGGCAGGTAGAAAAGAAGTTGCTTTATGTAAATGTCGCGATTGGACAGTAAATAAATATTTCCGTATCACAAACTAATAAAAATGTTAAAGAAAAGCGTTTTCAGCAAAACTTTAAATTGTAAATCAGTTTATATAACAAAATTACATATAGCTTCAGTGTCTTTAACGACGACATGTGGATAACTTTGAAAAAGCTTCACAACAGCACACTGCCCCTTAAATTTGTTAAAAATTTTGACTTTGTCATTTGTTAGAGGAATGGCCCTAATGATATAAATAAGTTTTATATGTTCAAAATATAAGTATGACAAGCGAAATTCATACAATAAATTTGCAGAGGATGTCCTTAGAAGATATTTTCATTCTGAAAGGCATTTGTATAACTGGTAAAGCTAAGGGATAGACCAAATCCTATTACTCGTATAAGGTAGATCTTGTTGCAGCATTTAAGTTAGGTTTCATACATTTTACTTTTTAGAGTGAATCATTTCAGTTTTACACTTCGTTATTTTTATGAATTTTCGAATAGTTACACTTTTCTAATCTGAGTTACTGCGGCCAGAACACAATGTCCTAAGTGCTAGACGACTCACGGCTATCGAGAGGAACTGCAGCAACTGCTTTCAGCAAATATTACTATTTGGGAACCATTAATTCTATTCAATTCAGCTTATTAGCCAAAGAATTCTTACAGAAATACGCAATCGTCAAAATATTTGGGATATTATTACACATTATTTACAATGTATTACTTAAACTTAATTACTATATCAAGATAACCACAAACTGACACAAATGACAGTTTATACTTGGCAGTACTAAGACAATGTGTACAATCCCATATCACAAGTTACTTATACAGACATTG
The DNA here is from genome assembly GCA_030765055.1 of Mantis religiosa. NCBI lineage: Eukaryota > Metazoa > Arthropoda > Insecta > Mantodea > Mantidae > Mantis > Mantis religiosa. The sequence continues at coordinate 165,619,113 of CM060953.1, read as the reverse complement.
ACACTATTATTGCTATGTTTATGAGTAGACAGATATATAAGCTAGGACAAACATATTGATAGGTTAGTAGTGAAGCAGAGCCGAGTTTCTTTGCTTCTCTATTAGCTGAGAGCTCGAGTGATATTTATTGTACACAGAATATCTTAATTTGCCTATTTTATTATCTACTGCCACACACTGTAACTCTAAGGATAAGTGCTATAACAGTAAAATAATATTTAAGCAATGAAAAAGACTAAGTATTATGTGTGCTGTTCCAAAATCAAAAGGCTGCAGAAATTATTTCAGGAATTTCATTTGCAGTATCCTACCAAGTTCATACTTGAAAAAATAATTATTAACTGATATGAAGGCTAATAACAAAATTAGGACAGAAGTGCTAAAATACACAATCATAAGACACGTAATAGATACAAATTTCACACCTATATTCATAAAACTAAGGTATTTTAAATTTCTTTAAAGTATATGTGTTTAAAATTAAATAAAAATTGAGGATCATTCACTCACTGAGAGCATCTCTCATATCTTCCATCATTAGCTGTGATCGTCTAGTAGATAGGACATTGTTCCTGGCCGCAATAAGCTAGGTTAGAAAAATATAACTTTTGGGAAACACAGAAAAATAACAGAGTAAATGCGCAATGTTTGGCTCACATCAGACATAAATTGCATGTTATAACAAATTCTACATTATATGGGTAATAACTTTTTGCCTCTCTTACAGTTTACCAGTCATACAGAAGTCATTCATAACGAAAAGGATTTCTGAGGACGTTTCCTGCAAGTTTAAGAGACTCATCTCGTTTGTCATACGCATATTTTAGACATATAGAACTTTAATTAAAATCATTAGATCTGTTTTGCCAATTGACAAAGTCAAAGATTTTGAGAATGTTTTCATTTGTGGGCCGATGTTTTAAAAAAAATATTCTTTAACTGGTTCACGTGTCACCATCGAAGATGCTGAACCTGTAAATAAGTTTGGTATTTAAAGGTTTTGCAGCTTTGAGTTTCGTTGAAAATGTGCTTTTTAGATTCAGGTGACCCCAGAATATTTATTTCCTGAGCAATCTTGACAACGAGAGAATGCAAGTCTTCCTCCACATATTATGTATGTACGTGGTACAGAAAGTATTATTTTAACACTAAACTTTTGCTCGACGAAGAAAACCAGTACAAACATGTAGTTCAAATGTCCCGCGTGTTTAGTGAGTGACTGTGAGCAGAGCACACAGTGGAAGTGTCATGTAACACGAAGTACACGTTTTCAATTTTAATTTCAATTTCAATTTTTTATTCATCCTTTAGAATCAAATCTGTACATAGTACCTTGATATAGGATACGTCAGTAATTTACACTTAATATTACAAAGTTAAACATCAAATATACCTAACCTACATTCAATTATATTGTGACACAGATTGGATATAATTACGAGTGAGAGAAATGAACAAGCTAAGTAAATTCATATTTTATGCTTATCTGGATTTGTTAAATTGCAGATATTCCTTTACTGTGTAAAAGCAGTGCTCCTGTAAGAAAGCCCTTGTTCTAGTTTTAAACATGTTGTAGTTATCTATGCTTTTGATGTCATTAGGAAGGGAATTATAAACTATTGTACAGGAATGCAGTACTCCATTCTTAAACATTGTAGTTCTGATTGAGGTTACGTGTATATCCTTAATATGCCTCGTGTAATGCATATGAACACTTCCGTTGTTTTGAAAGTTAAATCTATTTCTTTTTACAAATAAAGCTGTCTCCAAAATATAAACACATGCCAAAGGAAGTATGCAAAGCTTTCTGAACAGTGGCTTACATGAACATAGCTTTCTTTCGTTGCCTATAATTCGAATGGCTTGTTTTTGTTTAATAAATATATCTTTGGCTTCTGGTGAATTTCCCCAAAATATTATTCCATATTTAATTATAGAATGTATATGTGCAGATTGGACATTAAAAGTACACGAAGGCTGACATTCTGGCTTAATATTCTTAGGGCATATATATTCCTGCTTAATTTGGTTAGTAGATGATTTGTATGAGTTTTCCATTTTAAGTTATTTTGTATCCACAAGCCTAAAAAGTTTGTTTCACTTTTGTATTGTGACTTTGGTGGGTTCGTGGAATAAAAAGTCCAGTTACACCACTCGAAAATGTTCTTTATTTCCACCGACTTACAGTTGAACACTTGCCAATTACACAAAATTACTTGCTGCACACAGTTACAATTCACCAGTCCGTCCGTTACAACTTCAGTTGTACTCGCGGTTACGTAAGCTCCGGTACACATTCACAGTTACGCACAGTCTTCTGTTGCACAATCCTTCCGTTCAAGAACACGTCACTGACTAACTCTTACACCAAGAACTGCGACTGTCTTCTCGCTCACACTAACCAACTGATTGACCAACTCAAACCAACAACTGAACTGACTAACTGTCTGTAACCCTCTTTATATCGGAATATCGCCGCTTTCTAGTGACCAGGAGAATGTTCCAGACTCCGTAATTTCTGGAACCAGGTGGGCAGAAAAACAGACCGCCAATTATGTTTCTTTCCCCAGTCGTTCCTGTCACCACTATAAGACAAACGAGGGGAGGGCGTAGCTAACATTGACCTCCCCCGTCTTCCGCTCGCAGCTGCTTTACAGGGTGTTCCAAACGGTCGCGTTACACTGCTCCCTCCTCAAAGCTGTTCGTCCTCGAACAACCCCATCGTAGCGTGCGAGGCGGTCCAGGTGTACCACCAGGATCTGCCCGGAGTCTGAGCCAGAAGTAGCGCTGCCGTAGTTTGTGAATCATTCGGTTCGCTCCCAGGTGTCCTCCTGAAGTACCGGCGTGCACTTCCTCCCAGATTTCCGGGACCTTACTCCGGGGAAGTACCAACTGTCCTCTCTGCGCCTTCCCATCGGGTGACTCCCATACCCGGAACAGCACGCCCACTCTGGTCTTCAACGAGTCCCATTGAGCCCAGTGCGACTTGTAGGTGGCGCTCCTCGGTGCGATGTCCTCCCAGGTCGGTCTCGTCCCTGCGTCCACTTCCCTCACGAGTGGCCCCAAGTCTGCGTCCGCCAGCTGCTCCCTCCTCAGGCCTGCGCTATCCCAGCCTTCAGCAGGCACTGCCACAACTACTCGGACTGCTGCGGCACGCTCCTTCTCTTCCACTCTTGTGCGCTCATGGCCGTCCTGGATCTGCGGTAGGACACCTCCAATGCAATGATCGCTGGCGTCGGTGTCCACAATGAAGGCGCCACCCGGTTGTGGGAAACCCAAAATTGAAGCACTGCACAGGGTCCCCTTCGGGTGCTGGAAAGCGTCTTCGGCGTCCTCCGTCCACACATAAGGCCGGTTTTCCTCCGTCAGGCGGGTGAGGGGTTTTGCGAAGTTGTCGGCCTTTTCCTCTAAATCATTAAGGCGGTCGTCTACTTGACCCTTCCGCTCGCCCAGCTCCGTCACGTCATCCCTCACGCCGGCCAACCGTTCCTCAAACTTGGCGGCGAGGACCTCGTTCGCCTCCCTCATCTCTGTTGTCAGTTCGGCCATCTTTGCGGTCATTGTCGTGGCCAAGTTGTTGCTTGCCGTTTCCATCTTCGCTGTTAATTCGGCCTTCATTTCTTCCGTCTTCGCTGTTAATTCGGCCTTCATTTCTTCCATCTTCCCGGTGATGTTGTCGTTGGCCGTCTTCACTTGTTTCAACTCGGCGGTGAGGCTGTTTTTTGCCGCTTCTGTTTTCTCTGTTAACTCGTTCATCTTCGCCAAAAGCATTTCCAATGCGGATTCCATGGCTGTAATTTTCGGTGATGTTATCTTCCCGCTTCCTGACACCAGTGTGACTTTGTGTTATCCCACTTCTTGACACCAGTGTGACTTTGGTGGGTTCGTGGAATAAAAAGTCCAGTTACACCACTCGAAAATGTTCTTTATTTCCACCGACTTACAGTTGAACACTTGCCAATTACACAAAATTACTTGCTGCACACAGTTACAATTCACCAGTCCGTCCGTTACAACTTCAGTTGTACTCGCGGTTACGTAAGCTCCGGTACACATTCACAGTTACGCACAGTCTTCTGTTGCACAATCCTTCCGTTCAAGAACACGTCACTGACTAACTCTTACACCAAGAACTGCGACTGTCTTCTCGCTCACACTAACCAACTGATTGACCAACTCAAACCAACAACTGAACTGACTAACTGTCTGTAACCCTCTTTATATCGGAATATCGCCGCTTTCTAGTGACCAGGAGAATGTTCCAGACTCCGTAATTTCTGGAACCAGGTGGGCAGAAAAACAGACCGCCAATTATGTTTCTTTCCCCAGTCGTTCCTGTCACCACTATAAGACAAACGAGGGGAGGGCGTAGCTAACATTGACCTCCCCCGTCTTCCGCTCGCAGCTGCTTTACAGGGTGTTCCAAACGGTCGCGTTACAGTATGAAAAGACGCTACAGATGACGCGCAAGTTGTAATTGTTTTGTATATATAAAAATTTCTTAGTTGTTAAACATACTTCCTACAGCATTACAATGGTAATATTTAGTTTTTGTGCCAAGCATGTCGCCAATGTGATCTATAGTAAGATGAAGCTGTATTTTATACAATAATCGATGTAGACTGACAACAATTACTGTGTGTCAGAAAAAAGGTTTGCAAAAACTTGTATAGGTCTAAAAAATTCAACCTATCGTCTTCGTATTTCGATTCGCATTCTTACATAGTAAGAACAATGTCTAATGGACGTGTTTACATGTAATAGTCTACTAATTAAGAACAGACTGTTGTGAAATAGATGTTCTAGTGGAATTGCTGACTTTTCTTAAGGCATTGTTGCAGAAAAAGAGTTTTTCAGCTTCCAGCGCCTCAAGCTTTCAGATTAATGATTACCTGAATATCTAGACAACAAAAATAGTATATTACTTTTCTAATGAAAAGGAATCTATGATTACTGTTCACATCTTTATATGGTATATATATTTTAAAATTGCTACTGTTCGCCTATACTTCTGTAGGTGACTTACATGATTTTAACTTCACTGTTTGATATTTGGTACATGTGTGTGTAGGGATCCTGAAGGCAATAATACTGATTCAACGATTGAAGCTTCACATTTAGAGAGCGGTAATTGTAGAAATTGTGAATATTGGGACTACTGCAATTGGAAATGTGAATTAGAATTCGAAAGCGATGGCAGTGTTTGGAACGGATAAGAATAAATATTTCTAAAATACAAGGGTCCTCCAGAAAGTAAGTCGTGTTTTAATTTAACTCCGCTGGAGCGCTGCGATCGCAGTTCCGCTCATGCGCGGTAGACGCTCTCTATCACGGAGAAGAAACATACGCTTTGCTGTGCTTGTTTACAATGTCGGTGTTGATTGAAAATCCCGCCGTTTGTGAAATCAAACCTGTGATATGTTTTCTGAATGCTAGGAAAGTGAAACCAATTGGAATATATTGGCAAATTTGCTGTGATTACGGACAAATCACGTTGAGTGATACAATGGTGAGAAGATGGGTCCGACAGTTCAATGATGGTCGTAGTGAAGAGCGCGAAGAGGAACGAAGTGGGCGTCCATCTTGGTTTTTTTTTTTTAAATTTACGTCCTCCATCGTTCAGTCATATCGTACGGTTAATGAAATTGGTGAAATGATACTAAAATGTGTCTAGGGTACATGGAGCTTAGAGCTACCCGACATTCGTCTGTAAGGATAAGGGAAAACACCGGAAGAAACCTTATCCAGGTAACCCACCCTGACCGAGATTCGAACTCGGGACCTCTTGAACGTGAGGCGTCCATCTTAGGGTACAGAAGAACTGGTTGCCGCGATTGATGACAAGATCCAGGTAAACCGCAACTTTACAATTAGTGCTCTCGCTATGGAATTTCCCCAAATCTCACGATCACTAGTTCATGGAATTGTTCCCGAAAAGCCGAAATTTCGTAAACTTTGCTCGCGTTGAGTGCCAAAGATTCTTATTGAGTAACTCAAAACAAAACGGTTGGGTAGTGCCCTTCAGTTTTTGATCCGTTATAATGAAGGTGGCGAAGAATTTCTGACACAGATAATCACTGGAGATGAAACTTGGGTTTCTTACGACACCCCTGAAAGTAAGCGTCAATCAATGGAATGGAGGCACACCTCATCCCCAGCAAAGGTTAAGCCGAAAGAAATCCTGACACCTCGAGAAATGATGTGCACAGTGATCTGAGAAAGGAAAGGCATCTTACACATTGATTTCTTACCGCGTGGTCAAACAATGAAAACAAATGTTCATTGCGAGACAAAGGAAATGGCGCAGCGCAATACAGAATAAGCGCCGAGAAATGCTGTCAAAAGGTGTTGTTCCTTCATGACATCGTATGACCACACACTGCGAATGCGACGAAAAACATCCTAACACTAAAGCAATGTTTCGTAAATTAACAAATAGTATAAACTGATTCCTTCAGAGGGCATCCTTGTCTGATTAGCTGGGCGGTGTAACCTGATTATTAAGTTTTGAGTCTTCGTGTCTCTGTCAGACGGGCTACCTGAAAACTGTGAAATCATGGTTTCTACCTTTCATCCTAGCCTCCTGGGTGTCTTAAACACAAAATATTCCTATTGAGTCAATGTTCTGTTTCCTGATTAAGGTGTACATATTCTTACTGCGTGTTAAAATTACGCTAAGATCAAAATATTGCTAAGATAGAATCTGTATAAGTGGAGCGCTAACTATACCGGCAGTATTTGTTAAAACATATCATGAAAATGATCCAATAACTATTTTCTATCATTGGAACTCCTGAGATGGATTCCTATGAAACTGAAATTCTTATCTTGTATGTGTCATGATGTTACATCGATTTATTCACCACAATTTAGATTTTGTTGCGTTTTCTTCAAATCATTGTTTGGAGTACTGAGATGTCGTACAAAAGTCGAGGATATTTGCTCAAAAGGAGAGTGTTTATTATTAATTGTCTTTGCGTCTTCACCGTTTCCACCAACTGCCCGGTGACAATGAGGTACACTGATTTACTGTTGTGTATAGACGTATACTTACTATATATTTTTTCTCTTTATTTCCTTAGAAACTCACTTTGATGAACCTGACCGTCTAGAACTACGTCACATACATAATACAACTTGCAAGATCATCGACCACAAACAAAGTCTACACAGCTCTTCGCGCACACCAGTTCAATTAGCAACCGGTGAACTGATTAGCAGAGCCGGGCGGCGGCTTTATTTATAGCTTACTCACTATTCCGGAATGTTCTCAAACAATGAAGACGGCGCTAGAAAAAAGACGAACTCTCCAGAAATCCGTCTGCTTGCTCCCACCACTTCAGCAAGCTTTTATCTACACACCGCACTATCCGTCTCTTTGAACTCGTTGGCCGCCCCGCCTGGCCTCAGCAATGCTTTCGCGACACTATATAAAAAGTGAGGATATTTATCAGCTAAGAGTAGTGAAAAATAAATACCACCCAAAGATTGGAAGGGTAACCATCAGTCTGAGAAACTCTTGCATGTTCTTCTGATAAAAAGAACGTACTATATCCTATATTTGTCCTCTGGTATTTAGTTCAAACGGTATTTGTATAATCTAATGTGGAAACATAAAGCGATGGTAGTTGGAAAAACACTAAGTTATCATTGACAACCCATTGTTGGAGAGAAAATCTGTTTGACAACACTCCAACTAACAGAGGTTCCATGATATTTAAAACGAGTTGTTAAGTTTGCAACACATTCCATTGTGACATTTGTGTAAATCATTTTTTGAATCAATGAACTCAATAGATTCAACAAATAGCTAAATTGAGGAATTACATCTTGCGCGTCATCTACTGCATACTATTTGTACTTCGTGTTGCATAAGACTTCCACTGTGTCGCTGTGGTCATAACCACTCAGTAAACACGCGGGACATTTGGATTGCACCAACTTCTTTATCTCTGTATCATGTACATACATGAATGTAGACAAGGAGTTGCACTCTATCAGTGTCAAGATTAAAATGAAATACATATTTTAGTATCACACATAAATCTAAAAAAGAAGAGTGCTTTCTCAGCTAACCTAAATCTGGAAAGCCATTTAAACACCAAATTTTTATATAGGTTGTGCGACTTAAGGAGCAACGTGCGAGGATTTTCAAGCAAAAACCACAACAAAACACTGGCCCATAAATTAAAAATATTTTAAAATGTTTGACTTTGTGATACGTTATAAATAACACTAATTACTTAATTAAAGTAATATATGTATAAAATATCTGTATGGCAAGAGAAATGTCTGTGTTAAACTTGTAGGGAATGTTCACAGAAGCCCGTTACATTCTGAATGACTTATATATAACTGGTAGACCGAAAAGATAGACAAAACTTTACTGCTGATATAGATCTTGTACTAAACATGGATCATATATTATAACATTTTATTTTTAGAGTGAATTATTTAAGATTTACACTTTGTTATTTTTCTGAATTTCCCAATATTTATTCTGTACTAACCTGGGTTATTGTAGCCAAAATGTAATGCCCTAGCCGCTAAACAATCATGGATACCGAGAGGAATTGTTGGACATGCTTTCAGCAGATATAGGTATTTGAGAGCTCTTATTTCAATTCAATTAAGTTTACTTCTCATAGAATTCCTGCAGAATTATAGTATCATCAAAATGTTTAGGAGAGTGTTACACAATATTTACAGTCGATTCTAACTTGTTTACAATATGAGGATTACTAGTAACTTTGGTGATACACATCAAATAGGTAATAGGCATAAATTGAAGATGTAAGTACATAATACTATACTATTTGCATACCTACCTAAGTACCTGCCTATCTGACAGCCCGCTTGCCTGCTTAGATACAAGAAACCTGGAAACATGTAAATAATGGAACTGCTCTATCGACACTTGATGAATGACAGTATGCAAGGAAAGCCCAGTGATGGTATTTCAGAAACCATTTAAACTCTAGTTCCTTTCGATGTGTAACGGAAAACTCTCTGCAATTAATAATAGTATATGGTTTAAAACCAGGAACTCTCCAAAGAAAATCGCTTGGCTCTCACAAAGACGGCCCGGGTTTGATCCCAGGCGACCGCAAAATGAGATTCGTGGTGGACAACACGGCTCTGGGGCGGGTTTTCTCCGGTATTTCCGCTTTCCCGCGCCATCTCATTTCACCAGTGCTCTATATTAATTTCATGTATCATCAGTGTCATCGCCTGCGGTGCCGTATGTAGTAAAAGCGGGCGTTAAACACTACACACACACACTCCAAAGAAAATACCTTGATCTTTATGCATGCGATCTAGATTCAAATTTTGCCAAAGTTATCATATATCTCAGTGTTGTGAATCTGTTAAATTTAGAAAGGTATATGCAGTTGTGATTAACCGTGGTACATTTACACAACTAAGATCATTGTGCAATTATTTTTCAATAAACGAAAATATTTCAGTGAATAAGTGTAAATCTCTTTTAAAAGCTGTCGAAGTGCTGTTGATATAGGCTAAAGTATTGTGACGTCACCTCTACTACAACCTACAGTTCTGCTACATGATTGTGTTGATTGGTCCATACCCATTCCATTTCTAAAATTACTGATCAAGATTTTAAGGATACAGTATTCCATGTGCGAATACTCTAAACATTTCATGCACTTTCTTACAGAACTGACACCTCAAGGGTTGACACACTTATTAGGTCAAAATGCTAATCCTATTGAGCATACTAAATGCAAGTTTCCTACCTGCAACAGACCTAACACACTCGTAGAAGAACTAGGTTGCTGATTACACTTCAGTAGGGAATGCTAATTACATGTGTCATTAACAAGAATGTATGAGACGAAACAATTTACAGTCTTGTTGGAAGAAAAGAACGTAAACCTCACTATACTATACAGTAAATTACACGCAACATTAGAACAATGCGACACTACTTCACAAAACACAAAAATATTTTGTTTCTTTCTGCTATTCTCTCCAACATAGACAATGATATAGGACCAATAAGAACTCATAATTCTCTCGTAAGTTCTGCATGCTGCTTAAATTGTAATTTAGTGATATTTATTGTTATTGTTTTCAACTTTTGATGATGTTTCCGGATTCTGCATAACATTTTCTATTACAGTAGTTCCAAAATGAACACAATACGTTTTCGTGCATGTTCAGAAGTTCCGCAATTACTGCCCTCTAAAGTTGAAAGCATCAATCCTGGAATCAGTATCATTACTTTTAAGATTCATCACACTGATGGATGATATAATAGAATGTGAGGTTAAAATAATGTAAGATACCAATTGAGGTAGACGAGGAGGATATTTACCGGTCAACGGTGCCTTTTATTTTTTTCAAAATTCAAATCCGTCTAGGCTACGAAGCTTAAATATATAGACTGAGAAGCTTTTACATATACTAGTAAATGGAATATAATATATCCTACTATAGTTCTCTAGATATGCCAGTCGCTCTGTTTACTTTTGAATTTACTTCAAACTAAAATTAAGTATTTATAATTTGAAAACTTGAAGCGGTGGAGTTTGAAGAAACAGCCCCTCGTGTGACGTTTACCGAAACTCCAGTAATGACAAATAATCGCTGGAGAACAGCTCTATTTGACAACAGTCCACCAAGAAAAGCTTCCGTGATTAAAACGTGCGCAACACACATTATATAACTCTGACATTTTATGCAATTGATAATTTCTTAAATCAATGTTCTCAGTAGCATCTACAAATAGTTTATTCCCAAAAGTGGAGTACAGACTTCCAAGAGCATGGCAGACTGTATAAACCCTGAAGGTTTCTCTTGCGTGTCCACACGTTAAGGAATTTACAGTAGGTTTGGTCTTTTCAAAATGATTTGTCGGATGGTATTCGTCTAATAGAATGGCAAATCATATGCCTTAAACTAGGATAACCTCGGCTACAAAAGGAGTACGTTAGTTGCATCACTGGTGGATCTAGCATCAGTTATACGCCTATACACAACAGTAAATGCGTGTACCTCATTGTCACTGGGCAGTTTTTGGAAACGGTGAAGACGCAAAGACAAATAATTAATAATAATAAAATACTCTCCTTTTGAGCAAATATCCTCGACTTTGTCCGACATCTCAGTACTCCAAAAACCGATTTGAAGAAAACGCAACGAAATGGAAATCGTGGTTAATAAATCGATGTAACAACATGACAAATACAAGATAAGAATTTCAGTTCCATAGGAATCCATCTCAGGAGTTTCAATGATAAAAATTAATTATTGGATTATTTTCATCACATGCTTTAACAAATACTGCCGGTATAGTTAGCGCTCCACTTATGCCGATTCTGTCTTAGGAATATTTTGACCTTACCGTAATTTTAACATACAGAACAAATATGTACACCTTAATCAGAAAACAGAAGTTTGACTTAACAGGAGAAAATAGCAAATCATATGTTCCTTGGCAGAATATACTGCGCTTAGATAATACTTTTATGGATAGTATAAAACCAAAATATTAAGTAATCGCGGAATTTTACGGTTAAGTATGAAACATTCGTTGACAGATCGCATACATAACAATGAATACAGTACATTCTTTGGTAAGTTTCTTTTATTATTATAAACCATTTCAATATCATTATAATAAGCAAATTGTCTTGTCAAATTGGAGCCTAGCGTGCCAACCCTATAACTCCTTATATTTAATGGACTTCGCTTTTCTGAGTTAATATCCGGATATTGAACATAATAAGTTTCATATTTGCTACCTGTGGTTAATATATCTTCATTCAATCTCAACCATCAACACATTCCAGGTTAACGTGACGTTATTAAAACCACTTCTTAAGCTGGGACAATTTCATGACTCAGCTACTGTAGTTGTGGGTAGTAAAGACTGAAAATTATGAATTATAGCCTAAATAACTAATGCGAGGATATGTCGGAGAACCGACAGAAAATAGCGTTGACTTTGTTTGTATATCTATTGATAACTCTGGTACTGCAGTTTCTGTTACACAGAAACGCTACTCTCGAGGACTTCCAGATATCTACGTTCACAGAAAACATCTCCCAGATCTTCTCTCAGTAGCCGTGATCGTTTAGACGTTAGGGCTTTGCATTGTAGCCGCAATAATCCAGGTTCGGAAAGTGTATCATTTGGGAAATTCAGAAAAGTAACAAAGTGTAAATGTGAAATGCTTATTCTAAAACGCATCAAACTTAAATTGTATTCTACGACAAAACCTACGTTATACGTGTAGTAAGATGTTGTCTATTTCTCACAGTTTACCAGTTATATAAAAGTCATTCAGAATGAAAAGGACTTTTGAGGACATTACCTGCAGATTTAACATATGCATTTCATTTGTCATACTCATATTTTAAGCATATATTGCATGAATTAAAACCATTAGAGATAATTATAACAAATGGCAAAGTCAAAGATCCTTAAAATTAGTTTCACTTAAGGGTCATTGTTTGATTCTGACATTTACTTGAAGATCTTCACATGTCGCCACATTTAACCGGCTTTTCGGTTTTGAGTTTTGCCTAAAAGGTTCTCGTTTTTAGATTCCTAAAAATTTATTTTCTCTGCAATCCCTACACTGATGGAATAGAAATATTAGAAAGTACGGAGATGCCTCCTCTTCCTACTATGTATTTCGTGGTACATAAAGTATTATTTTAACACTAAAATAAGCCCTAGGGGGGACCGGTTGTGCTCAAGTATCCCGCGAGTTTACCTAGTGGCTGCAATCACAGCGACACAGTGGAAGCCTCGTGCAACACGAACTACACATTACACTCTCCAGATGACAGGCAAGTTGTAGTTACTATGTATATATCAATATGTCTTAGTTATTGTAAATACTTTCCACAACAAGATAATAGTGATGTTCAGCTTTGTAATAAAGTATGTCGTAAATGTTTACGAAAACAAATTGGAGCAGCATTTTATTTAATAATCAATATAGATCGACAAGAACGAAGGAATGCAAAACCATTTATAGTTACAACAAATTCAGCCATTGCATTTATGTACACATGTACTTAAGTAGAGATGTTTGGTGATGGCGTTGAGTACAATGATTTCAGAAATTATCATATCACTGAGTCACAAGTGAATATGTGGAGTGTGTGACAAACCCAGGAGGTAGCAAGTGGGATGGCAATTTCAGATTCCGCATCAAGGTTCCCAAACTTCCTGGTCAGATGCATGTACGCTTTTCTTGCAAGATGGCACTAACAAACAGATATGAACGACATTTAATGTTTCCAATACGATAATTTTGCCCGCTGTGTGGCATTCAATATAATTAGAAGGAATTACATACCATAATAATAATTTTCTAATTTGTACCCTATTTGAGTTCAATAGGCGATGCGCACAAGACAATTTTAAAGCCAGAATTGTAATTTCATCTTTAGCGCTATCGAACCAAAACAAAATTAAGGGTGGATAAATTGTTCTTCGTCTTCTAAAACTCACAAGATTTGAAAGGCCTACGAGAATGTATGAGCGTCAAGAAGGAAGGACTGGATTTTCACAAAGACCTATGATTAAGTACGATGATAGCATGTAGCTAAATACCGAACATTAAAATCATGACATAACCAGAATTGTACCTTCCTAACATATTTACTTACCGTTTGATTCTTAAGATTAAAGTAGTACCTTATAATGTGTCAAGGAGGTTTTATGTGCACAAGTACTTACCTGGCATTAATTTATTTAACTCTATTCCTTACTTATTGTTGCAATAGCGAGAACTCTTTGATTTCTAGAGGTCATGACCTCCAGCTACCAGGATTATGTTGACAGTATTGAAACTGCAAAATAAATGGAATTTGGTTATGTCTCTTGATTTCGTGGTGTACAGTGATAACTTCTAGAAATATTAACGTAGAACGAAGCGTTATTTCTGACCTATACAGCAATTTATAGTGGCATATCATCAAATACTTTTTTGTTCCATTTGTACCCCGACCATGACCGCAATGGTCATATCAGTAGCTGTCCCCCTTGGGAGCAGATCGTCTATTGGTGATGGTGATGACTTTTATACGCTGAGTTGCTGATACTTTGGACTTGTAATCATTAGATCACACCCACATTCGCACTCCCATTTATACTTCCAGAATTTGGGCAGGATCGGTAATCAACTTGTTTGGAGAAAAGTCCCAACCCCAGCCGGGAATCGAACTTGGGATACCTCGCTCAACAGACAGGTGCTCAACCTACTAGTTACAGGTCCAGCAGCAAATATTTGTTACTGTTTCGAGTTTCATTTCAAGATGAGTGAAAAATTAAAAAAATGTTTGAGGACTATTGTGATGAACATGTTCTAAATATTCAGAGAATGTGAAGCTATTTTAGGTACTTGATTAGATATATTAGATGGTTTAGTCTCAGTAGTCTCAAATTTAAAATGTTTGTGTGATACATTACACTACACATTAGGTAAGTATTTTCCAGTTTAAATTACTGTGACAACAGCTTTTCTAAATTAAAGCTATTTTGTAATTAAGATTTGGTTTCGATGTGTTCATATAAAACTACATTAAGCCGAGATTCAACACAAGAAATTGGAAATTGTGTATATTTCTGGTTTTGGGATATCCAGTGATCTCCAGGAATATTACTATTGCAGAAGGAAGAAATAACCTAAACCAAGTCAAAAAAGAGGAAAGCATTAATTACATTCCCAAAAGAATTAGTAAAGGCCTCTAGAGTACATTGGAAGAATGGAAGAAGAAAAATTTAACACTTGGTGGCAACCCACATGGCAGCGTAATTGCAGATATAATTGCTCGACTCCAAATGTATTACAGAAGTGCAATTACAAAAACATTCCTGATGTACCTGCAATGAAACAAGCTACTTATGCCACTTTACGTCACTGTAGTTCAAGTGATAGCAATCCAATGCATACCGGTTGCCCAAATGGAATCGCATCTTGGTGTTTTTATTATACAGCAAGAAACACCTAAACATAACAACACAACAATGAGAACATACTTGAGGCCTGATGTGATAAGGAAACTAATGCCTGTATACCAAAGGCTGGCATCAGATGAAATCCTAAGGTGAAGTACATTGGGTAAGACACAAAATACAAATGAAAGGTTACATAGCATGATGGCGCAAATGCTCAAAACATGTATTTGTGTCAAAGAGGAAACTTCAGGTTACTGTGATAGTAGCCATCAGCGAATTCAATCTTAATTGTTGTTTCACTCAAGCTGCAGTCAGACATAATGGCTACTGAGATTTCACCAGCATCTCCAAAACTTAGCCAAGGGAAGGACCAATTACGCGTACTTCATTCAGCAATTTCTGCGAAAGTAACTTCTAAACCTTCCAGAAGCAAACTAAAACTGAAGAAAGCTACTGCAGAATAGAGAAGGAAGAGGCAGGTAGGTCCAACGTACACATCTGGAGAGTCTTAGTCTGCTTCAAGCTATGTAACTGAGAAGGAACATGTTTTGCATTTTAAAATTCGGTCTACCCTGTTATAGCTTTTTCAACATTTCTTGTCAATCAAAATCTTCCACACGATGTAGTTTCTAGTCAGTCCCTAAAAATTTTTCAACACATGCTCTTAGAAAGCAAATCAAGTTTTCTATCAAACGAATTTTTAATTGCCATTATACTTTTAAGGTTATTATATAAAATAAAAGATTTAATCATTTTCATGCTTTTTTGTTTGTTCCACACCTTATATTTTCTCCGGAAGTAAATCCACCACAAGAAATTCATATGATAGATGTTTTCTTCATAACCATCTAAATATTTTTAGAAATAGAAAAAGTAAGTCTTCTAAAATATTCATTGTGTAATTGGAATAATAATATGGACGAAAGAAATTGAGTATCGTGTACTTAAATAAGTTTCTGAATACTTTCGTTCTGGCGTGCAATGCTTCTTCCCCACTTATATCCAATTTTCATTAGAATATGGTTCCAGCTTATCATGGTTCATATTTAGGATATATTTTTCTATCGAAACGCAACATCCGTTTTATAATTTTTATAGCGTTTTAAAAAATAAGGCATACTAATATATGTATACAAAGCAATTCCAACTGCGCGACATCTATACCTTACCAGGTATACTTCCCGTTGCATGAGAGTTCCACTTTGTCGCTGTGATCGCAGCTACTCGGTAAACATGCCGGATATTTGAGCTACACCGGATTTCTTATCCGGGCTTAATTTTAGTAATAAAACAGTACTTTCTGTACCGTTTACATACATGGCAGGTACAGAAGGAGCTGCTTTTCTAAAAATTTCGAGATTGCACAATATACATATTTCCGGATCAGAAATGCATAAAAAAGTTAAAACAAAAGCGTTTTCAGGCAAACTGTAAATTATAAATGCAAAACGTATATATAGATTCAGTGTCTTTAAAGACGACATGTTAATATTTTCGAAAAAATCTTGCTGTGACACACCACCCCTGATATTTATTAAAATTTTTGGCTTCATTTGTGAAAGGAGTAGCCTTAATGAATTAAATAAGTACTATACGCCTAAAATATAGGTATAACAAGTGAAATGCATCAGCTAAATTTGCAGAGGAAGTCCTCAGAAGATCCTTGCATTCTTAAAGACTTCTGTATAAGTGCTAAAGCTAAGAGATAGACAAAATCTTATTACTTGTATAACCTAGATCTTGTCGCAGCATAAAAGTTAGGTTTAATACATTTTAATTTTAGAGTGAATCATATTTACGCTTAATTAGTTATTTTAATTTCCCAATTGTTATATTTTTCTAACCCGGGTTACTGCGACCAGAACACGATGTCCTAAGTGCTAGACAACTCACGACTATCGAGAGGAACTGCAGCAACTGCTTTCAGCAAATATAGCTATTTGGGAGCTCTTATTTCAACTCAATTCAGTTTATTAGCCAAAGAATTCGTACAGAATTATCGAATCGTCAAAATATTTGGGAGATGATTGCACAATATTTACAATCTATTACTTAAACTTCTTTACAATATCAAGATCACCACAAACTTACACAAATTTCTGTTTATACTTGGTAGTGCTAATACAATTGTACAATCACATATCACAACTTATTTATACAGACATTGACACTATTATTTCTATGTCTATGGGTAGAATAGGTATAAGCTGGGGCAAACATATTGATAGATTAGCAGTGAAGCTGAGCCGAGCTTGTTTTCATCTCTATCAGCTGAGAGCTCGAGTAACATTTAAGGTACTCAGAACATGTTAGTTTGCTTATTTTCATTATCTACTGTCATACACTGTAACACTGAAATTGCTGTAACAGTAAGATAATATATGAGTAACAGAAGAAGAATTATTAGAGCCAGACTGAAAAATTCAATGCCATAGCCGGGATTTGAACCAGGGATCTCCCGCTCTACGTGTGGTTGCTCTAACCGACAGAGATACTATGGCCAACATGCCGACGTGACTTTAAATTCTTCAACTAACACATATGATTTCCCGGTATAAAACTAATTCATGGCAATAGCCATATATATATAAATTATTCTAAATTGAAAAAAAACAGCTCAAAACAAAATGACAATAAAATGAATAATTCAAATGGTTAAAAACAATAAAACGCTATAATTACCAATAAAATACCAAAAGGCATAAAAGTACTACTTTCAGTATTAACTTGCCATGACAAAAGCTACCTGCCCAGTGGTGGTCGAACCAACTTGTTCCTTTTCTTTGGGGCTGGCTAGAACTTACAGCGAGTTTTTCCTGCCTTTCCTCACTGTCGCTTGGGCGCTGAGGAGGGGATCTACCCGCTCCAAAACCACAATGGAGGAGGACGGCTTCCGTTCTGGTGACTTCGAATCGAGTCTCTCGAAACGATCGCAGACTACGACCGGCGAAAATGGAAGTCGTCGATCGTAGATCTCTCCAGATGATTCCTCAGATGTTGACGGAGGAGATGTTCGCCGACTTTTTTGCTGGCTAGCTTTCCTTTCACTGGTCTTACTATTTTCCTTAAGGAATTCAGTTGTGTCATATGAGGTCTTCCATTTCTTTGGCGATACATTATATATTACCGGTTCACATGTTCTTGAAGTAGATGCTTTCGGCGGTGACTTGGCTGAAACGTTCTTCTTAGGACTGGACTTGGTCAGCGCGCTCACCATAGTTAGTGCTGGTGTTTGTTGCTTTGGCTATGATCTTGGTGTAATTGATCTTCCGGATATTACTGCCCCGTTTGTTTTGCTGGTTAGTGTTGTGGTTTGACGTCTAGGTACCGCAACTGCACTATAAGTGGCGGTCGGGACAGAAGGCTGACGAGTTTCCCGGCTTCCAAGAAGGACACACACACTCTCTCTCTAAGATATCTTGGATCTCTTGGATCGCATTTTCCTACAAAAAACGCGGGCATTCTCTGGAGTTGATAAAAAAAACATAGAGTAAATGCGAAATGTTTCGCTCTGGTCAGACATAAATTGTATGTTACAAGAAAATCTGCATTATATGTGTAGTAAAATTTTGTCTAGCTCTTACAATTTACCAGCCATACAGAAGTCCTTCATAATGAATAGTATTTCTTGGGACACTTCCTGCAAAATTAAGAGACAACTTTCATTTGTCAAATATATATTTTAAATATGTAGTACTTTAATTAAAATTATTAAAGCTATTTATGACAACAAAGGCAAGGGTTTTGAGAAAGTTTTCATCTGAGGGGCGATTAATTTAATATATCTTTAAACTTATCTACTTGTTACCTTTGAAGATGCTGAACCTATATACAAGTTTGGTATTTAAAGGTTTTCCATCTTTGAATTTCGGTGAAAAGGTGGTTTTTAGATTCAGGTGATCCCAGAATATTTACTTCCTGTGTAATCTTGACATTGATAGAATGCAGGTCCTCCTCCACATATAATATATTTACGCTAAACCTTTGCTCGGCGAAGAAAACCAGTACAGACATGTAGTTCAATTGTCCCGCGTGTTTACTGAGTGGCTGCGAGCAGATCACCCAGTGGTAGTGTCATGTAACACAAAGTACACTTTTTACGCTACAGATAACGCACAAGTTGTAATTGTTTTGTATTGTGACTTTGTGTGTTCGTAGAATTAAATGTCGAAATTGCCGAAATTCTAAATGATCTCTAATTGTGTAGGAATACATTGTTCAATTGTCACGTATCAACATTACATCACATATCACAATCTACAGCACCAAGGTCGATGACAATAACAAATATTAGCTTTCGTTACAACACTTAACAGCTGACTCTCGTTTTACAACATCAGTCTTGTTACACAGCTCAACTCACTGTTTTACAGAAACTCCTGCTGGCGTGTCACTCATTCATAATTCGAGAGACTTCTCGAGCAAATAAGAAAGCACCTGTAGTCTGTCAATCGAGATATCTTTCGAATCTTCCAAACGTGAAATCCTATCTGTGCCGGGAAGTCCTTTATCTTAGCTATCTTCATTTGAAGGTCCCTTTGTGTACACTACCCGCGTTATTGTTAACTGCTTATGCAAACTCGTGAAACATTATTCACCGTCTATTTTCTATTTTCACCGAAATCTTTATGCCTCTTCCGCGACACTGCTCCCTCCTCAAGGCTGGTCGTCCTAAACAGCACCATGTTACAGGGCAGGCGATCCAGGTGTACTATCAGGATCTTCCCGCGGGGCACCTTTTGGATGCCGTAGACCTCGTCGTTAATCCTCTTCATCCGGTACGGTCCTTGCCATGGTTCTTGGAGCTTCGGGCATCGTACCATATTCCGGGTAGGGCGGTACAATCAGACTAGGTAACCATGCTGGAACCCTTGTCTGTTGGCTTGCCTGAGGTATCGGGTCTTCATGCGGTCGCTCGCCTTCTGGATATTCTGACGAGCCATCTCATGCATGTCATGCAGACGGTCCACCAGGATCTCCACGTAGTTGGCTGCTGGCTGTTTTGCATCCGGAGTAGCTTCCAAAAGCCAGATCACAGGGGTGGCGTAACTATGGGCCGAACATTAATCTGGCTGGCGTCATTCCGGTGGTGTCATGTGTTGACTAGCGACAGGCCAGGAAGAACAATGGCACCTAGATATCCCAGTCTCGCTGATGTCTGGCCACGACCTTCCTCAGGTGGTCTCCTAAGGTCTTCATATCTCCCTCGACCATGCCATCTGACTGGGGTGTAAAGGTGACGTGCGGGTTTTGTTAACCCCAAGTCTTTCTAGAGCCTTCATCGTCAGGTTGGAATCCAAAATTGTGTCCTGGTCACTGTGGAGGTCTAACAGCACCACAAATCGGCACACTTGCTCCACAAGGCGGTCCGTGATTGTATTCGCCCCCTGGTTTGAAATGGCATACACCTCCGACCACTTGTTGAAGTAGTCCACGACCACTATCAGGTACCTGTTGCCTCGGTCGGACACTGAATGGTCCAGCAATATCGAAGGCGATCCTTTAGATCGGCGCTCCGACGTCGTACTGCTGCATGCGACCCCGGCTCCTAGTCTGGGGGCCGCGAATCGCCGCGCACACATGACATCGACGGCACCATCTCTCAGCCTCAGCTTGGAGCCTCAGCCAGTACTAGCGCTGTCGGAATTTGTCGATCGTTCGGTTTGCTCCCAGGTGTCCTCCTAAGGTTTCGACGTGCAATTGCTCCAAAACTTCTGGAACCTTGCTTCTCTGCGTCTTCCCATCAGGCGATTCCCATACCCGAAACAGCACACACCCTCTTGTCTTCAGTGAGTTCCATTGGGACCAGTAGCAGTAGCTGCGGTCGGCTGGGATAGCGCAGGCCTGAGGTGGGGGCAGCTGGCTGTCACAGAATTGGGGATACTCTTGAGAGAAATGGAGACAGGGAAAATACCAACTTGGGAGGACACCGCATAGGGCAGCTCTACCTACAAGCCGTACTGGATCCAATGAGACTCACTGAAGACAAGAGAGGGCGTGCTGTTCCGAGCATGTGAATCATTGTTGGGAAGACGCAGAGCGGAAGGTTGGTGCTTCCCCGGAGTAAGGTTCCGGAGGTCTTAGAGGAAGTGCAAAGCGGTACTTCAGGAGGACACCTTGGAGGAAACCGAACGACCGTCAAACTCCGACAGTGCAAATACTGGCTGGGCCTACCAGCAGGTGCTGAAAGTTGGTGCCATCAATGTCACGTGTACGCGGCGAGGCGCGGCCCCCAAACTAGGAGCCGGGATCGTAGGCAGCAGTACAACGATGGAGCGCCATTCGAAAGGATCGGCGTCGACTTAGCTGAACCATTCCTAGTATCCAACCATGTTAACAAGTACCTAATGGTGGTCGTGGACTACTTCACCAAGTGGCCGGAGATGTTTGCGATCCCGAAACAGGAGGCAAAGATAATATCAGACTGCCTTGTGCAGCAAGTGTTCTGCCGATTTGGGGTGCCAGCACCAATTTTGAATCCAATCGGATGAAGGAGGCAACAGAAAGTCTTGGGGTGAACAAGACCCGCACCACAACCCTACATCCACAGTCGGACGGCGTGGTGGAAATATACATCAAGACGTTAGAAGAGCACCTGAGGAAGTTCGTTGTGTGCCATCAGCAAGACTGGGACGTCAAGGTGTCACTGTTCTTGCTGGCCTACCACTCGTCAAAACATAATACCACTGGGATGACCCCATCCAGCTTAATGTTCGGCCGAGATATACGCCTCCCCTGTGATCGGGCTTTTGGAAGGACGCAAAACAGCCAGCAACCGATTATGTGGAGAACATGGTGGACCATCTCCACTACATGCATGAGATGGCTCGTCAGAATATCAATAAGGCGAGCGACCGCAAGAAGACCCGATACGACAGGCAAGCCAACAGCCAAGGGTTCCAGCAGGATGAACTAGTCTGGTTGTACCACTCTACCCTGACCAAGGGACGATGCCCGAAGCTCCAGTAACCCTGGCAACGACCGTACCGGGTGGTGAAGAGGATGCGTGACCTACCGCATCCAGAAGGTACCCGGAGGAAAGATGTTCGATGTGCACCTGTTTCGTCTAGCTGGCTAAGATGGTGGTGTTCGGGATGACCAGCATTGAGGAGGGAGCAGTGTTGCGGAAACAGGCATAAACGTTTCGGCTAAAATAGAAAAACGGGGAATAATGTTTCACGGTAATAAAGGGCTTGCATAATCAGTTAACGACCGCGCGGCTAGTGTACACAAAGGAACTGATAGATGGATAGCGTTCAGAAAGTGCCGACAATAAACGAGAGCACGGATAAGCAAGAGACGAATAGTTTATCACAGAGGTGAAAGTCTTCGCGGCCCAGAGAGAGTTTCACGTTTCTCGAAGGTGATAGAATATTCGGATTACGTTATTTGATGCTTTGTTTATTCCACAAAAATCTAGTGATTGACAGAACAGTATGGAATCCATGAATGGGTGATAAAAATAAGCCATGGCTAGTGATGAGTCAGTTGTGTAACAGTGGTGTTGTAACGGGAGCTGATCTTGTAAACTGGCCACTGTTTGTTATAGTCATCGACCCTGGAAGATTGTGTTGTTATATGAAGTAATGTTGTTACGTGAGAATTGAGCAGTGTATTTTGAAGGAAATAAAGAACATCTAGAATTTCGGCAAATTGGACTTCTATTTCTACGAACTCACAAAATTACAATATATAAAATCAAAGGTTTGATTATTTTCTGGCTTTTTTGTTTGTTCCATACCTTATTTTATATCTGTAACTAAATCCAGCATAAGAACTTCATAGGACAGATCTTTGCTTTATAAGCATCTAAATATTTTTAGAAATAAAAAAATTAAAATTTTGAAAATTACATCGTCTGGAGTGGTTTGAATTTTGCCCAAAATTTAAATCTCACAAATTACTCAAAAGCTACTAAAGACAGAAAATCAAATATTTAATTCTGTGCATCAGAACTAAGCGGTAACAATTTCAGCAAGATTTGTTGTAAATTGTTGGACTTAAGGATTTCAGTGCTGTATTCTTCTGAAACTTTAATTGCCATTTTTTGCTTTACAGTTTCTTTAAATTGGACAGCTTAGTGGCTTAATTCCATTGTACACTGAGCTCAAATATGGTACAGACTGGCTCAACTATAACAAAGATACATTAAGGAATGGGGAACAATATATGGGCGAAAATCCAGAGGTCCAGAGGTAGTCCTAGTCGGGCGGGGCTTTCCCCGTCCGGGTGTCATATGCCGCAGTACCTAGCCGCTTTGCGGCTTAACCTGCGAAATGAACTAGTAGATCCATGTTCTGCTGGGGTGTTTGAATTTGTTTACTGTTTGAAATTTTGGATAGGTTTGGTATGGGTTGCCCCTCTTTATCGTGGGCAGCTGTACTTAATCGTTCTCCCTTTTTGGGAGACACGAATTAGTTTTTTTGCCCCGTTTTGGATACGGGTTGTGTAGCGCTTGGTCCTTTGGCGTAGAAGTTGTTCCCAGAGTCATCTGGGGTTTTCCTTGGGTTACCCAAGGGGTCCCAGGACGTCTCTCGGCAGTCTGAAGGACGGCAAGCGCCTTTGATCTCTCGGGTCATACCTTCCCAGGGAGTTCACTAAAGGGTTGGGGTGAATTTGGATTTTCTCGTACATTGATCGTGCCCTCTCGCGAATGACGTCGACAATGTACGGGATCTGGGAGTGCTCATGTAGGATATGAGCCGGGAATCTCCAGCCTGTATCGTAGATGATGCGTAGTGCCTTGTTCTGCAGCGTCTGGAGTCTGACGAAAGTGGTATTAGCCACTGTTCCCCAGATCTCACAGCCGTACAGAATCATAGGCGGAATGATCGCCCGATACAGTTGGAGTTTGAGACGGATCGGCATGGTTGATCTGAAGATAGGGTATAGGCTCCGGAGTGCGACGTGCCCCAGCTGGACCTTGCCCTTGACGTGTGGAACGTAAGTTAACTTACGGTCCAGCGTCACCCCGAGATACTTCGCCGTTTGCACCCAAGGGATTCGACGGCGCCGTAAAACGAAGTTCTGCTGCAACCGGTTGGCTATGGTTTTCGCCAGGAGAATAGCAGAGCTCTTCTCCGGGTTAATTGCCATTCGCCATTCTGCGCTCCATTCGCCAATGGCCCGGAGCTGGGTTTGGATTTGCCGGTAGCTGTACCGTGTGTTCCTATTGACTGCGAAGATCATGAGATCGTCCGCATACTGACAGGTCTGGGTGTTGTGGTGAGTTGGGATGTCGGCCATGTAAGCTGCGAAGAGCGCCGGCGACAGCACGCTGCCTTCCGGTACTCCAGCGCCAATGGGCCGCTCGGTGGACAGCTTCCCCTCCATCTTTACTCGGAAGCTTCGGTTTCCTAGGAAACCGGCCACCAAGGAAATGTATGGACGGGGAATTTCATGCTCCAGGAGCTTGTAAATGAGTCCTTCATGCCAGGTAGTGGCGAATGCCTTCTCCACGTCGAGCAGCACTGCTACCGTTTTAGACCTTTCCTGGAAACCCAGGGAGGCCTTCTCGGCAACCCGCAGTAGCTGCTCGGTCGTGGAGTGGCCAGAACGGAAGCCAAACTGGTGTTCCGGGATTAGGCCCCTTTCCTCCAGATGAGGAAGGAGCCGGGAGAGGAGCAGTTTTTCGAATACCTTCGATAAAACTGGGAGAAGGCTGATTGATCGGTAACTGGAAGGAAAAACCGGATTTTTCCCCGGCTTTAAAACGCACACCACGCGCGCCTCCTTCCAGATAGCTGGAAAGTGGCGCATGTATAGGCACGCGTTATAAATCCGGGTTAAGTGAATCACGGCTCTTCGTGGAAGGTGCTTGAGCATTTCCGCTGTCATACGGTCCTGCCCAGGTGCTTTGTTGGTTCTTAGAGAGTTAAGCGTGGTCGCTAACTCTCTAGGGGTAACGATGGGAATGTGGAACTCCTCGTGGTCAGGGGGCGGAGCTTCTAGGAAGTCCTCCACCACCTGTTCCACGAGGTCAGCATGGTCATCGTCCATTGGCTCTACCCTGGGTTGGAATTGAGCCTCCAGATAATCTGCTAGCGCCTCTGCCTTTTCTTTCGACTCGTAGACGAGTCGACCTCTAGGGCTATGTAGGGGATGCTGGTATACGGTTTTGTCTTTCCGCAGGCTACGGACTATTCGCCATGGTTTTCTCTCCTGGAGATTGGTTTGCCTTAACATGTTTTCCCAGGCCTCTTTGCGGTGTGCTCTTAGGAGTCGTCTTGCCAGGGATTTGAACCTCTGGTGTACTTCTCCTATCCTGGGATGGCGAAATCTCTGCCACAGCTTTCTTACGGCGTTTTTAGCCCTTATGAGTTGTTTGATGGGTCCTGGGATATCTGTGGGGTTTGGCGTGTCTATTGGGATGCGGTGTGTGTGAGCACGTACCGCGTTGAGGATGGTTGTGGAGAACTCCCCGGCTGCCGCCTCGAGTGACTCCACAGAGTCGATTCGAGGGCAGGCTTCCACGGAGTTTTGGATGTGAAGAATGGCGGCATCCCAGTCGACTTCATCCACCCAGTCAGCCGTTGCCAGAGCTGCGACGGTAACGTCTGAATTGATCACAACTGGGTTGTGGTCAGAATCCAGAGCATTCACCGCCGTGAGGTCCAGATGAAATGGAATGTTCTTGGTGATTGCGAAATCTATGACGTCCGCCCTGCCACGAGGCGGGAAGTGCGTTGGACCCCGCGGGCCATGCGCATGAAGGGTTGGATCTCCGCAGATGAAGCGGTAGATGCTCCTTCCCCTATCATTCTGGGTTCGGCTGTTCCATCCTGGGTGTTTGGCATTGAAGTCACCGGCTATGCACACTCGGTGGTCTAGGTTTAGGAGTGCCCTGTAATCCGCTTCATAGAAGGGATGGTTGGGCGGGTCATACACCGCCACAAGCACTAGGTCTGAACCGCCCAAGGAGAGCCTTATGGCGGTCGCCTCCAAGTGTTGAAGCGGGGGGATGGTAATGGGAGTATGGGTGATGTGCATGAGTCTTCCGCTGTGTCGCTGTGGTCGAAGTTACTCTGTAAACATGCCGGGTATTTCAGCTGCAGCGATTTATATCTTCGGGCTTAATATCAGTATTAAAATAGTACTTTCTGTACCACGTACATGCATGGCAGGTAGAGATGCAGTTGCTTTATGTAAATGTCGAGATTGGACATTTGTGATATTTCCGTATCACAAATGAATAAAAAAGTTAAAGAAAAGCGTTTTCAACAAAACTTGAAATTGAAAGCCGTTTAAATAAGAAACTTATATATAGCTTCAGTGTCTTTAAGGAAGACATGTGCAGATTTTTGAAAACATTTCGCAATAACACACTGCTCCTTAAATTTGTCAAAACTCTTGATTTTGTCATTTGATAAAGGAATGGCCCTAATGATTTAAATAAGTACTATATGTTCAAAATATTAGTATAACACGTGAAATGCATAAGCAAGATTTTCAGAGGATGTCCTTAGAAGATCTTTTCATTGTTAAAAACTTCTGTAGAAGTGGTAAAGCTAAGATATATATAAAATCATATTACTTGTATAACGTAGATCTTGTTGCAGCATAAAATATATGTTTAATACATTTTATTTTATAGAGTGAATCATTTAAAATTTACACTTGGTTATTGTTCTGAATTTCCCAATGGTTATACTTTGCTAATCTGGTTTACTTAGGTCAGAGCACAATGTCCTAAGTGCTGGACGATTCGCGGCTTTCGAGAAGAACTGCAGCAACTGCTTTCAAGAAATATAATAACTTGGGAGCTCTTATTTCAGTTCAGTTCAGTTTATTAGCCAAAGAATTCGGACAGAACTATAAAATCGTCAACATATTTGGGAGAATATTACACAGTATTTACAATCTATTACTAAAACTCAGTTACTGTATTACCATAAACTTACAGAAATTACTGTTTGTACTTGGTAACACTGATACTAGTGTATAATCACATGTCATAAACTTATTTTTCAGACATTGACACTACTATTCACATGTTTATGTTTAGGAAAAGTATAAGTTGGAACAAACATATTGATATGTTAGTAGTGAAGCAGAGCCGAGTTTGTTTACTTCTCTATCAGCTAAGAGCTCGAGTAACATTTTAGGTCCTCCGAACTTGTTAATTTGCTTATTTTAGTTATCTATTGTCATACACTGTGGTACTGTGGGTAAGTACTATAACAGTAAGATAATATTTAAGCAACAAGAGAACCATTACTAGAGCAAGACTGAACAATTCAATGCCATAGCCGGGATTTGAACCAATGATATCCAGCTCTCCGTGTGGTTGCCCTAAGAAACTGAGGTACTATGGCTAAGTTGCCAACATGACACTATATTCCTCAACTGACTCATATGTTTTCGCTGTATAAGAGTCGGGAAGTTGACTATAGTAGCTCAGTTGGTTAGAGCAACCGCACAGAGAGCGTGAGATCCCTGGGTCAAATCCCGTTTATGGCATTGAATTTTTCATTTTTGCTCTATTTATTCAAATCTTAGCCTACACACCGCAAGTGTGGAAAAAATGATTACTTCCTACAAAAGAAGACTTTAAGAATAGTGTGGTGTTAGAAAATCAGAAGGCTGCAGAAATCATTTCAGGAATTTCAATTTCTTGATGCCACCAAGTTTATAAATGAAACAATAATCATTAATTTATATGAAGTCTAATCATACTAGTTATGACAGAAATGTTGAAATTCGCAATCATAACACGCGGAATAGACATAAATTTCACAAATATATTCATAAAAGTAAGCTATTTTAAGGTTCTTTGAAATACACTCGGATGTGTTCAAAATTATATAACAAATTGAAATTCATTCATTCACTGAAAGCATCTCTCATAACTTCTCTCATTAGCTGTGATCGTCTAGTAGATAGGACATTGTTTGTGGCCGTAGTAAGCTAGGTAAGAAAAATATAACTATTGGGAAACACAAAAAAATAACATGGAGTAAATGCGAAATGTTTCGCTCTGGTCAGACATAAATTGAGGTTACAACAAAATCTACATTATATGTGTAGTAAAATTTGTCTAGCTCTTACAATTTACCAGCCATACAGAAGTCCTTCATAATGGAAAGTATTTCTGGAGACACTTCCTGCAAATCTAAGACACATATTTCACTTGTCAAATACACATTTTAAATATATAGTACTTCAATTAAAATTATTAAAGCTATTTATAACAACAGACAAGGCAAAGATTTTGAGAAAGTTTTCATCTGAGGGGCGATTAATTTAATATATTCTTAAACTTATTTACGTGTTACCCTTGAAGATGCTGAACCTATATACAAGTTTGGTATTTAAAGGTTTTCCAGCTTTGAATTTCGGCGAAAAGGTGGTTTTTAGATTCAGGTGATCCCAGAACATTTAGTTCCTGTGCAATCTTGGCATTGATAGAATGCAAGTCCTCCTCCACATATAATGTATTTACGCTAAGCTTCTGCTCGACGAAGAAAACCAGTACAAACATGTGGTTCAAGTGTCTCGCGTGTTTACTGAGTGGCTCCGAGCAGAGCACCCAGTGGAAGTGTCATGTAACACGAAGTACACGTTTTACCCTACAGATGACGCGCAAGCTGTAATTGTTTTGTATTGTGACTTTGTGGGTTCGTAGAAATTAAGGTCGAAATTTGCCGAAATTCTGAATGTTCTCTATTTCCCTAGGAATACACTGATCAATTGTCACGTATCAACATTACATCACATATCACAATCTACAGCACCAAGGTCGATGGCAATAACAAACATTAGCTTTCGTTTCAACACTTCACAGCTGACTCTGGTTTTACAACAACACCCTTGTTACACAACTCAACTCACTGTTTTACAAAAGCTCCTGCTGGCGTTACACAATAGCTTATATATCTCATTTATAATTCCAGAGACTTCTCGAGCAAATAAGAAAAACAAGTAGAGTCTGTCAATCGAGATATCTTTCGAAACTTCCAAACGTGAAATCCTATCTCTGCCGGCAAGACCTTTATCTTTGCTATCTTCATTTGATGGCCCCTTTGTGTACACTACCCACGTTATTGTTAACTGCTTATGCAAATTCGTGAAACATTATTCACCCTCTATTTGCGCCCTCTTTATGCCGTTCCGCGACACTGCTCCCTCCTCAAAGCTGGTCGTCCCAAGCAGCACCATCGTAGAGGGCCAGACGATCGAAGTGTACCACCAGCATCTTCCCTCGGAGCACCTTCTGGATGCGGTAGACCACGTCGTTAGTCCTCTTCACCGCCCGATACGGTCCTTGCCATGGTTGCTGGTGCTCCGGGCATCGTCCCTTGGTCCGGGTAAGGCGGTACAACTAGACCAGGTCACCCTGCTGGAACCCTCGTCTGTTGGCTTTCCTGTCGTATCGGGTCTTCATACGGTCAATCGTCTTCTGGATATTCTGACAAGCCATCCCATGCATGTCGTGGAGACGTTGCACCAGATTCTCCACATAGTCGGCTGCTGGCTGTTTGCATCCGGGGGAGGAGGGGCTTCCAAAAGCCAGATCACAGGGGAGGCGTAACTCTGGGCCGAACATTAAGCTGGCTGGCGTCATTCCGGTGGTGTCGTATGTTGACGAGCGAAAGCCAGCAAGAACAATGACACCTTGATGTCCCAGTTTCGCTCATGGCTGGTCACTAGCTTCCCAGGTGTTCTCCTATGGTCGTGATGTACCTCTCGACCATGCCAACCGCCTAGGTTGTAGAGGTTTCGTGCGGGCATTGTTCACCCCAAGTCTTTCTAGTGCCTCCTTCATTAGGTTGGATTTCAAAATTGTGCCATGGTCGCTGTGGAGCTCTAACGGCACCCCAAATTTGCAGGATACTTGCTCCACAAGGCAGTCCGTGATTGTCTTCGACTCCTGGTTCGGAATGGCATACACCTCCGGGCCACTTGTTGAAGTAGTCCACGACCATAATCAGGTACGTGTTGCCTTGGTCAGACGCTGAATGGTCCAGTTATGTCGACGGCGATCCTTTAGAATGGCGCTCCGACGTTGTACTGCTGCATGCGACCCCGGCTCCTAGTCTGGGGGCCGCCACATGCCACGCACGCATGACATTGACGGTAACATATCTCAGCGTCTGCTCGGAGCCTCAGCCAGTAGTAGCACTGTTGGAGTTTGTCAATCGTTTGCTTCCAGTTTGCTCACAGGGGTCCTCCTGAAGTACTGGGATGCACTTCCTCCAAGACTTCTGGGACCTTGCTTCGGGTAAGTACCAACTGTTCTCTCTTCGTCTTCCCATCAAGCGATTGCCATACCGGGAAGATCGCCCCCTCTTGTCTTCAGTGAATCCCATCGGGCTCAGTAGCAGTGTCTGCGGATGGCTGGGATAGCGCAGGCCTGATGAGACAGCAGCTGGCGAACGCAGAATTGGGGATATTCTTGAGAGAAGTGGAGGCAGGGACAATTCCCACCTGGGAGGATACCGCACCGAGAAGCACCACCTACAAGTCGTACTGGGCGCAATGGGACTCCCTGAAGTCAAAAGAGGGCGTGCTGTTCCTGGCATGGGAATCACTTGAGGGGAAGATGCAGAGGGAGGATTTGGTACTTTCCCGGAATAAAGTTCGGAGGTCTTAGAGGAAGTGCAAGCTGTTACTTCAGGAGGACACCTGGGAGCATACCGAAAGATCGACAAACTCCAACAGCGCTACTGCTGGCTGAGGCTACCAGCAGATGCTGAGAGATGGTGCCGTGAATGTCACGCGAACGCGGTGAGTCACGGTCGCCAGACTAGAAGGCGGGGTCGCATGCAGCAGTACAACATCAGAGCACCATTCCAAAGGATCGCCGTCGACATAGCTGGACCATTCCCAGTATCCGACCGTGGTTAACAAGTACCTGATGCTGGTCGTGGACTACTTCACCAAGTGTCCGGAGGTGTTTGCCATCCCGAACCAGGAGGCAAAGACAATATCAAACTGCTTTGTGGAGCAAGTGATCTGCCAATTTGAGATGCTGTTAGAGCTCCACAGCGACCAGGGAACCAATTTTGAATCCAATCTGATGAAGGAGGCACTAGAAAGACTTGGAGTTAAGGAGACCCGCACCGCACCCCTACATCCACAGTCGGACGGCATGGTGGAGAGATACATCAAGTCCTTATAAGAGCACCTGCGGAAGGTCGTGGCGAGCCATCAGTGGGACTGGGGCGTCGAGGTACTATTGTTCTTGCTGGCCTACCGCTTGTAAACACATGACACCACTGGGATGACCGCAGCCAGCTTAATGTTCGGCCGAGAGTTACGCCTCCCCTGTGATCTGGCTTTTGGATGCCCCACGAAGCAGAACATCCACAAACCGATTATGTGGAGAAACTGGTGGACCATCTCCACGACATGCATGAGACGGCTCGTCAGAACATCGAGAAGGCGACTGACTGCATGAAGACCCGATACGATAGGCAAGCCAACAGCCAAGGGTTCCAACAGGGTGAACTACTCTGGTTGTACCACCCTACCCGGTCCAAGGGACGATGCCCGAAGCTTCAGCAACCATGGCAAGGAGCTTACCTGGTGGTGAAGAGGATTAACGTCGTGTTCTATCGAATCCAGAGGGTACCCCGAGGGAAGATGTTGGTGGTACCCCTGGATCGTTTGGCCCACTACGATGGTGCTGTTCGGGAGGTCCAGCCTTGATGAGGGAGCAGTTTTGCGCTTACAGCGAGAATATTTTCGGCACAAATAGAAAGCAAACGGCGGATAAAGTTTCACGGCAATAAAGAGCTTATCAGTTTACGATCGCACGGCTTGTGTACACAAAACAACTGATAGGCGGCTAGCGTTCACAAAGCGCCGACAATTAACGTTCGCGCCCAGAAGCAAGAGGCGAATAGTTTATCACAGATATGAAAGCCTTGCCAGCGCACAGGGTGTTTCACGTTTCTCGAATGTGACAGAATATTCGGATTTTGTCATTTGAAACCTCGTTTATTTCAGAAAAATCTAATGATTGACAGAACAGTCTGGAACTCATGAATGGGTGTATAAAAAGAAGCCATGGCTAGCGATAAGTCGGTTGTGTGTAACTAGGGTGATGTTGTAACGAGAGCTGATGCTGTAGACTGGATCTCTTTGTCAATGTCATAGACCTTGGAAGATTGTGTTGTTATGTGAAGTAATGTTGTCACGTGAGAATTGAACAGTGTATTTCGACGGAAATAAAGAACAAATAGAATTTCGGCAAATTGGCATTCTAATTCTACGAACCTACAAAGTTGCGTAGTATAAAATGAAAGGTCTGATTATTTTCTGGCTTTTTTGCTTGTTGCATACCTTAGTTTTTCTCTGCTACTGAATCCAGCAAAAGAACTTCATATGATAGATCTTTTCTTCATAACCACTTGAATACTTTTAGAAATAAAAAAAAAATTAAAATTTCAAAAATGTTATCGTGTGGAGCGGTTTGTATTTTGTCCAAAATTTTAATTTCACAAATTACTCAAAAACTACTAAAGACACAAAAATCAAATTTTAAATTCTGTGTCCAATATGCATTAGAAATAAGTGGTAACAGTATCAGTAAAATTGGTTGAAAATTATTGGATTTGGGGTTTTCAGTGCTGCATCCCCTTGAATCATAAATTGCTATGTCTAACTTTAAAATTTCGTTCAAATAGAACAGCTTACAACTTAGGAACTTAATTTCATTGAACACTGAGCTCAAATAAGGAACAACGTGGTTCAACTGTAATATGGAAATATCATCACATGCAAATACCAAACAGCAAGCAAATGGTAACAGTAAATGGACGAAAGCAGCAGCACAAATCTGGCAGGCTGTTTGGAACAGCCCGAAGGGTGGTCAAATCGTGTACCTGCTCTGGGAAGAGCTTAACCACGTAGTGGCGGGGTGTGGATGTTGGAGAATGACGGGTGTAATTTAAACATACGCTTTAGATTTGTATCAACTGAGGGAATATAGCAAATCACATGTTACTCATCGGAATATACTGCGCTTAGTTAATATTTTTATAGATAGTATAAAGCCAAATATTAAATAATTGCGGAATTTAATGGTTAAGTCTGAAACATTCGATTACACATCGCATATATGACGTTAAATAAGTGTTTTTGATAAGTTCCTTTTATTATTATAAACTATTTCAATAACAATATAATAAGCAGATTGCCTAGTTTTGGAACCTGGGTGCTAAGCTTATAGCTCCTTATATTTAATGGACTTCTGACTTCGCCTTTATTCAGTTATGTGTATCCAGATATTGTACTTAATAAGTTTCATGTTTGCTAACTGTGGTTAACATATCTCCGTTCAATCCCAAACTTCAACACATATCAAGTTAACGTGACGTTATTAATACCACTTCTTAACCTGGCAATTTTCATGACTCAGCTAGTGTAGTTTTGGGTATTAAAGGCTGAAAATTATGAATTATAGCCTAAATAGTTAATTCGAGAATATGTTGGAGAACCGACAGTTAAAAGCGCTGACTCTGTATATCTATTGATAACTCTGTTTCTGCAGTTTCTGTAACAAAGAAACGCTACTGTCGAAGACATCCAGATACTACGTTCACTGAGAGTATCTCCCACAACTTCCATCGGTAGCCGTGATCCTCTAGCCCTTAGGGCTCTGCATGTAGCCGCAATAATCCGGATTCGAAAAGTATATAATTGGGAAATTCAGAAAAGTAACAAAGTGTAAATGTGAAATGCTTATTCCAAAACCCATCAAACATAAATTGTATGTTACAAGAAGACCTACATTATATCTGTAGTAAGATTATGACTATCTCTTACAGCAAACCAGATATACAAAGTTATTGGGAATGAAAAGGTTTTTTGAGCATATTGCCTGAAAATTTAACGTATGCCTTTCATTTGTTATACATATATTCTAAATATCTATTATATTAATTTAAATCATTAGAGATATTTGTAACAAATGGAAAAATCAAAAGTGCTTAATCTTTTTTTCACTTAAGGGATTTTGTTTAATTGTGATATTTACTGGAAGATCTTCACATTTTGTCCTTGAACATATTGATATTCAACCGGCTTTCCAAATATTTGTTTTGGTGAAAACCTTTTCGTTTTTAGATACGTAAACATTTATTTCCTGTGCAGTCTACATATTGACACAATACAATTAATAGAAAGCACGGAGCTGCCTCCTATACCTACTATGTATTACGTGGTACATAAGTTATTATTTTAAGACTAAAATAGACCCAAAGTGGAAAACGGTTCTGTTCAAATATCGCGCGTGTTTACGGAGGGACAGCGATCACAGCGACACAGCGAAAGCCTCATGCAACACGAAGTACGCAGAACATTCTCCAGATGACAGGCTAGTTGTAATGACTACGTATATATCAATATGTATTATTTAGTATAAATATTTTCTACTACAGAACAATTGTGATGCTCCGATTTGTTGTAAAATATATCCTAAATGTAAACAAATATAAATTGGAGGCACATTTTATTTAATAATCAATATAGGTTGACAAGAAATAGTGTGTTTCGGAACAAAGGAATGCAAAAGAACTTATAGGTTCAACAAATTCAGCTTGCTTTTATTAACATAAGTAGTATAGAATTGGGCATTTCGGCACAGTGTAGATAGGATGTTGAATTCTCCTCTGTGTTAATAAATGTGTGATGTAGAACTCTCATTGATTTAGAACTCTCCTATATGAAAATCGAGGTTTAAAAGAAGGGGAGTTGTGGCGTAGTGCCGTTCTCCCCTGTGCAGTTGAGGGGTTTGGATGATGATGATTGTGTGTGTGTGTGTGTGTGTGTGTGTGTGTGTGTGTGATGTGTGATGGGTGGGATGGGTAACGGGGGGTTCCGGGGATGTTTGAATTAAATGTGAATGCTTGTGTGTGTGCTTGAACTCTCATGTATTCTTTTCGATGTGTGTATGTGTGTGCTTGAACTCTCACATATGAATATCGAAGAGTCTAGGGTTCGATATTTGTGATGGGGTGGGATGGGTAACGGGGGGGTTCCGGGGATGTTTGAATTAAATGTATTGATAGTAATTCTTCGATGTCTGTGCTTGAACTCTCATATATGAATATCGAGTGTAGGGTTTGATATTTATTACGTTTAGTGTATGATATATGATGCAGTATCGTTATTCTTTAGATAAAAGAATATCGAGAGAATGATTAGGTATGTTTACTGGGAGAGATTTATGAAAATAAATGTAATAAGACATTCTGGTAAGGGGGTGTTCCCTATGCAGAATCTCTCCTTGAGCTATCGTATCCAAGAGCGATGTAAAGGTTAAGAAAAAAAAAAGGTTAAATTCCATTCCCACATCGAGGTACGAGAAAATATAAAATCTATTCCACATTGAAGTATAAGAATGAATATGTAAATCTATGTGAGAGGGTCGCATGACAAAGAAATGTTCCCCTCTAAGCATGATAAAAGTGGGACATAGCAAATGTAACCATCTCTTTAAGAATGATAAAAAAATATTGAGAGAACAGTATAAGAATGCAAATGTAAATCTGTTTGAAAGGGCTTTCATGATAAAGGAGCGCACCCTCTAAGCAGGATGACCTAAAAAGAATATTCCCTCTAAGCATGATAAAAGTGGAACATAACATCGAAAATGAAATAAATGCACTAACCATCTAATTAAAAATGATTAAGATAACGAGAGAAAAGTATCTCGTCCTTAAGTATATATGAGTAATACAAAACTGATCAATCAATATGATAATATATATATGCAAGTAGGGATCTATAGTGTAGATATCCTAACTATTCATGGCAAGGTATCACCCTCCATATAAAAAATGGTCTAGAAAATCTCCCCTCAGTATTAGGAATACCCCACTGAACAACATCCCCTTTGGTATGTAGGTCAGAGAAAAAAAGAGTTAATCTCTCCAGACTAGTGACAGGGGTGATCAAAACAGTCTTATTGCTGTAGCGAAGTCTAATTTTGTCAAATAACGTTAGGAAAAAAAGAATATATTTTAAAAATTAAACGAATGAATCTATATATTTGTATGAATGATGAAACAAAACTATGAATGTGTTAGTATACCAAATGTAAAAAAATCAAATGTTCAGAAAAATATATTTTGTACAAGTATGTGTGTGTGTAAAGAAATGTGTAACTATATCACCCTCCCCTCCAAGATGTAGGGAACGAATCACAGTTAGTGTGCGCACGCAACATGGTGTTTGGGAAGGAGAGATACGGTTGGAGGGGGGTGTAAAAAAATGATGAACCTATATAAAGTTTAAACTATGATAATAAAGTTACTAGTAATAAGTTTTAACTCATAACGTAGTCACAACTACTTTAAACATATAGCATAATATGTAGACAGTAACACCTCTCCCGGACGGAGGGGAGGGAGGGCGTGGAGCGATTGTTAATAAATACTGCAGTACGGACGAGTGAGGAGTCAGTCGATTCTCTGGAAATATGGATCCTACAGGTAAGATAGAAAAGTTGTATACTGTAATTCATTTTTTATCTCTGTTTACGAAGAATGTTGAAGTAATACTGATTCGTGTATGCTTATATGTTTGTTTCAGATCATGAGATGGTACAGCTAAATCAACTAGCTGAAGGTGGAACACATCTTCCCACAAAGAAACTACGAGAATTAGAGCAGTCCGTTCAACACATCATTCGATCCGTCAAAACCGTGAAGACCAGATATGGTGAACGGGTCGTCGTCGAAACATCAGAATTCCAAGTATTCCTCCCGGAGAGATTCAAACACATGACCGCAGCGCAGAAAGATTTACTAAATCGTGGTGACTGCATACTCCAATACCATGGCGAGGAAACACTAGAAAGTGGTTTCAAACGACATAAATTGTCTTTTTTAAGCAGCCCGTAATGTCGTCAAAAGGTGAGTATAATTAATGAACAAAATTTCATAAAAAAAAAGTGAAAATGTAGTTACTTGCATGTAAATGTGAAATCGCACATGTTGTATTAGAACTTAAAGCGCACGTCATGTAGTATTAGTAATTGAATGTAGTTACTTGCATGTAAATGTGAAATCGTACATGTTGTATTAGAACTTAAAGTGTTAATTATCGCATGTCATGTAGTATTAGTAATTGAGAGTGAACGTTGTAGGGTTAATTTTCAAGTGTAATAATTACGTACATGTGATTATCGTAGTTCAGTTACGTTATTTCACATGCATGTTAGTTATGTATTGTTTGTTACACGTAAAAGTAACGTTGTAGGTCAAAAAAGAACGTTAATTTATATGTGTAAAACGTACATGTGAATATCGTAGTTCAGTTACGGTATTTTACATGTATATGGTTTACGTTGTGTGTTTTTATCATTTATGTAAGGGAGAGAGCATTACGTAAAACAGTTACATACTATCTGAATATTGTAGTTACGTGATGATAGCAATAATTGAAACCGCTGTGTAAAATACATAATCATTATGTAACTATTTTCATATGTAAAAGTTACATGCATGTTACGTTCTACGTAAAGTATAGAGTTTACGTAAAATTGGGATTCATACATGTAAAAGTTATTAACATGTATGTTATTTCTGTTACCACCTTACATACATGTAAATCAATGTTCCCGTATGTAAAGTTAATCGAATGTTGTAATTGCCTCTTTTTTCAGAAACGGCGACAAGATGCTCCGATACTGCCACTGGACAACCCTCGATTCAGCAAGATGAAACCTGTTCGAACGTGACCCATGCTGAGCAATTACGATGTATTCAGAGTGAGTCCGCTTTCAAAAATCGTTTAGCCACCTATGAAATTTACAACTGTGTTAATATACTTGACCCCGTCATATTCTTAGCAGAATGCAAACCTTTAATTTTGAATGAAATTGATAAGGGCTTAAACACGTATAAATCAGGTCTTAAGATAGCATCCTGTTTATCCTGTCAATATGTCATAATATCACAAGAGAGCGATAATATTCATACATTTAACTTTAACAGTAAACTTGAGGTGATATTGCAATCTACAGATAAATCTATATGGTATGAAGAGAAGATTGTACAACCTATACTAGATCATATGGATAATTTTGAATCGCGTACCAGTTCAAAAGCTTTATACAGTATTGAGAAATTAACAATATATGTGACACAATACGATTCATTGAATGCAGGGATGTATACTGAACTACCCGACTTTATAAAATCGAAGAGAGCTGTTATTAACATTCGTAATACTGATAAATATTGCTTTGCATACTGTCTGTTAGCATCCAAATATCCAGTAGAACGTAACAAGAATCGACCCACGTCCTATAAAAGATATGATTTTCGTAATGAATTTAACTTTGAGAATATAACATTCCCCGTATCATTGAAAGATGTAGAAAAATTCGAGAATCAAAATTCAAATATTTCAATAACGATATACGGTGTTGAAAATAAATCGATTATTCTCTTATATCAACCAAGAGAGATAAAAGCACATCATGTTAATCTTTTAATGTATAAAAGACATTATTGTCTGATAACAGACTTATCACGTTTGCTAGGAAAGCAGTTAACCAAACATCATGGGCGAAAATGGTTATGTAACAATTGTAACTTGTATTTCACATCAGAATCACGTTTAAATAGCCATAAAAAGAGCTGTATGATGAATCAAATTATCAGAATGCCCGAGGCTGGTAAAACTGATCTCGTTGAATTTAACGCATATTCGAAATGTCTAAAAGTTCCATTCGTGGTTTATGCAGACATAGAATGTATCTTACGTAAGGTAGATTCGTGTCAAGATGTAGCAAGCAAAAGTTGGACCCGTACCATTCATAAACATGAAGCGTATGCAATTGCATTACATTTGGTCTGTAGTTATGATAAAAATTTAACACGTTTCAAATCATTTGAAGGTCCATATGCAATTGAAAATTTTCTTAAAGAATTAACGTTAATTGCAAATCAGGTCATTAATATATATATGCTAATAAAATTGAAATAAGTATGAGAGATGTGGATGAGCTAGAATATCAAAATGCAACACGATGTCACATATGCAAACGTGAATTTCTTAACTCGTGTATAAAGGTTCGTGATCATTGTCATTTGACTGGAAGTTACGTTGGCCCAGCTCATAAGCACTGCAATTTAAATAGGAAAATGCCAGGATTCATACCAATATTCTTTCATTGCTTGTCAAAATACGATGCTCATTTCATAGTAAAGAAACTAGGTTACGATACGGAACCTATCAACTGTATTGCACAAACTTCTGAAAATTACTTATCCTTTAGCAAAAGATATACAAATTCGAATGGAATGAGTATATATCTAAGATTTCTGGATAGCTATCGTTTTTTGGATTCAAAACTTAGTAACCTTTCGGATATGTTAGAATCAGATGATTTTCATTATACCAATAATACGTACACGAATTCTTTGCATAGACAACTGATGAAACGCAAAGGTGTCTTCCCGTACACGTATGTGGATTCTATAGAAAAATTATACGAGAATAGTCTACCATCCAAACATCAGTTTGATCATGTAAGCGATGAGGATTATAGTCATGCTAGAACGGTATGGAATGAATTCAATGTTAAAAATCTGGGTGAATATTTAAATATATATCTTAAGTGCGATACATTAATACTAACGGACGTGTTTGAACGCTTCCGTGAATTAAGTATCGGTTTGTACGGACTCGACCCGTGTCAGTATTACACACTTCCCGGGTTAGCCTATGATGCAATGTTAAGAACGACTGGTGTACAGATTTCATTATTAACAGATAAGACTATGCTAGATTTCTTCGAAAAAGGAATACGAGGTGGAATTTGCACTGTGTCCAAACGGTATGCAAAGGCGAATAACAGATACATGACTAGCTACGATAACACTCAACCAACTAATTATTTAATGTACGTTGACTGCAATTCTTTATATAGTTATACAATGGAAAATAATAGCTTACCATACACTGATATAAGGTGGCTAACTGATGCTGAAATTAAATCAATAGATTTTATGTCTATTACAAGTGATTCTGACGTGGGATATGTGTTGGAAGTAGACTTTAAATATCCACAGGAACTTCATGATATACAAAATGATTTGCCATTATGCCCTTTGAATGAAATCGCGCCAGGTGATAGGTATACAAAATTGCTAACAACATTGAATGATAAAAATAAATACGTATTACATTATCTCAATTTTCAACAATGTGTTAAACTTGGTTTGATTCCATCGCGTATACATAGAGTAATAGGTTATAAACAATCTAACTGGATAAATCCTTACATTGAACTCAACGTTCGTAAACGTATTGAAGATAAGACGAAATTTGGTCAAAATCTATGGAAGTTAATGAATAATTGTGTTTATGGAAAATTTATAGAGAATGTAAAACGTTATAATTCATTTCATTTAGCTACCAGCTGGAAACGAGCGCGTAAATTGTTAGTTCGACAAACGTGTATAAGGTACGTGATTTTTGATGAAAATTTAATAGGTATAGAATTGGTCAGAGATGAAATATTGATGAATAAGCCAATATACATAGGACAAGCAATCCTGGATCTATCCAAACATAAAATGTATGATTTTTATTATGAAATTCTGAAGAAAAAATTGAAAGATGTAACTTTAATCTATACGGACACGGATGCTTTTCTCTTCGAATCTAGCTGCGATATATATGAATTTATTAAAGCCAATATACATTTATTCGATACATCTAATTATCCAATTGATAATGTGTATGGTATTCCGTTAGCAAATAAGAAAATTTCAGGATTATTCAAGGATGAGCTAGCCGGTAGAGTGATGATTGAATATGTAGGTCTGAAATCCAAATTATACTGTTATGGATATGATACTGAAGTGATTACAAAATCAAAAGGTGTAACAAAAGATTCGATGAGATTCATAACCTTTGAACAATATCTCTCATGTATTACACATCCTGACACGATACATCGAAGCATGCAGACATGTTTCAGAAGTTATAAACACGATGTTCATACCATTGAATCTAATAAGATAGCTTTAAGTGGTATCGATACAAAACGATACATTCCCAATAATTCATTTTCAACATTAGCATGGGGACATTATGCTATAGAAAATTGTCAAGTGTAATTTTCATTTTTCTTTTCTCAATAAAGCATAGATTCAACTGAGTTAAAAGGTATTACTAGGCCACGATAATAACATATTACTGTATTTCAAAAAATAAAATAATTGAGTTTCAAGTATAATTGTAAAGTGTGTTGCAACTGAGTTAAAAGGTATTACTAGGCACATGATAATAACATATTTACTTCATTTGAAAGATAACGTATTGCTTTTTTTTGTTTATGTTAGGGGTGAAGGAATATAGTTTCCTATTCATGTCGTTTTGAAAATGTTAGATAGCAGAAATCAATGAAATGTTAATTCAACTATAATCATGTATGATTTTTTATTAAAATATATTTACTAATTATATCAAAATGTTATTATCATGTCTCCGTTAAGGGGTGAGGGGAGATTTATATATATATCAATGTGAACTAGCATGTACAAAGGCTCTTAATTCAGCTATAATCATGTATGATGTTTGTTTAACGTATATTACAAATTACTTCAAATTGTAATTATCATGTTTACGTTAAGGGTAGGTGAATTTATATATACTCAATGTGAACTAGCATGTACGTTATGTTAAAATCTTTACAATTAAATGTTAATTCAACTATAATCATGTATGATTTTTTTTTAAAGTATAAAATGTTATTATCATGTTTAAGTTAAGGAGATGTGAATTAGCAGTTACAGAAGATTTTTAAAAAAGTATAAAAATGTTATTATCATGTTTAAGTTAAGGAGATGTGAATTAGCAGTTACAGAAGATGTCAGGAATCAATGTGAACAAACAAAAATAAAACACAATATATCATTAAAATTATATTTCTTTATTGAGTTGTGTGTTTTTTATTTATACAATGTCCACCTCATTAATCCATTCACGGGTAGGAAATCCTAACCATTTCACCAGAATCCTATCACCACGACGTCTGATGATCCTTTCAACTAAATACGTGTCTGGATATTGAGTTTTCTGTAATTCATAACCGTAGAATGCTCCTTCAATCAGTTTACCCTCCAGATCCTCGATGAGATAGGTCAATGGATGTGTCCTTTGCACTGTACGTATCCTAAAGACTTCAACACTCCAATTTGGTAGATAACCTTTCTCCATAACACCTTTATGCTTAGAAATCCTCACGTAGTCACCAACACGATGAAGTCTAGATCTTCGCTTCTCACGCAGACTTCTATCATATTTGTACACGCTGAGGAGGAGAGAATTATCACGAACTTCTACAGGCTTCATACGAATCGTTCGATGGTAAGTATTATTGTATGTATGAATAATTCTAGGTAGTATGTTTACCCATTGATATGAGCCTTGAACAATAAATTCCTTATGCAAATTCAGTTTGATCGTTCTTATTAAACGTTCCACTGCAGCAGCCTTAACGTGAGTGAATGTACTGTAATGATTAATATTATTACGATTCATTAGTTCGCGGAAATGTTTATTGTAAAACTCCCTTCCTTTATCAGATTGAACATTCTTCGGAAACGATTCCATTTCATTCAATATCTCCTCCATAGCAGTCGAAACGTTAATACCACTTTTATCACGTAATGGTCGTGCATAAGCCATCTTGGAATAAAAATTGCATGCAAGAAGAATATACTTATAATTCCTATTGTCTCTTGCATAATTAGACATGTCCATAAGATCTATTTGTACTAAATCGTTCATTCCTTTGCTTATGATCTTACGACGTAAAAATCGTCTTCTAGCTGGTGCATGTAACTCGGTTGCAATGCGACGTTTTATCATGCTATAATTTTTGATGTTTTAAGTTCTGTAATAATTTCTTCTATCTCGGGTGAGTGATTCAAATTACCTGCATCCCTCGACGCAACTAATAATCTTAATCTGTTTATTATTTCATTCGGATCGTTCCAGTAGATGTAATCTAATTTTCTCTGCGGTACATGTTCTTTCCAACGTAAACCAAATCCAGTTCGATTACTAACAAGGTCACGAATGATATGACGATACTTGAACCCTCGATTTGCTCTTAAACGTCCATCTCTTGAGTAGCCGTGTCTGTAAACTTGAGTATTCTGTAAGATTTGCGAATACACGTCTAAATCATCATCTGTGTACGATGTCTTGCGAGGTAAACGTTTAAATAATAATTCATATAAGCCTGCTGTGGGTTCATACGTTTCTGTTCCTATCTGAACACCATCAGATTTAAACACAACTGTCTTGTTACCCAATTTATATTCATTATCCTCGTAACGTATGCCGTAAGTATTGTCCATGTCACTCGAACTGGCAGTTCGAACCTTGTGTAGATACTTTGACACGAGATCAGATCCGTTAGCATCATCTGTAGTTTCGTCGTCGTCGTTGTTGTCTTGGTGTGCTTTCGCTATTACTTTCAATGGTTCGGTTACAGGTTGAAGAACTTCAGACATGACTCGTTGCGTTTCGAATTTCATTCCTTTGAGAGAACGTAACTTTTCTCTTATTGCCCTACTGTGACGGGCAATGGATTCCTTAAGTCTTATAGCTTCAGCATCCATATCGAAATGAATGTATAATTAATCAGCTACTGCTAATTTATATGAAACTATCAGTTCTATACTTAATATATGACCATCTTTAGCACGTCCGACTGGTGCTGTAAACGATAGAATATCGCCAGTTTCAACTCTTACAGGATATCTTTCAACTAATCTTCCGTTTATTGCAAACAATGTATCATTTACAGTATGCGGATGTACCGATGATACGATGGAACACGAGAGTACACTTCCATTTCCAGGAACTTTATAGTATTCGAGTCCCGATGTTAACGTATACCTTAAAGAGGGACCTCGAAACGGACGTGTTTGCAATGAAATTATGAGTTGTGCTTTCAATTGTTGTAACATAGTGTTTACAACATTTCTCATTCGTGTTTTCATAGTATGAATATCATTATTTATAGTGATTAGTTTATTATCAAGTTCCGTTTGTCGTGCGGTTAGTTCTTTCACTTCTTTTTCTACAGCTGTAGTAATAGTCTCGCTAGCGGAGGTGATTGTTCTAGTTAACTGACTTTGTAATTCATTCTGTTTCCGTGTAATAGTATCGGCAATGTTTGTTATAGTCTCAGTTAAACCCGTTTGCAATTCATTGTGT
The DNA here is from genome assembly GCA_030765055.1 of Mantis religiosa. Classification (NCBI taxonomy): domain Eukaryota; kingdom Metazoa; phylum Arthropoda; class Insecta; order Mantodea; family Mantidae; genus Mantis; species Mantis religiosa. The sequence continues at coordinate 165,574,973 of CM060953.1, read as the reverse complement.
TTCTGTATAAAGAAATGATTAACATAACTCATGGTGACTGCATCACTATCTTCTATCGGCTCGGCTAAATCCTTCAATCTCTTCATTCGAAATGATAGAGTTTCATTAGAATCGTGAATTGGAATCCTATCATCTACATATTTTTTATTAGGAACGTCGTGTTCGTGAAGGGGGTCCAACAGCGTTTTCATTCTTATACCATCTATAATGACATTATTTTCGGAATCACGTTTAAATGCATATTTACTTAAGTACTCCATTAAATTGTTGTATTGGATGTCGAGCGATTTTTGTATGTGATCCCTAAGCATAGCTTCAAACTCGCCCATATGCTGATACGAGGTCTGCTCGCTGAAGATCTGCATTCGATTCTCGACGTCAGCCGTATGCGTATCCACATAACGTTTAGTCGATGCATCGTCACCTTCTTCAGGGTCGTGAATATTGCACAACCGCTTTCCCTTGAATCGATAGTTTCCCGATCCATCTCTAGTTATGATATATCGATTGAACACACCCCTAGAGGGTATGATTCTTCGGGATCCGAACCTGTCGATACTCATTGCTTAAGTGATGGATTATTCTATTTATTCATTCTGATAAAGCGATCAAAACCGTGACGGTAGCGTCCCTCGTTCAGTGGATATTCTGGTACTATAACAACAAAGGATCGTTCGTCACTCTCCCATATATGTTTACACATATCCTTAAATTCATCATAGGACATATCGGTATTTACATAATCTTCGTATATATGTTTTAAATTGAGATTATCCTGTCTAAAGAATATAATCATATTTGCATTATCTCTAATTAAATGTTTAGGTACTTTAGCATATGATTGTGCTAAATATATAGCATCGACATTACGATGTCTACCCATACTGTAATATGAAGCTATCTTACCCTGTTTTTCATTTATCACATCATCAAATACGAATATCGAATTTTCTCTAGCATCCGACGTTTGAATCACTTTATCACCATCATCGAACGTAAATACACCTATATCGGGTATAGTTTTCAGTAACCTGAGTAAATATCGATATTTAGGTTGTTGCAACGATTTCGAGTATATGTAGAGGTTTTCGAATCTCAGACCATTCTCGTGAATAAGCAGGTTGAGTAAAACGTTCGTTTTTCCAGCATTTGAACTGCCCAGTATGAGCGCTCTAACGTTACTCGGAAACAACGTACCGTGTCGTCCTTTGCGAATGTCGTCCTCGAAATCTAACACCTGTATGGGTAGTGTACACTTTTGCTTTACTATCTCCATATCGCGACTAATACTTATAAAGCATAAGTTTTGTCTTTTATCTCGTTCGTGATAAGGGCAATCTATGTCTTTACTGGATTTAGCCAATCGTCATAGGAATCGTATACTTATAAAGCGCACGTTTTGCCTTTTTTATTTCATAGTGTGACATGCGCTCTACACGTGCACGCAAAGGTTCGGGAATTCTTAATTCCTTGATTAATTCATTACCATTTGAGGCACATTTACCGGGTTATCGTTTCTGCGGTCCCGGAACGAAACTACATAAACGCTTGCAGAGAGGTGACTTACCGGTGAACGGGTTAGATTCAGCGTGTCTCGATCACGATCGGGCTTACGCAGAGAGTACTGATACAGATTCTCGTCGTCTAGCCGATAAGGTGTTGGTAGAGAAAGCTTGGAGACGTGTAAAGTCTGCCGACGCTTCTTTGGGCGAACGACTTGCAGCTCGACTTGTGACTACACTTATGAAGGGTAAACTGGCAGCGGGCGCTGGCATGCGTAAACGTCGCAACAAGAGAGGTGGTTTCTTACCTTTGCTACCACTTTTAGCAGCTCTAGGTGCAGCAGGTGGTCTAGCTGGAGGTGCTGCTCAGATTGCTACGGCTGTCAATAAGAAACGTTCGGATGCAAAACAACTTGCAGAATTAACACGTCACAACGAGCGCATGGAATCTTTGGCTCAGGGCAAAGGTCTTCGCCGTAAGAGACGTCGTAAGGGTAGAGGATTGTATCTTCGATCAAAAAACTTGGGGCGAGGCCTATATTTATCCCGGAAAAAGCCCTGAGTGCTAACGAGATCGATTTGTATGCACGACGTCTACGCATTCCACATTTTAGAGGTGTCTACATGATCGATAAACTACCTCCACGTCCTCGATACTATGAGAGAATAGTAGTGAATCTGGATACATCAAATAACCCTGGTACACATTGGATTGCTGTACGTAAGGATGGTGACGTTGCCTACTACTTTGACAGTTTCGGCGATCTGAGACCTCCGGAAGAGATAGAAACGTACCTTTCGGGTGTCAAGCTCCTATATAATACGACGAGATTTCAAGAATTCGATTCTGTGATTTGCGGTCACTTGTGCCTTCAGTTTCTCCTCGATGAGTTACACGATCACCGTGAGTGGTAGTGATACCAGCTTCTCTACATTTCTAAATCCACCATTACATCTGGATCCTAACGGACATTACGAGATAGCTCTATTGAATTTTGAGACTTTTTACTCGATTCCGAATGTGGACGAGAGTAATAATCTATTCCATTACGTTCGCGATGGAAAAGTCGAACGTATAGTAATTCCACCGGGTACTTATGAATTGGATGATATCGCCAGATTGATCAAGGATGCTCTCGACATCGGTGACGACTTTATTCTACGTGCTAATAATAACACCATGAAATCAGAAATTCAATCTCCCTATATTATCGACTTTAGTCGTGAGAGATCTATTGCTTCTCTTCTCGGTTTCACCTCTAAACAGAGGGTACCGGCAAACGTGCTGACCGAGTCTAATGATTTGGTTAACATATTCAAGGTCAGCATCATACGTATCGAGTGTAGTCTTGCAACGGGATCTTTCATCAATGGTAAAAGTGGTCATTCTCTGTATGAATTTTTCCCATCGGTACCTCCAGGTTATCATATCTCGCAGGAACCATCAAGTCCTATATATTTACCAATCATCGATACGAATCTCATTGATCATCTCGACATTAGAGTGGTAGACCAGAACGGCGATAAGTTAGATTTCAGGAACGAAACCATCACTGTACGATTGCACATACGTCGTAATGGGTATAAGTTTTAAGAGACGATGCTATATTAAAAAACATCTCTCGAGATTGACCTCTACTCGATCATCGACCCGCAAGCTAATCACATCGTCTAATCGAAAATTTCTCGCTAACTTAGGCTTCAAGGTTCTATGATGGATGTGTTGGACGTGACCGGGATTCCGACCTTTGATGATAAGATCAGTAAGGGGGAAGAACACGTATTCCTACCGTACAATACGTCAGCTCTCGATGTGAACGATGAAATTAGAATTCCATGTCAAGCTGAAGATTTGTACACGCTTCCTAGTAGAAGTTATCTCTACATTGAGGGGACTCTCACTAAACCCGACGGCAGCGTTGCCACATCGAAATTGAGTAACAATGCTATGGCATTCCTATTCGATGAGATTCGTCTGGATATGAATGGAACGACTATTGATAGAACTAGGAATCCGGGCATTTCATCAACGATGCGTAACTATGCAGCACTGAATGAACTGGAATCGAATCGTTTACTAAATGCTGGATGGATCTATCCAGGAGGTGTGGTAGACATCGTGAATACATCGAATGGTATCTTCAATGCTATCGTTCCTCTTTCGATGTTGCTGGGTTTCGCCGACGATCACAAGGAGGTCATACTTAATAGCAAGTTTGAACTTATTCTCATTAGATCTAAGGATTCTAATAATTGTATCATTGGAAACGATCCTACAACCATACAACTAACTAGACTCGAATGGAGGATGCCTGTACTTCGACTTTCAGATTCTGAACGAGTTGATAAACTTAAACTCGTCAAATCGGATAAACCTCTACACGTCGCATTTCGAACCTTGGACCTTCACACTCAACCTGCTGTACCTCAAACTAAAGCGTTCACATGGAACATTGCAACCACGACTAAACTTGAAAAACCACGTTTCGTCATAGTCGGTGCAAGAGTGGATAGATTGAATCATCTCGCTAAGGATGCCTCTCTATTTGATAATTGTAATATCACCAATCTGAAACTTTATCTCAACAGTGAATCTTACCCCTATCACGATATGAATTTGGATTTCGCCAATTCGAAATTTGCATCTCTGTATGATCAATATTCCAAATTTCAATCATCCTACTATGGAAAGGAGAATTACCCTCTTTTGAAAAGGAACGACTTTCTGAAATATGCACCGATATTCGTCATCGATTGCTCTCATCAACCTGAGGATACTGTGACGGGGGCAGTGAATGTCAGATTGGAAGTTCAAGCATCGTCAAATTTTCCTGCACAAACTTCATTATTCTGTTTAATTATTCATGATAAATTATTCACTTATAAACCACTAACTCATGTTGTACAATCTATCATATAGGTGTAGTAAATAAAAACATTACAAATTCAAATTATCTTTTTATTGACTTTAACATACATCTCCAATATCCTCTTCCTTGCACTCCTGCTTTTTGCATCATATGAACATAATGATTTATGAATATCATACAACTGATATAAATTTCTTTCAATATATGGAATTAGTCTTTTAAGTCCATTGAATGCAGTACTATTCAGATTTATACTGCCCACATTTAAACATGTATTCACAAACGTTATTTCTTGCATCTTATTCATGCATAACATTATATTAAATGCATATATTATATTTTCACTGTACGGTGCACATGGATGCTTACCATCTTTCAGATACGTATCCAAAACACACACATTTGACATTATTACCTCCCAATCCTCTTTTGTAATATACACAAACGTATCGTCATGTGTAGCTTTAATGTAAAGTGATGGGAGTTCATTGTATAATCCTATGTTCACACGAAAGTCAATGCTGATGGAGATGTCGTTATCGTTCATGCACACACTATTTACCATCACTCGCAACTTCCTCCTCTACTTCTTCTGCGAAGGGTGTGAAGGGTTCGAACATCATTATGATGAAACTGTCTTGATCGAACGTCTTCTTGGCTTTGACGATTCTCGGTTTGCAGTTCGTCTTCTTCTTTTTCTTGTCTCCTTTCTTACTGGATCTGCGGACATACACGAACTATGTCTCAACATCGTGAATATTTAATACACTTGTTAACGTAAAACTCTTATTATTTTATACTCACTTTTCTATGACTTCCTCCTCGGGTTTCGATGTACCGATATCCTTAAACGGACGATCATTGTACGGACCGCACACATCTTCACCTTGATCCTGTTCGGACTGGCATGCCACATCTTCACTTTGGGCTTTACTGAAATAAACATATTTATCATTAGTTATATAACACATAACAACACTTTCACGTTAACACACACAATTATAATTCTACTTACCCTAGGTATACTTTACAATTCTTTCCGCATTGAGCATAAGATGTGATCGATTCATGATAGGAAGGATTCTTGCAAATCACTTGATGCATCTTTCCATCACACGTTTCATCGTGGTGCTCAACCCAGTGCTTTTGCAAATCTTCGAAATTGCGTAGATTCTCCCAGAATCTGGTATCACTTTCAATGATAGGAGTTGTTGTTCCACTCATCTTGACGTTGCGATGTGAAGTGAGAATGCATTCGTTCCCCGAGTGAGCAGATGGATGATGAAACGTGATCGTACCTGTCTCCCCCCCTCCCCATCCTATCGTCGATTGTTCTTAACGTACGGAGGGTTTGTGTGAAGTGAGGACACGTTCGTTCCCGAGCTGGCGGGACAGGATGAGACTTGTTAATTCGAATTTACTATATTGCCGTTTTATCACGTTTCCCCCCTTCCACCCTCTCGTCGCTTGTACTGGAGGAGGACTAGTCTTTATCCTCGCGTACATGAATGGGTATCGAACCGAGGACCCTATATTCATATATATGAATCCTCCCGAGAACTCGATATTCATAGATGACCCACACATATACATATATGCACAAATCTTGAGGAATGACAACACGTCATCATCCTTATACTTCAATGTGGAATAGATTTTATATTTTCTCGTACCTCGATGTGGGAATGGAATTTAACCTTTTTTTTTTTCTTAACCTTTACATCGCTCTTGGATACGATAGCTCAAGGAGAGATTCTGCATAGGGAACACCCCCTTACCAGAATGTCTTATTACATTTATTTTCATAAATCTCTCCCAGTAAACATACCTAATCATTCTCTCGATATTCTTTTATCTAAAGAATAACGATACTGCATCATATATCATACACTAAACGTAATAAATATCAAACCCTACACTCGATATTCATATATGAGAGTTCAAGCACAGACATCGAAGAATTACTATCAATACATTTAATTCAAACATCCCCGGAACCCACCCGTTACCCATCCCACCCCATCACAAATATCGAACCCTAGACTCTTCGATATTCATATGTGAGAGTTCAAGCACACACATACACACATCGAAAAGAATACATGAGAGTTCAAGCACACACACAAGCATTCACATTTAATTCAAACATCCCCGGAACCCCCCGTTACCCATCCCACCCATCACACATCACACACACACACACACACACACACACACACACACACACACACACACACACACACACACACACACACACACACAATCATCATCATCCAAACCCCTCAACTGCACAGGGGAGAACGGCACTACGCCACAACTCCCCTTCTTTTAAACCTCGATTTTCATATAGGAGAGTTCTAAATCAATGAGAGTTCTACATCACACATTTATTAACACAGAGGAGAATTCAACATCCTATCTACACTGTGCCGAAATGCCCAATTCTATACTACTAACATATTCATATTTTCCGTTGCTGTGATGAGTAGTTGATGGTATTGGGTAAAATTATTTAAGAAATTATCATATCACTGAGTGACATTTGACCACGTGGAGCCTGTGTCGAACACAAGAAGTACTTCTGGTTCCGCATCAAGGTTCGCAAATCAGATACACGTACGCTTTTTTGCAAGATGGCACTAACATACGGATATGAACGACATTTAATGATGCCAATTCGATAAATATTTGTAAAAAATAACATTCTATAATATTATTTACTTAATTTGTACTCTATCTGAGCACAATAACCATGAACAAGATACCACATTTGGCTAAGTATACTAAGATGAACGAAGCTTTGATTCCGGAATTGTAATTTCACCTTTAGCGCTATCGAACCAAAACAAAATTAAGTCTGAATAAATTTTTCATTGATCTGAAAATCTCGCAATATTTGAAAGGCCTTCAAGGATGTATGAGCGTGAAGAAGGAAGTAATGGATTTTCACAAAGACCTATTACTAAGTACGATGTTAGCATGTAGCTAAATACCGGACATTAAAATCATGATATAACCTGAATTGTGGCTTCGTAACGTATTTACTTAGAGTTTTATTTATTAGATTAATATAGCACCTTATAATGAGTCAGGAAGCGTTTTATATGCAAAATCAGTTACCTGACATCAGTTTCTGTAACCTTGTTCCTTATTTATTGTTGCAAAAACGAGGATTTTCTGATATTTTAGAGGTCATCCTCTCAAGCTACCACGAATATGATGACAGTAATGAAAGTGCAAAATTAATGGAATTAGGTTCTGCCTCTTGTTTTCGTGGTGTACAGTGATGACTTCCAGAAATATCAAGTAAGACCGAAGCGTTCTTTCTCTCATATACAGCAATTTATTGTGACATAGCCTAGGGTCCATATGGCTTACGGTTACCCCATATTCGTCTTTCAGGATAAGGGAAAACCCCGGAAACACCTTATTCAGGTAACTCACCCTGACAGTGATTCGAACCTGAGACTACTTGAACGTGAGGCAAACATTTTCCTGTTGCTGCTCATACACTCTCGCTAGACTTTCAAATCTAGGGAGTTTACCAAATCCACGAAAATTTCTATCAGTTTTTTTTTTTCCATTTACGTCCGCCCCAACGTTAAGTTATATCGCACGGTGAGTGAATTGCATGAAATGATGCTCATATGTGTCCAGGGTCCATGTAGCTGAGAGTTACCCGAGATTCGTCTTGAAGGATAAGGGAAAACCCCGAAAAAATTATCTAGGTAACTCACCCTGACCGAGATTCGAACTCGGGACCTCTTGAACGTGAGTTGGACATGCTACTATCTACGATACCGAGGCGGGCTTTATCAGACTTAATTTCACTCTGGTTTGCTTCCATTAAAACTTAAATTACAGTTCCAGCTTTAAAATTTCGTTGAAATTGGTCTACAGCTAGCCAACTGTTGTGCGAAAGGGCTCCATACAACAGAACAGTAAAAGGATTTTTAAATGTTGAGAGAAACAATTTTTTTATAATTACCATAATTGTATGCCCGCAAAACGTGAGCCAAAATAATGTAATTGGCTACACCAAATGTCCTTCATAACTGGTTGTTACTGCCATCTAGCCCGTGCAATTGAAAAAAAAAAAAAAAAAAAAAAAAAAAAAAAGAAGCGCTCAAAATGTTTGGTTCAGTCCAGGACTTCTAGGAACTTTGATGCGGCACCGGAAGTTGCTATACCCACTTAAATATTTGCTAAGTATCAATTGGCCAGGCTAAAAGAATTTTATAAAATCAAGCATAGCGGTCAAAAGGGCAGATTGCAGAAGACTAAAACTATTGACTATTTCAAACATTTGCTGGAGCACAAAACTTAGGAAGACTTGTATGAGGAAACTTCAGTACATATATTCACTAGATTTGTAAATACCTTCAAATACTACTACGATATAGCCTTACCGCTGGTTAAAGTTAGTCAGGGTAAAACACTGTACATGAGTCACCAAGGATATTACAACTTACAGTGAGAAGCTTACATTCTTGAGTAATATTCTTAGAAATGGTACGGCCTCCATGAGTTTGTAAAATACCATAAGAAATATAAACAATCTATAAGAATGTTGTTCAGATAGCAACATTATTAGATAATGCTAGAAATATAAAGTCATTTATACATAAACAGAGGGATATGTGGGATATTATAAAACGGGAGATTAATTCTTACATGCTGTTGCAAGGAAATATTGCACATAGGTGGTCTGAAAAGTTTCCAATCGAATAAACGTACCTACAGGAAAATTTTTCAGAATTCATTTTATTTTTTATTTTTTAGCATAATCTCCTTGTAGCTCTATAAATACACTTCTAAAAACGATGCTGCCATCTCTATAACTCCTCCGATTAGTACTCGGCGTTTTTCTCTGCAAAATAATTGTTCACGAAGTTGACTGCCTCTTCATTTGAAGGAAATATCTGTCCTTCGTGCACAATTTTCATATGAGCGAACAAAAGAAAGTCACCTGGGGCTAGATCTGGTGAGTAATGTGGATGGCCAGGCAGTGCAAAGCGTAATTCGTGTATTTTATCCATTACAACCGCTGAGGCGTGAGACGGTGCTTTGTCATGATGAAACAGAATCTTTTTTGACCAAATATGCTCATTTTCCCGCATCTTCTGCCTTCAGCTTATCAAATAATGGTGCGTAGTATGCTCCAGTAACGATTTTCTTTCTTTCAAGATAATCGATTAGAATAACTCAATGACTATTCCCAAAAAAACAGTCGCCATCGTTTTCCCAGCCCAAAGAACATTTTTTGCTCCTTTTGTAGCCTGTACCCCACTTGCAATCCATTATTTGGTCTGTGTTATTGTTTCGGGCGTGTATTCAAGTTCATTCTACAGTAATTAATCCCTGCCAAAACTCGGATTTATTACGCCTAAACTAAATGTTCATTTCAAAACGTTTTTGGTCTAACGTTAGCAAACGCGGCACCCACCCGGCCGACAGCTTTCTCGTGTCTAAATGTTGACTCCATGTGTGAAAAAACGTTCTTTTGACATATTTATAACCTCTGATATATCTCTCACTTGAATTCGGCGGTTATATAGTACCATTTGGTGAACTTTGGCGATGTTTTCATCGGTAGCTGTAGTTTTTAAATGTCTGGAACGTTCATTGTATCCTAAGCTCTTACGGCCACGTTTAAATTCATCTGCCAAAAATTCAATGTGGTAAATGATGGTCCAGAGTCCCCATACACAGAATCCAACTCATCTTTCATTTACGTAAACGTATTGCCCTCCAAAGCAAGTATTTAATGACAGCTCGGTACCTGATTTTGTCCATGTTCATAAAAACATTCACACCAACTCACTTAAACGACTGTTACTTAACAACTGAGCGACTAAAATATCTGAAGCTTTGTTCAGTAACTGTCAACAGATGAACAAAGAAATTCACTAGCATTTTACAAGTGCTGCCATCTTCATGTTGAGGTCGGAAACTTTTCACAGTACCCTCGTATTAAAATCACAAAATAAAACGTAACAAATCCTAGAAAAACGGCCAACATATTTAAGAATATCTTTGTAGATATATCAAACAATTTTCCAATTAAATGCATTTCAATTTAAGGTTTAGAAAATGAACATCTTACTCGCAGCAATGATTTATCATTATTTCTGTCACCATTCTGTTAAGACAAAATACTTGATGTAATTAAGGACCTCAAAATATGAAATCTAAAGCCCTTGAATGAAGTTCAAGCTGTTTAATTAAACAATGTAGTATGAATATCTTAAATACTCTGTGTCAAATAGCCCTGTCTCTTCGAAGTGGCACTTTTACACAAGAACTGAATGTAGCAAAATATAATCAATATTCAAATAAGGAGATGAGAAAACCACAAATACCTTTAGACCAATAGCTATGAATTCAGCGTTTTCTAAAGAATTAGAAGAAATAATGTATGACGTTCCTAAAATTTAATATAATTAATTATAATCAACATGGATTCCAGAGCGATAAGTCTTCCAGTTCAGCAGTAATAAATGTTATAGAAACTACTTATGACATATTTGATCATAGAGAAGTTCGGATGGGACTAGTTTTGGACGTAACCAAGGCTTTCGACATCTGTATCTGCAATGAAACAAGCTATTCATGTCACTTTACGTCATTGTAGTTCAAGTGCTAGCAATCCAATGCATACCAGCTGCCCTGATGGACCCACACGGCCATGGCTATATGGGGAAGAAACGCCTAAATATAACAACACAGCAATGAGATCAAACTTGAGTCCTGATTTGGTAAAAAAAACTAATGTCCTTGTACCAAATGCTGCCATCAAATGAAATCCTAAGGAGATGTACATCGGATAAGACACAAAATGCAAATGAACTTTTACGTAGCATGATATGGCGTAAATGCCGAAAAGAAGTATTTGTGTCAAAGAAGAAACTTCAGATTGCTGTGACATCAGCCATCAGTGAGTTGAATTTTGGTTGTTCTGCTTCAATCAAACTGCAGTCGGACATAATGGTCACTGAGAGTTTACCAGCATCTCTAAAAATTAGCCAAGTGAAGGACCAATTACATTTACTTCTTTCAGCAATTTCTGCGAAGGTAACTCCTGAAACATCCAGAAGAAAACTAAAATTGGAGAAAACTGCTGCAGAAGAGAGCAGGAATAGACAGAAGGATCCAACATACATATCTAGAGGGTTTCAGTCTGCTTCAATGTATGTAACTGAAAACGAAAATGATTTGGAATTTAAAATTTGATTTACTGAGTTATAGTTTTTTTTAAACATATTTTGTCATTCAAAATCTCTCACAGGATGCAGTTTTGATTCAGCCCCTTTAAAATTTTCAACACATGTTTTTAGAAAGCAAACTAAGGTTTGTATCATTTGAATTTCGAATATTCATAATATTTTTAAAGTTATTGATATATAAATTCAAAGGTTTGATTATTTTCTGACTTTTTTGTATATTCTATACCTTATTTCTTCCCTGGAACTAAATCCAGCTCAAGAAATTCATCTGATATTTTCTTCATAACCATCTAAATATTTTTAGAAATAGAAAAATTTAAATTTTGAAAACTTTCATCGTGTGGAGTGGTTTGAATTTTGCCCAAAATTTGAATTTCACAAATTCATTACTAAACAGCCATTAAGGACACAAAAATCAAATTTTTAATTCTGTCTCCAAAATGCGTCAGAACTAAGTGGTATTGTTGCTCTGCTCAATAGATTACCATGGCTTTATGTTAACCAAGATAAAGCCAGGGTAATCATTTGAGTAGCGGGACACTAACAATTTCAGCAAGATTGGTTGAAAATTGTAGGATTTGGGATTTTCAGGCCTCCATCGCCTTAAATTGCTATTCCTAGCCTTAAAATTACGTTCAAATAATACAGCTTAGCCAACTTGGTATCTTAATCACATAATACACTGAACTCAAATAATGTACAAAGTAGCTCAATAATATTATGCAAATATATTCATATGCACTTAAAACATTGGAATAGAAATGGCAGTGAGTGAATGCTGTAAATAGTTCAATTTCCTGCATTTATATAAGTTTCCGAGTACTTTCGTTCCGGCGTGCAATAGCTCTTCCCAAGTTATATCATACTTTCTTTGGAATATGGTTCCAGCTTACTATAGTTCTCATTTAGGATATTTTTTTCCAACAAAACACACCATCTCTTTTAATTTTAAAGCGTTTTAATAAATAAGACATACTGATATATGTATACAAAGTAATTTCAACTTGCGCGTCATCATTGGCATACTACGTGTACTTCCCGTTGTATCAGACTTCCGCTGTGTCGCTATGATCGCAGTTACTCATTAAACATGCCGGATATTTGTGCTACACCGATTTACCTCTTATGGTCTAATTTAAGTATTAAAATAGTCATTTCTGTACCACGTGCATACATGACACTTAGAGAAGGAGTTGCTTTATGTAAATGTCGAGATTGCACAGGAAATGAATATTTACGTATCACAAATGAATAAACAAATATAAAAAAAGCGTTTTCAACAATACTTTAAATTGGAAAGCCGTTAAATAAGAGACTTATATATAGGTTCAGTGACTTTAAAGTCGACAGGTGGATATTTTTTTGTGAAAATATCACAATAACACACTGCCCTTTATATTTTTAAAAAATTTTGACTTTGTCATTTGTTAAAGGAATGGCCCTACTGATTTAAATAGGTACTATATATTTAAAATATTAATATAACAAGCGAAATGCGTAAGTAAATATGCAGAAGATATCCTCAGAAGATCTTTTGATTCTGAAAGATTTTTGTATGAGTGGTAAAGCTAAGAGATAGACAAATCTTATTACTCGTATAACCTAGATCTTGTTGCAGCATAAAAGTTAGGTTTAATACGTTTTATTTTTTAGAGTGAATCATTTCAGGTTTACGCTTAATTATTTTTGCGAATTTCCCAATTGTTGTACTTTTCTAACCCGGGTTACTGCGACCAGATACAATGTCCTATGTGCTAGACGACTCAACACTATCGAGAGGAACTGCAGCAGCTGCTTTCAGCACATATAACTATTTAGGAACTCTTATTTCAATTCAATTCAGTTTATTATCCAAATAATTCGTATTGAACTATCGAATCGTCAAAATATTTGGGAGATTATTACACAATATTTACAATCTATTACTTAAACTTTTTTACGATATCAAGAACACCACAAACTTACACAAATTACTGTTTATACTTGGTAGTACTAATACAGTGTGTACAATCATATATCACAACTTATTTATACAGACATTGACACTATTATTGCTATTTTTCTGAGTAGAAAAATTATAAGCTGGGACAAACACATTGATAGGTTAACAGTGAAGCTGAGCCGAGTTTGTTTACTTCTCTATCAGCTGAGAGTTCGAGTAACATTTAAGGTACTCAGAACATGTTAATTTACTTATTTTCATTATCTACTGTCATACACTGTAACACTGTGAGTAAGTTCTGTAACAGTAAGATAATATTTAAGTAACAAAGGAAGAATTAGTAAAGCCAGACTGAAAAGTTCAATGCCATAGCCGGGATTTGAAACAAGGATCTCCCGCTCTCCGTGTGGTTGCTCTAACCAACAGAGCTACTATGACAACATGTCGACATGACTTTAAATTCTTCAACTAACACATATGATTTCCCGGTATAGATGTCGGCAAGTTGGTCATAGTAGCTCTGTTGGTTGGAGCAACCGCAAGGAGAGCGGGAGATCCTTGTTTCAAATACCGACTATGGCAATGATTTTTTCGTCCTGGCTCTACTCATTGAAACCTTAGCCTACAGACGATGATGATGATTTGTGTATAAGGGCGCCCAACTGCATGGTCATCAGCGCCCTTACAAAAACTAATTCATGGCAATAGCTATATGTAAATTACTCAAAACTGAAAAAAAGCAGATCAAAACAAAATGACAATAAAATGAATAAGTCAAATGGTTAAAAAACAATAAAAAGCTATAGTTACCAATAAAATACCAAAAGTCTTAAAAGTACTACTTTCAATATCATCTTCCCATGACAAAGCTACCTGCCCAGTGCTGGTCGAACCAGTTTGTTCCTTTTCTTTGGGGCTGAGCTAGAACTTACAGCGGGTTTTTCCTGCCTTTTCGTCACTGTCGTTTGGGCGCTGAGGACAGGATCTACCCGCTCCACAACCACAATGGAGTAGGACGGCTTCGAGTCTCTCGAAACGATCGGAGACTGCGACCAGCGAAGATGAAATTCGCCGATCGGCGTCCTCTCCAGATGATTCCTCAGATGTTGACGGAGGAGATGTTCACCGACTTTTGTGCTGGCTAGCTCTTCTTTCACTGGTCTTACTATTTTCCTTAAGGAAGTCAGTTCTGTCACATGAGGTCTTAAATTTCCTTGGCGATACATTATATATCACCGGTTCACATGTTCTTGAAGTAGATGCTTTCGGCGGTGACTTGGTTGAATCGTTCTTCTTAGGACTGGACTTGGTCGGCGCGCTCACCATTGTTCGTGCTGGTGTTTGTTGCTTTGGCTGTGATCTGGGTGTAATTGATCTTCCGGATATTACTGCTCCGTTTATTTCGCTGGTTAGTGTTGTGATTTGACGTCTAGGTACCGGCTTAGCTGCAACTGCACTATAAGTGGCGGTCGGGACAGAAGGCTGACGAGTTTCCCGGCTTCCAAGAAGGACACACTCTGTCTCTCTCTCTCTTAGATCTCTTTGATCTCTTGGATCTCATGAGTCGCCTTTTCCTATATAAAACTCGGACATTCTCTGGAGTTGATAAAAACAACAACATAGAGTAAATGCGAAATGTTTCGCTCTGGTCAGATATAAATTGTATGTTACAACAAAATCTATATTATATGTGTAGTAAAATTTTGTATAGCTCTTACAAATTACAGAAGCCTTACAGAAGTCGTTCATAATGAAAATCATTACTGGGGACACTTCCTGCAAATTTAAGAGACATATTTCACTTGTCAAATAATTATTTTAAATATATAGTACTTTAATTAAAATTATTAAAGCTATTTATAACAACAGAAAAAGGCAAAGATTTTGAGAAAGTTTTCATCTGAGGGGCGATAAATTTAATATATTCTTAAACTTATTTACGTGTTACCTTTGAAGATGCTGAACTTATATACAAGTTTGGTATTTAAAGGTTTTCCAGCTATGAATTTCGGTGAAAAGGTGGTTTTTAGATTCAGGTGATCCCAGAATATTTATGTCCTGTGCAATCTTGACATTGATAGAATGCAAGTCCTCCTTCACATATAATGTATTTACGCTAAACTTCTGCTCGACGAAGAAAACCAGTACAATCATGTAGTTCAATTTTCCCGCGTGTTTACTGAGTGGCTGCGAGAAGAGCACCCAGTGGTAGTGTCATGTAACACGAAGTACACGTTTTACGCCACAGATGACGCGCAAGTTGTAATTATTTTGTATTGTGACTTTGTGGGTTCGTAGAATTAAAGGTCGAAATTGCCGAAATTCTAAATGTTCTCTATTTCCCTAGGAATACAGTGTTCAATTGTCACGGTTCAACATTACATCACATATCATAATCTACAGCACCAAGATCGATGACAATAACAAACATTAGCTTTCGTTACAACACTTCACAGCTGACTCTCGTTTTACAACAACACTCTTGTTAGACAACTCAACTCACTGTTTTACAAAGACTCCTGATGCCGTGTCACAATCGCTTATATACCTCATTCATAATTCGAAAGACCTCTCGAGCAAATAAGGAAAACAACTATTGTCTGTCAATTGAGATATCTTTTGAATCTTCCAAACGGGAAATCCTATCTGTGCCGGCAAGTCCTTTAACTTAGCTATCTTCATTTGTAGGCCCCTTTGTGTACACTACCCGCGTTATTGTTAACTGCTTATGCAAGCTTGTGAAAAATTATCCGCCGTCTGTTATCTGTTTTCGCCGAAATCTTTGTGCCCGTTCCGCGTTACTGCTCCCTCCTCAAGGCTGGTCGTCCCAAACAGCACCATCGTAGCGGACCAGACAATCCAAGTGTACTACCATATCTTCACTCGAGGCACCTTCTGGATTCGGTAGACCACGTATTTAATCCTCTTCACCATACGGTATGGTCCTTGCCACTGTTGCTGGAGCTTCGGGTACCGTCCCACAGTCCGGGTAAGGCGTTACAACCAGACTATGTCACCCTGCTGGAACACTTATCTGTTGGCTTGGCTGTCGTATCGGATCTTCATGAAGTCGCTCGCCTTCTGGATATTCTGACGAGCCATCTCATGCATGTCGTGGAGACGGTCCACCATATTCTCCACAAAAGTCGGCTGCTGGCTGTTTTGCATCCGGAATGGCTTCCAAAAGCCAGATCACAGGGGAGGAGTTACTCCGGGCGGAACATTAAGCTGGCGGGCGACATTCCGGTGGTATCGTGTGCTGACGAGCGTTAGGCCAGTAATAACAGTGGCACCTTGATTTCCCAGTCTTGCTCATTGCTGGCCACCTCCTTCAGGTGTTCTTCTAAGGTCTTGATGTATCTCTCGACCATGCCATCCGACTGGTGTGTAGAGGTGTCGTGCGAAGATTGTTAATCCCAAGTCTTTCTATTGCCTCCTTCATCAGGTTGGATTCGAAAATGGTACAATGGTCGCTGTGGAGCTCTAACGGCACCCCAAATTGGCAGAACACTCGCTCCACAAGGCAGTCTGAGATTGTCTTTGACTCCTGATTCGGAATGGCATACACCTCCGACCACTTGTTGAAGTAGTCCACGACCACCATTAGGTACCTGTTGCCTCGGTCGGACACCGAATGGTCAAGCTAAATCGACGGCGATCCTTTAGATTTGCGCCCCAACGTTGTACTGCTGAATGCGAACCCGGCTCGTAGTTTGGGCGCCGCGACTCGCCGCGCACACATGATATTGACGGCACCATCTCTCAGCTTCTTCTTGGAGTCTCAGCCAGTACTAGCGCTGTCGGAATTAGTCGATCGTTCGGTTGGCTCTAAGGTGTCCTCCTGAAGTTACGACATGCAATTCCTCCAAAACTTCTGGGACCTAGCTTCGGAGAACTACCAGCAGTTCTCTGCGTCTTCCCATTAGGCGATTCCTATACCTGAAACAGCACGCACGCTCTTGTCTTCAGCGAGTCCCATTGGGACCAGTAGCAGTGCCTGCGGACGGCTGGGATAGCGCAGTCCTGAGCGGGGAGCAGCTGGCGATCACAGAATTGGGAATACTCTTGAGAGAAGAGGAGACAGGGAAATACCAACTTGGGAGAACACCGCACAGGGCAGCTCCACCTACAAGTCGTACTGGGTCCAGTGCGACTCGCTGAAAACAAGAGAGGGCGTGCTGTTCCGGGCATGGGAGTCACTTGATGGGAAGACGCAGAGGGAAAAGTTGGTGCTTCCCCGGAGTAAGATTCCGGAGGTCTTAGAGGAAGTGCAAACCGATTCTTCAGGAGGACACCTGGGAGCAAACCGAACGATCATCAAACTCCAACAGCGCAAATACTGGCTCAGCCTACCAGCAGGTGATGAAAGTTGGTGCCATCAATGTCACGTGTACGCGGCGAGGAGCGGCCCCCAAACTAGGAGCCGGGATCGTAGGCAGCAGTATAACGTCGGAGTGCCATTCGAAAGGTTCGCCGTCGAACTAGCTGAACCATTCCCAGTATCCGGCCTTGGTAACAAGTACCTGATGGTGGTCGTGGACTACTTCACCAAGTGGCCGCAGGTGTTTGCCATCCCAAACCAGGAGGCAAAGACAATATCAGACTGCCTTGTGGAGCAAGTCTTCTGCCAATTTGGGGTGCCGTTAGAGCTCCACAGCCACTAGGGCGCCAATTCTGAATTCAATCTGATGAATGAGGCACTAGAATGAATTGGGGTAAACAAGCACCGCACTACACCCCTACAGCCACAGTCGGACGCCATGGGGGCAGATACATCAAGACCTTAGAAGAGCACCTGAGGAAGGTCGTGGTGAGCCACAAGAGAGACTGGAACGTCAAGGTGCCACTGTTCTTGCTGGCCTACCGCTCATCAGCACATGACACCACTGGGATGACCCCAGCCAGCTTAATGTTCGGCCCAGAGTTACACTTCCCCTGTGATCTGGCTTTTGGAAACCCCCCGGATGCAAAACAGCCAGTAAACGATTATGTCGAGACCCTGGTGGACTATGTCCACGGCATGCATGAGAGGACTGGTCAGAACGTCGAGAAGGCGAGCGACCGCATGAAGACCCCTCACGACAGGCAAGTCAACAGCCAAGGGTTCCAGCAGGATGACCTACTCTGGTTGTACCACCATACCCGGACCAAGGGACGATGACCGAAGCTCCAGTAACCATGGCAAGGACCGTACCGGCTGGTGAAGAGGATGCGTGTCCTACCACATCCAGAAGGTGCCCCGAGGGAAGATGTTGGTGGTACACCTGGATCGTCTGGCTACGATAGTGCTGTTCGGGACGAGCAGCATTTAGGAGGGAGCAGTGCTGCGGCAACAGGCAGAAAATTTTCGGCACAAATAGAAAACAAACGGCGGATAACGTTTCACCGTAATAAAGAGCTTGCATAATCAGTTAACGATCGCGCGGCTAGTGTACACAAAGGAACTGATAGGCGGCTAGCGTTAACAAAGCGCCGACAATTAACGTTAGCGCCGATAAGCAAGACACGGATAGTGTACCAAAGAGGTGAAAGTCTTGCCGGCCCAGAGAGCGTTTCACGTTTCTCGAAGGTGACAGAATATTCGGATTATATCATTTGATACCTTGCTTATTCCATAAAAATCTATTGATTGACAGATCAGTATGGAATTCATGAATAGGTGTAAAAAGAAGCCATGGCTGGCGATGAGTCAGTTGTGTGTAAGAATGGTTATGTTGTAACGAGAGCAGCTATTGTAAACTGGACGCTGTTTGTTATTGTTATCGACTTTGGAAGAATCTTGATATGTGAAGTAATGTTGTTACGTGAGAATTGAACAGTGTATTTGGACGGAAATAATGAACATCTAGATTTTCGGCAAATTGGACTTCTAATTCTACGAACCCACAATGTTGCATAATATAAAACAAAGGTTTGAATATTTTCTGGCTTTTTTATTGTTCCATACCTTATTTTATCTCTGCAACTAAATCCAGCGCAAGAACTTCATATGATAGATCTTTTCTTCATAACCATCTAAATATTTTTAGAAATAAAAAGAATTAAAAAATCGAAAATTTTATCGTGTGGAGCGGTTTGTTTTTGCCCAAAATTTGATTTTCATAAATTACTCAAAAACTACCAAGGACACAAAAATAAAATTTTAAATTCTGTGTTCAATATACACTAAGTGGTAACAATTGATTGTAAATTATTGCACTTAGGGTTTTCAGTGCTGCATCCCCTTGAAACTTAAATTGCTATTTCTAGCTTCAAAGTTTCGCTCAAGTAGTACAGCTTAAACAACTTAGTATCTTAATTACATTGCACACTGAGCTCAAATAAGGTATAGTGGCTCAATTATGTTACAGAAATTTCTTCATATGCGAAATAAGAAGCAAGTGGGAACAATATCTGGACGAATGAAATTAAATTCTCTGCAGTTATATAAGTTTTTGACTATTCTCGTTCCAGCTTGCAATAGCTCTTCCCCATTTAAATTCAACTTTTATTAGAATATGGTTCCAGCTTACTATGTTTCATATTAGGATATATTTGTCTATCGAAAAGGAACATCAGTTTAATAATTTTTAAAGCGTTTTAATAAATAAGACATACTAATATATCTATACTAAGCAATTCTAACTTTCGCGACATCTGTACTTTACTACCTGAACTTCGCGTTGCATGAGTCTTTCAGTGTGTCGCTGTGGTCGCAGCTACTCAGTAAACATGCCGAGTATTTCAGCTAAAGCGATTTAATTCTTCGGTCTTAATTTCAGTGTTAAAATAGTACTTTCTGTACCGCGTACATACATGGCAGGTAGAGAAGAAGTTGCTTTATGTAAATGTCGTGATTGGACAGTAATTGGACAGGGTTGTGATTTGGAACGAATGTACTCAAGAACTTTTATAGTTGCAATAAGTTCAATTTATTTTTTATATTTATTTAAATCCTCATTCGGTGGTTAGATAAATGATAAGGGAACATGTTCAATGCATGGAATATCGCTAAAAAGGGACAACTCCTTTGAAACATTTAGGAGTTTTATTCTAATGTACTGTTGTCTTTACTTTTTATATTTTACTTAAAATATAAACCTGACAGGATGTTTTCTGAACTTCCAGCGCTGCAGTAGACAAACTTGAATTAAGAGGATGCCACTGCGAGCAATATTTGTAACCTTCGACTTCGTATGACAGTTCTGAAATAATTGTTCTTCAGATATATTGGTACATATGGAGTTATTTTATTGCGTTTATGTCCATAATTGTTCTTCAGATATATTGGTACATATGGAGTTATTTTATTGCGTTTATGTCCGTAACATGCCGTTTAAATGTATGACATGAATGATAGGATACAGCACGTATAGTGTCAACTAAGCCGTTCACTCATACCGTACAAGAATTACTAGCAGCTTCACAAGATGGCACACCTGTAAGATGCAGTCTCTTTGTCACGTGTAGTTCAGAGAAAAGATATATAAGTGCGAAGATCGAATCCTTGAACAACAACCGTTGCCAACATTAGCACTCGTTTGGAGCATCATGAAAACTTTTCTTGATGGAGTGTTTTCAATTGGAACTTCCCTCCAGCAGCCATTTGTCACTGCTGGGGTTTCGGTAAACAACGTCACGACTGCTTATTCAACCTCCAGCGATTTAAGTTTTGAAATTATAAATTGTTTTTGTTTGAAGAAAATACGAAAGTAAACTGAGAGACCTGTATATCTAGAGAACTGTAATAGGATATATTATATCCCTTTTACTAGGTCATGTAAGAGTTTCTCGGTCTATATGTTTGCTCTTCAGAAGGCTAGGCGTAGTAGACTTTTCAAAATATATCACTGTTCACCAGCAAATATCCTCCTCGTCTATCACTGTTGGTATCTTACATTGTTTTAACCTCCGTTTTTATTAATTTTACATCAGTGTGATAAATCTTAGAAGCAATGATACTGATTTTAGGATTGACGATTTCAACTTTAGAGAGCAGTACTTGCAGAACTTCTGAACATGCACAAAAACATATTGTGTTCATATTGCAGCGACTGTAATAGAAAATGTTATGTAGAACTCATAAACGACATTAAAAACTTAAATTTAATTTTATAAAATATCACTAAATTACAATTTAACCAGCTTGAATAAGTTAAGAGAGAATTATGGGCTCTTAGTGATCTTATATCGTGTTCTATGTTTGGGAGAATAGCAGAAAGAACAAAGACATTTTGTGTTTTATGAAGTAGTGTCGCATTGTTGTAATGTTTCGTAGAATTTACTGTATAGTGGAGTGAAGTGTAGCCTTGTTTTAGTATTTACAGCAGAACGTCCTTATCTTGCACCAAAACTGTAAATTGTCTCATATATTCTTGTTAATGATACATATAATTATAATTCTCTCCTAAAGTATAATCAATAACTTTGTTCTTGAAAATATGTGTTAGGTTTGTTGCAGGTAGTAAACTTCCATATGATTAGCATTTTGACCTCTTAAGTATGTCAACCATTCAGGTTTCAGGTGAGATATTATATGATAACCTATAAAATCTTGGCAACATTTGAATCTAGATCGCATGTATCGTAGATAAAGGGATTTTCTTTGGAGAGTTTTAGGGTTTAGGAACACGTAGTATCATTAATTGCGGACAGTTTTCCGTTACAAATCGAAAGGATCTAGAGTTGCAATTAAATTGTCCCGCGTGTTTACTGAGTGGTTACGACCACAGCGACACAGTGGAAGTCTTATGCAACACGAAGTACACATAGTATACTGTAGATGTCGCGCATGATATAATTGTTCTGTAAGTAGCAATATGTCTTCGTTATTAAATTGCTTTCACCAGCATTGCAAAGCTGAAGTTTAGCTTTGATGGAAAATAAATCGCGAAGGGCAACTATTGTAAGCTGGTGCCATATTCTTTCAAAAAGTGGATATAGAAGCAGAATATATATTGCCCTTCAGAACGGAAGTATTCAAAAGCTTGTATAAGTGATTCAAGTTCAGCTGATTTTGTTTATATATTCCTTCCACTCTGGTCCGTTCCCTTTATTGAAGTCATTGACTGAAGAAATGATTTGCACAAATATCCCAATGCAATGTATTGCAAATTTAAGGACTCATTTGAAACATCATTGAACCATTTCCAGATAAACTATTGTGAAATATATTTTCTCTCCAACAGTGAGTTGTCATTAGTGATTAAGACTGTGCTTTTTCAACTCCGGTGCTTTAAGTTCTCACATTAGATAATTCATATACCGTTATAACTTAATACCAGAGGACAAAAATAGTATATATTACACTATTTTTATCAGAAGGACCTGTAAGAGTTTCTCAGACTGTATGTTTACTCCTCAAATCGTTGCATGGTATTTATTTTTCGGTACTCTTGGCCGGTAAATATCCTTATCTGCTTCACTAAGTGCCTTACATTATTTTAACCTCACTGTTTGTAAACAGCAAAGCAGTACGAAGAAGCATGTCAAAAACAATAATACTGATTCTACGACTGCTGCTTTCACCTTTAGTAAATGTAGAATTTCTGAACGTGCACAAAAATGTATTGTGCTCACATTGGAGCTACTGTAATGGAAAAGTCATGTAGGATCAGAAAACTGCAGCAATAGTAGAAAGCAGTAACATCAGATATCACTCAATTACAATTTAAATGGCATGCAGAACTTGAGACAGTTATTTGTTCTTATTGAGTTTGTGTCATGTTCAACGTTGGTGCCAATAGCAGACCTGTAAAGTGCAGCTACCTTAGTCTCGTGTAGTTCGGGAGAAGGTAAATGACTGAGACCTAAACGACAGAACCGAGTAAGAACCAAGGGGCTAATACTGCGTTTCATTTTACGGTGTAGCTATTTGCACGCTTGATGTTGTTGCAAAGCGTAATAATTATTTAATATTTCGTTGTGAGTTTCAAACGTGATTACCATGCTTCACTATTAGCTTTTGAAAACCAATCCGTAATTCATCTTAGTTTGTAATCATACGCTTTAGATTTGCAGCAACTAAGGGAAAATAGCAAATCATATGTTACTTGGCAGAATATACTGCGCTTAGATAATATTTTTATGGATATTATAAAACAAAAATATTAAATAATCGCGGAATTTAACGGTTAGGTATGAAACATTTGTAGATAGATCGCATATATAACTATAAATGCCTTAATTTCTTTGGGAAGTTTCTATTATTATTATTATTATTATTATTATTATTATTATTATTATATTATTATTATTATTATTATTATTATTATTATTATTATTATTATTATTATTATTATTATTATTATTATTATTATTATTATTATTATTATTATTATTATTATTATTATTATTATTATTATTATTATTATTATTATTATTATTATTATTATTATTATTATTATTATTATTATTATTATTATTATTATTATTATTATTATTATTATTATTATTATTATTATTATTATTATTATTATTATTATTATTATTATTATTATTATTATTATTATTATTATTATTATTATTATTATTATTATTATTATTATTATTATTATTATTATTATTATTATTATTATTATTATTATTATTATTATTATTATTATTATTATTATTATTATTATTATTATTATTATTATTATTATTATTATTATTATTATTATTATTATTATTATTATTATTATTATTATTATTATTATTATTATTATTATTATTATTATTATTATTATTATTATTATTATTATTATTATTATTATTATTATTATTATTATTATTATTATTATTATTATTATTATTATTATTATTATTATTATTATTATTATTATTATTATTATTATTATTATTATTATTATTATTATTATTATTATTATTATTATTATTATTATTATTATTATTATTA